>CM046868.1:0-600000 GCA_025617745.1 Heliocidaris erythrogramma
TGAAAACCACTGTAACGCAATACCTCTTATTCCATAGTGCTCCAATTTAGAAAGAAGAATAGAGTGATCAAGTGTATTGAAGGCTTTACTGAGATCCATAAATACGCCAACAACATGCTCCCGAGCTGCTAGGGCAGTTGACACACGGTCGTAAAATTTTAACAGTGCAAGGTCGGTAGAATGACATCGCCTAAATCCATATTGTTCAGAATTTAGGTACTTGTGATTATCCAAAAATTCATAAAGCCTATTATAAACAATTCTCTCTAAAATTTTAGACAAGCTAGGTAATACTGAAATAGGTCTATAATTAGAGATGAACTTTGTATCATCTTTCTTATGAATCGGGATCACTTTGGCTAGTTTGAAACTAGAAGGAAACACTCCTGTCGACAATGAGAGATTACAAATGTGTACAACTGGGGTTATAATTGAGCCAATAATCTGCTTTAACAGGGATGTGCTTAATTCATCATGGCCACATGAGTGACTATTCTTGAGCAAACATACTACATTGAAGATTTCTAGATAGTTAGCTGGCCTGAAGAAGATAGAAAATTGGGATGAATTGTGTAAATAATTCCTAAAATTGGTACCATTTGTATCTATTAGCTTTGCTTGATTTGTACCAACATTAGTAAAATAGCTGTTAAATGCATTTGCACTTGGTGAAGTAAATTCTTTTCCTTCATGAGTGAACTTTTCTGGGGTAGCTGTTAAATGCATTTGCATTTGGTGAAGTAAATTCTTTTCCTTCATGAGTGAACTTTTCTGGGGTAGCAATATTTCCATGCTTACGTAATATATCTTTGACAGTTTTCCAAGTAGAGGACATATTGCCCTTGCCTGTTCAAATTGTGTGTGAGTAATATGACTTACGGGAGTAGCGTATAATTGACGTCAGTCTGTTCCGATATGTCTTGTATTTGTCAATATTTTCATGCGTTGAATGCTTAATACTTCGTTTATAAAGAATATTTCTCCTTTTTATTGATTGGAGAATACCCCTGGTTATCCATGGATGATTTCCTCTTCTCTTGTTTTTAGATTTCTCATATGGAAAATGTTTATTGAAAAAGTAATGAAATTTGGTCCAAAAAACGTCATAAGCTCTATCCACATTATCACAGACAAGAACATCATCCCAATCTTCTGAATGTAGATCTGTGTTCAGGCGAAAGACCCCTTCATCAGTAATTCTTCGCTTCCTTACACCTCTTTTCTTAGGAAAAACACTGGTTTTAAACCATGAAATATGCAAAACACAGGGAGATGGTCAGATATTTCAGAATAAAACAAGCCAGACTGAAAACGGCCTTGAGATGTTTTTATAAAAATGTTATCTAGCAATGAAGACGAGTGATCACTAATCCTGGTCGGCTTATCAATCATTATACTGAATGCATTTGAATCTAAAATATTTTGGAAGCGAAGAGAGTGAGGACTTTTGCTCAGCAAATCAATATTAAAATCACCCATCACACAGACAGATTTACCAGAGGAATTGACAGTTAACATAAGAGATTCCAGATCATCAAGAAAATTAGCCACATCCGTGCTAGGTGGTCTATACACAAGACAAACTACAAAATTCTTTCCCTCAGGAAGATCAACCTCAACAGATAAACATTCAGCAGTATCTCTCGGGAATGAGAGGTCATCCCTAGGTATAAATGATAGAGAATCCGATATATACAACATTATTCCACCACCCCTGCCATTTGTCCGGTCTTTGCGAACTTCTTTGTAACCATCTAATGCAAAAAGAGGTGGAGATTTTGCGTTTAGCCATTTTGCGTTTAGCCATCCGATATATACAACATTATTCCACCACCCCTGCCATTTGTCCGGTCTTTGCGAACTTCTTTGTAACCATCTAATGCAAAAAGAGGTGGAGATTTTGCGTTTAGCCATTTTGCGTTTAGCCATTTTGCGTTTATGACATATCGACGGTAAATATGCATCGACAAATTACCCAAAACTCCTCAAAAGCATTGCTGGAAGGGGGAGGTGAGCACCAAAAAAAAACACAAAAAAAAACCCTGGCTCCGTTATTTGATGATATCGTTATATTTCGCAAAATGGTCGTAGTATTTTTTTCTTCTTCTAAAACAATCTATGTAGGTATTAACCACATATCTCAAGCTTGTCTTCATACATCCCTGTATGCATCAGGAATTATAAGCCTAGTTTTCACTCGACCCTCTTCCATGTCCCCACGTTGCAAATAATATCTACTCCAGTTGCCCTACAGTTGTTACAGTTGCAATTAGGTCTCGTTAGAACGTAATCAAATATTTGGGTTACATTAGGGAGCTTGTGCCATGTTAAACATGAAATGTCCCTGCAGATCAAGTATTATTTGCTCCTTATCCACTTCAGCTTCCCACTGGCAATTCCATTTAAACTCCTCACTAGTTTGTTGAATGGCTGAGTTTGAGGGGTAATGTGTACAACCTGTACAACCAACGGTGATATGGATGTTTAAAGCCCGGCTCATATATTAGGCGTCATTTCGAATGCGTCAGTGCCTGCGCTAATCGAGCCTATATGAAGACAAACCAGTACGCCAGTTTATTAGTAACAATATTGTTTGCACTGTTTTTGTAGTCACTGCTTAAAGATAGCACTCTTTTCATGGCGCGCAAAAGACTGTATAAGTCATTGACGCCATCCTAACGTCAGCAAATATTAGTGAGCTTTCGAATGTGTCGACTTGAACGCCGTCCTAGATCCTCCCGACTGCTTTGTGTTAGCTGCATACCGCGCTTTGTGCAAAAACGGCTCACCCGTCCACTGGCTTCTCCCTCGTCCATGGTTTTGCCGTCTTCTCCAAAACGTGAACCTCGCTTCCCCCATTGTTAGCTTCATGCTTCACCTACTTTGTACGCAGTCACCACAAAGCAGTCCATTGTCGCTGGGAGGATCTAGGACGGCGTTCTAGTCGACACATCCGAAAACTCCTTAATGACGATTCGTGTGAGCCGGCTTTAAGGGTAATGGTTTAACATAATGTTTAAAGGGGAACCCCGTTCCATTTTATGCCCCCTTTAATTCACATTGGAAAGAGGGCACCTCTGCAGGGGCATCGAGTTTAAGATTTAACGTATTTTTAAAAACAAAGGATAATCCATTTACATTAAAGGACTTGGAATGGCGTATAAATTATCATAAAATATGTTATCAATTCCACTTGGTATTATCCTTCATTAGCAGGAAAAAAACTCTTCCGTGCTGGGGAGGAAAAAACGCCCACCACCACCAAATGTGTCTAACTCAAATTTACCCACAGTATATCACATGTGCCGATATTATGGTGGCTGTATCGCCAATATGTATAATTATCCATATGTGGTTTGGGCCTATCGTTTGGGCTCCTGTCACAAAATGAGCCTCTCTGTTTTTTAATTTCGGGGATAATATTTTCCAAGTTGATAAAGTTGGGTTCTGGTCATGAGATTGAATTGTGAAAGAAACTGTCTCAAAGTGATTATTGGGAAAAGGTTGATTATATAGCACATAGTAATTGGTGTATGATGTAAGGTTTTAGAATCACTAAAATTACTCAATCCTGCTGAGAGTCACATGCACTGCACGCAGAAATGTATATATGGGACTACACACATTAATGTTCGCCCTGAACCTTTCAGATGTTTCTTATCATATTTTGAATGTGAGGGCATTTGAAGAGCAATCCTTTTCAGTGGACATTTCTACTATGATAATCTTCCAGACTAACACAATAAAGAATTAGAAAGCTCATAAATTATTTATTTCCCCCAGAACCCAACCTTCTCTGTAATTGACGTTGTTGTCTGTTATAAGCTCGTCCTTGGTAGATTGTCATTCGACTGTCAACTTTACCTCTGTGAATAGTCCTTTTTGAAAAAATAATGCTCTTCGGAATTGATTTATATGTGGGATATGAATTAAACATGATATCTCTCTTGTCTGATCTAATCTTAGTGGAGCGGGACGCGTCTTTTTTTTTTTTGTAACCAAGCCTAGGCAGATTTCGCATTTTTTCATGAATATTCATGAGGCAGGGTCGGGAAACGGTTCCGATTGGTCTTCATGAAAGCACGGTCGGTGAGGGAAAAAAAGTCCCTGGCCTGCACGTACGTACTCATATTACGTGCAGCGCTATATTTCGATCGTGTGTGTTCAACGTGTAGGCGCCTAGCCTACGTTCATGTATGTATTGTTTAATTCTCAACATATTCACCCCACCTGTGCAATGTGACACGTAAAAAATTGGATTGAGCAGTCAATTTCAAAATCAAGTTTTGCATTAATTTATTGCATGTGCGTAGATCTAATTTAGTAATTAGCTCTTTTGGTGACACCCTCCTTTTCCGACCAAAATTGACACTGCCACTGGCATTACTCTGAAAATAGGTCTAGGCCTAGGCTATGCGTATATTGACAATTGCCCATCGTAATGTTCTCCACAAATGAACTTTACAACAATATGCAGAATCAAGACACAGACTCTAGGCTAGGTCTAACAACGTTTGAGTCTTACTGTTCACGTTAGAAATTAAATTTCCTTGCATGCACACTGTAATTAGCACTTGCAACCTGCTCCTGTAACGCACATTGCCCTGAGTTAGAAGAACTGCAAGAGTCTTCAGTACTGAAAGAAGCAGACTACTACTAACGTTCCAATACTACTAACGTTAGTACCAAGAAAACAAATTATTTTGGTGACCTTTTAGCTGATTAAAACAAAGTGCGTAACTAGTTATTGTAGGTAGATCTAAAATCATCTAGATGTAGATCTACCCCCATCATCAATCATTTACTGATTAGATCTAGGTCTTTAACTCATCATGCTCATTGACCTTAAAATAACATTCACTTAATCTAAACTTAACTGAAATTGAAAATTGTAACATAATTGGTCTAGTTAGAGTAGATCTAGAGTAGTTAGAGTCTTGGCTAGACATAGCTGCAAATTTGATGATATCACACCATCACATTCCGATTCCATTTTGAAGTTGGGTCTACCACACGTCTATTATTAGGCCAGCATTTTGAGGGATACGTGGAGGCAATTCTAACTCTTATATTAAGATCTAACTTAGATCGATAATAGATTCAGTGCAAAAACGTAGGCTAGGCGCCTACACGTTGAACACATACGATCATAATATGTGTACGTGCGTGCAGGCCAGGGACTTTTTTTCGCCTATACCGGCGACCGTGCTGTCATGAAGACCAATCGGAACCGTTTCCCGACCCTGCGTCATGAATATTCATGAAAAATGCGAAATCTGCCTAGGCTTGGTTACAAAAAAAAAAGACTGGAGCGGGACGATTACCGTTTTTGCACATTATACTACTACATTTACGTAAAGCGATGTATACTTCGTGTTTGGTTGTCAGTAGCTGTAACATCTCAACCATCACAAAGACTGATTAGATTCCTCAATTAAGTTCGTCCTTCAACTCTAATCCTCCCGGCATTATTATTGTTCCTAAGTACACGATGGCGTATCGAGATTCCGATGGGTATTATGAGCAGGCAGGGAGCCGCAACTGTCCCGTGAATTCCTCTTCCAAAGAGCGATGACCCATAGTGCCGAGTAGCTACTAGTGTTCAACCACATTCGCAATTATAACTCGTGGTTATAACATAATTAAAATGACAGCCCTGTTGCCGATGTTTTTAAAGTGTTTATCACAATGAAGGTAATTAATGTTGTCATTACAAAAATAAATTTCCGCCGTAGTCGGATTGTTATCAAAAGTACAGGGAGATTATGTACTTTCTAAAATGGAATATCATTATCATTAAAGTAATTTTAAGCAAATAATGTTTGATGGTTTGATGGGTTTTTTTCTACCTGACTACTAAAACAGCATGTGTATGCTTGTAAGTAAGGTCTCAGGGGACCCACGCTTAAAGTCCTCTTCGAGGGACTTGGTAATGAGGATTAATGCCTTACCAAAGGGCAGGGTATATATCGCATCCACTTGGTTTCGAACCCTGGTCCTCCAGTTATGAGACATCTTCTTTACCACTGAGCCATCGCGCCTCATCACGAATATATATTGAAATAAAATAGTTGTTCTTGAAAATGATTTTGTATGAATAAGGCCTGCCATGTTACGTGCTCCATAGGCTATTTGTCATGCATAATGTTATGTAGTTTATGATTTCTTTCCCGATGGTGATGGTAGTTATTATTCATCCTGTAATATGTGCTTATTTGCATGCAATTGTTCATTGTATAGTATACGGGCGATTGCTAAGAAAAAGAATACTGGAAAGTGAAATGGCGAAAGGAACCCACGTAATTGCTGCATATTCCCTGGGGGATCCACAAATTACAAGCACTGCTTTTTAGTGGGTCCCCCACATTTCCTCAGAAATTAAGAATTTTAATAATTTATTATAATAATGTACTTATATATGTACAGTGTATACTTCTACACTTATCAAGGTAACAATATCTGTAATGCCATTGTCTTTTCTTTCTGTTGGAAATGAAATTTGATTTGAAATTGACGAATTTGAATTTGAATTTGAAATTTGAATTGCTGCATATCTTTAATAATCCCTTTTGGGAAAAACCCCTGAAAACGTGTAAATAAGACTAGTAGGCACATAAACAAAAACAGTTTAAATATTTTGCCTATCCATGCATGGGAGGCGACATTTGAGGAGTGCCCCTCTTCTAATGAAAGTTGACCGTATCAGTGGGGTCCCCAATGAATATTTGAAAACGTCCCTCCGCCCCTGCTCTCACACACACATGCTAAAACCACTCGACGTACAGGTACATGTAGGCAGGCAACATTACCATGCTTGCAAATATATTATTGAGTGTCTCAATGATTGCTCAACGGAAAAATAGCTGCGAGAGTTTCTTCGTCTTAAATTTTGTTGTCCGATTCAGCGTGCGAACATGACGAAAGAAATTGCCCCACTCGAACAATAAACAATTCTAAATTCGGAGAGAAAAGAGGAGACCCCCCCCCCCCCCCCGAAACAAAAACTGACCGGAATCGAACCGTAAACGTTGACCCTTCAAGCTCTTCATCCATAATAATTACACTCTCTATGTTGAATTAAGGGGGGGGGGGGGGGGTGAAAGGAAACTGAAGAAATCGAGAAAAGGGATATCCTACGGGGCTTTCCTACAAGACAAATAATCATCAAGGCGTAATATTTAGATGTCTGCACAGGAATTACAGTCTCTTTTATTTACTACGAAGCGCCGGTGTAATTTAATTGGAGGTGAAACGAAAATATTTGAGGAGGCAAAAAACGGGCCAATTAGGGAGGCAGTTCACATGGGTTTTCTTTTCAGTCAGTCAGTCTTACTATGTATAAGCAATCAAGAAAGAGAAAGCAAAATAAAGAAACATTTAATAAACGCATTAGGGGGTAACGTCTCAGGCTGCCTGGCGGTACTGTATGATGAGCTGCAATGAGGTAAGGACGGATTTTCAACAATATTTCTTTTTTCTTCTATGAGATTTTTGAAGCAAAGAGAGAGACAGAGAGAGATAGTGTGTGTGGGTGAGTATGTGTGTGTGGCCAAAGAATTCTTTGGTTCTGCTTCTGATTACTTCTCGGCTCGACGTGGTTTCCGCTATGGCGTCTAGTCTACATTCCAAATTCGTTTTACCCGACCTGCTTATTACTCGCGCATGAATATCATTTTCTGCATCCTTTTATTTTAGTTATATGTTTCCAATTTAAGACGACATTTCTGATAATCTTAGAATGATTGTATTAGTCTTATGAGAACTCTAATTGATGGAAACCAATTAACCGATATATTGCGATTGCTTTAAGTAGATAGCATTTTGATAGTTTCTTGAATACAGATGGTCATGTTGTCATTATTTCTTAGCTGATATTTCCTGTATTCATTTGTTAATTAATACCTAAAGCCAGGATAATAATATCCAAATCATTTGGAAGCGCATAGGGACATTATATCACTATGTGAAATGTACTAAACAAGAACGGTTCATTATTATTATTATTAGTAGTAGTTGTAGTAGTATTATTAGTATTAGTATTATTATTCATTTGCCTTTTGCATGCTGTTTATGATATTTAACGAAAAGTCTGTTATATTAGGAGAACCCTCAAAACTGAGCAATGGACTAAATGTTCCTGTACGGATCCCATACCCATTTATCGTCTCCTTCATTCCATATTGTTCAACATCACTGCTGTCCACTCGCCATCCGTCAGATCTTCCAACTATTCAGTTGAATTCAGTTCAATTGAAATTAACATTTACTTTCATCCATCGTTTGTTCACATAGTACAATATGATATAAAGTAACATATTTAGAATCAAATAACTTTAAAGGGATTCGGTATCTTCGTGGAGGCGTGATTTAATAAATTGTTGACGCGGTGATTGTAGATGTTGAAGGTTATCGCATTCTCCATTCTCAGGTGACCTGTTGGGCCTCAAAATTGGACATTTTAGGGGCTCATTTGGAGGGGGGGGGGGGATGGTCGTAGACCTACTGATTGTAACTTAAAGTATACCACATTGAGATTTGTAAAATAATAATTTACATACATTTTATTATTATTATTAAAGGGATTCGGTAACTTTGTGGAGGCTTGATTTAATAAATAATTTTGTTGAATTTTGATATCTGTCTTGTATAATGATGTTCAGAAGGATAAATAAATAGCCAGGCATAGAAAGGTTTTCAAATATATAAAGCTATTATTAAGATATCTATGACTGAATACTCCCATTTACGAAAGTATGGCCATACGCTTTAGTATAACACTGAGTCTATGGGGAAAAATGAGTCTGGCATTTCCGGTCACTTGCATATATGTTTACTTTTGTGAAGGATATGATGATTTTGAAGTGCTTCCCCCCCCCCCCCCGGGCTTCATTTTTACACCATATTACATACACTGATAGCATGTAAGGCCGGGCAGCGAAATTTTTTTTCCTGTACCTTTGGGGCTATCCAATCTGAATATTCATGAAAGAGACTACAAGTATCGGACTTGTATTTTCTTACTCAGTTTCACCTTATTTTTAAATTAGCAAAAGAAAATTTCGTAATATATTCCTCTGCCGAGATTCGAATTTGCGGTCCTTTCATCGATAGCGCACCAGATTATCCCACTGCGCCACACAGAACAGCTGCTCAATGGCCTTGCTCGTTTTATCATATCCCTACAGTTCGTTTTCATGAATATTCATGCCGACTATAGCTAGTCTTGACGGAATAAACCGTATTACTGGTCATGCGCATGCGTACTCTCATCTCTAAGACCCAAGTCATGAATATTCATATTGGATAGCCCCAAAGGTACAGGAAAAAAAAAATCTCAGCCGGGCAACTCAGATTTTATCAAACCTCTACAAAGTTACCAAATCACTTTAAATAACAAGGAAGAAGACGCGAATCCCAGTAAGCTTACACTTGTAGGTACGCCTGAAAACACAAGTACAATATAAATAGAAGAAAAGAAGAGAAGGACAGACAAAGAAAGGGAGAGAAAAGGATAGGGAACTAGGAGGAAAGAGGAAGGAAGAGAACTGCAACATTATTGATGGAGTCGTATAGCACGCATGCATAACAGTGTAGGGGCGTTTTTCATCCGGGGGTCAATTTCCCTCCTCCTCATTGATTAAACATTGTATTCTGCTTCCTTTCAACTTAGAGAAGTCGATTTATTCTGTTTATATCAATAGATTCGAGATAAACCTATATCCTATGCATTGCAGGTCACGGTGTAAGTCGTGTCCCCCCCCCCCCCCCCCCCCCCCCATTTTGAAATTGGATCAACGCCTGTATACAGTGATTTTGTCAGACGATGTCCGATCTCACATCCAACACCGATCATCTTTCTAGTCTCACGCAGTGAACAAATTAGCCGCCATTTCTCCTCGGCTCCACCGCCAAGCGGGTGTCGTCTGCATAAAAGCGTGTCTTCTAGATTCTCCCTAACCAGCAATCGCTTGCAGACTTACGGGGGGGGGGGGGGGGGGGGGGACACCACCACCTTGTGCCCCTCCCTCTTTGAAACCCAAATGACATACAAGAATTGTCCTTGTGTTTGCTTGAATGTCATATGTTTCAGAATATTGTCCCCCCATTTCTTCCAAAATTTAGATTCTCCCTAACCTACAATTACTTGCGGACTTGGGGGGGGGGGGGGGTGGGGGGTGGGCTAGTAAAAAAATGCTTTGTCTTTCACTTTAGAAGGGAGAAAAATACAAAAAAACTGATTTGAACTTTATTTATATAAACCATATACGACACTCCGTCCTAACACAAAGTAAGATATTACCATGATTACATTATGACAAAATGAATTTTACTTGCTGTATACGTTCCTTTTAAAAGATACTATATTCTAGTCTCCCTCAATTTTCTCATCGCTCCTATGGCACGCGGATGTCGTCTGTACAAAGACAGAGCTTCTGAACTCTGTATGTAACAATATTGTTTCGTCTTTAAAATGGAAGAATTAGGAAAATGATCTGAGCTGTAGGCCTACTTATTGATAACTGTCTTTTACAATTCTCAGTCCTAGCACAAAGTTAGATGCTTACTATCATGATTACACTGAGACCAATGCATTTTGATAACGTTCTCTCTTTGACTACGAGTATATTCTTTAGTTCATCTGTCCAAGTTTTCTCTTCCCCACCCCTGCCTGCTCTCTCTCTCTCTCTCTCTCTCTCTCTTTCTTTTTCTATGTCTGCCTGTCTGACTGTCTGTCTGTCTCTTTCTTTCTATCTGTCACCTCCATCCTTCCAGCTCTGCTTCATATTTTCTACCAATCAACCATTCCCCCTTAATCCTCCAGCTCTCCAGTTTCCACCCTTCTCTATTTCTATTTTTCCCTTTCATAATTCATCTTCCCTCCGTCTGCACTGAGTTTGACAATCGTCAACGTATGCATCCAGGACAATGAGAACAGACAAATACATGTACTCAGATATATATTGCTTGAACTGGGACCTGTCCCTCGAAGTGGTTGAATATGATTTCATGCCGTATCTTATGTTTCATACACTGAATCAACTGTATCACTGTTCGGCCGCCCACGGTCTGCGCTCGTATCCTGTAAGATTGTCTACGGACATGAAGGCGAACAAGACATGCTTGAGCAAATAATGTTGTGATAAAGATTCGGACAAATTTCTAACCACGCAATTTCATGACTACTGTCAAACGTCTTTGCATGTAGACATAATACATTTGTGAATGGCTACAAACATTAAAGGAGAATTAACCCTGAGTACAAATTTACTTATATTGAAAGGTGTAGTATATTCCTACTTATTGGCCTAAATCATTTTCCAATAAGATATCAGAAAGGGTATAATAAAGATATTCCAACACCCGGTATCGTCTACTACTCATTTACATGGGGGCTGCCATTTTCTTGCTGATTTGGATTTGTACATGAACCATTGAGAAATGTTCCGGTCAGGAAGATATTTTGAATCCAAGACCTAAATTGATTTTCTTCATTACCTAAAATCCCATATGTGACGAAAAATATAAAGTGGGTGTTTACATGATTTATAAAAATTAAATCTTTATAATGATACTTTTAAATTGTCTGGTTTTGCTTAACAAAAATCTATTTTCTTGGGTTTGCCAAACAGAGCAGAGCATAATATATGCAGCATGCATTCTGACTTTTCAAGTCCCATTATCCGAAAGCAGGTGAATGCATAGTTTGCCGCTATAGATGCTCAGGGAAGAAGCATCCATAAAATTTGAATTAATTTGCTCCGTCCATTGC
Source organism: Heliocidaris erythrogramma (assembly GCA_025617745.1). Taxonomy (NCBI): domain Eukaryota; kingdom Metazoa; phylum Echinodermata; class Echinoidea; order Camarodonta; family Echinometridae; genus Heliocidaris; species Heliocidaris erythrogramma. The sequence continues at coordinate 11,771 of CM046868.1, forward strand.
GTCACAGTATCTAGAAAATAGATTTATATTAAGCGAATATCGATTTTCAACAGAAATATATAAGGAAATCTTCAGTTTAAAAATAAATTGACATATCTATTCTATATTTTAAATCTCAAATGGGTTTTTAATTTTGAAAAAGGCAATTGGGCATTTGGATTAAGAAAATCTTATTGTACACATAAAAAAAATGGCAGCCCCCATGTATTGCTAGCAGACGATACATATTGCTAGCAGATGATAAATTTTGCTCAGAAAATCTTGATTCGTATCGATCTCGTATATTTTGACGCGAAGCCATATAGTCTAACAAGTAGGAATAAATAACACCTTTGAACACTATCGTCTTTATTGTTTGAGGTTAATTCTCCTTTAATGAGTGTCAACGCAATTTCGTCTTGTAAGAGTTGGGCAATGGAACGATGAATTGTGGAAAAGTTCAACCGTTAAAAAGTTTGTGTTCAAATGCGAAATGAATAATTCGCGATGACATTGCGCAAAGACCTTACGTTGGCTCTAACCGTGTTGGCACGCACTTTTAAAAGTCAGTTACATGTATACGTATACTGTGGCTTATCACGGAGAGTGGTATATTTCTATTCTTTCCTTGTTGGTATCTTCAAGGGAACTTCTCAAAATATTGTCTAGCCTTCTGCATTTCTATTTTAATTATTTGCGTTTATTAACTTTCACCTTCCGACGACCTCAGAAACTTTGATCGATTTAGGAGGGGCCTCTAAGAAAATTATACGAATATTGATATACTGACCATATACAGTCAGTATGTTTCGGTATATCCTAATCTAGTCACGTCGTATTTACAGTATTGCATGCTAAGCAATGTTTTCTGGGCCCTTCGTCAGCCGAAGCAAATATACAGTTCTCCTTTCTCCAAAAACATTATGACCGCGGGTCGTTTAAAGCAACATGTGCGATCCTCTTTTATAACCGCCAAAAACCTAGTTTGTCCTCACATGGCCTAATATTGATGTCTGTCCAGTCAACTTGGCAGTGGAGCAAATTGTTCCCTCTCTCTCTCTCTCTCTCTCTCTCTCTGTCTCTCTTTCTTTCTTTCTCTTTGCTACGCTCTCTCTCTCTCTCTGAACATTATAAAGACCTGGCACCCGATGTTCATGGAAATTGCCCTTTTCTATCTCTTCAGAGCACCCTTAACCCGGTTTGAAATATTGACTGGTTTAAACAGGTGCCACGGCTGTTGTAGAATAATATGTTTTGCTTCACCACCTCACCCCCTCTCTCTCCCTCTATTTCTCTCTCTCCCCTCTCTCTTTATTTCTCTTTCTCTAATGAGCCATTTGATAAAGTGTGTCCACTGCTTTGACTATATAACCTGTCACGATGTATCACTGTCTAACGTTATGTGAACGCATGTCGTATTTTCTTTCATTTTATATATGTTTGCGCTGACGTTATTTTATTCGTGAGTCAAGAAGTTTTGTTAGACCATTTTGAAGGGGGAGGGGGGGGGGGGGGAGGCGGTAGGACCAGAATTTGTGACTTCTCCAAAATTCAACAGTAAAAACAAAACAAAAATAAACAAACAAACAAGCAACAACAACAAAGATATAAAATAATTGTTTCCCTTGTTATAGGGGTCTAAAACTCATCTTTGGATTTCTCAGCAGATGTTTCACCGGCATTTGAGTATCTCTTGAAAAAAAGCCATACATCTTGACCCTTTAAAATCAAATCTTGATAAATAATACGGCAATGGAGACAGTATCCATAGGCCTTCATTTTTTTTCTTCATCACTCTAGAAAACGATCATGGGATATTGATCGGATATGTCCATCGAAGCGCTCGATCGATCCGGGTTATCGTCTCTCGCGACATGATTATTAATATCTCTCCGTATTCAATTCGGGGAAACAGAGCTTGGTCCATATATCTCGATGACTCGAGTTATTTTGGGCTTATCTGATCTGCAAGGCGGATGGACGAACGGGTGGTTGAGTGTATATGGAATGAAATCCCTGAAACATGTATGAGATTATGCGTATATCTTATATCTCGAGGGACATTGCGTGATTATTTTTTTTAAGAAAAGCGACAAATCGCATGTCTTGAAGGATTGGAATCCCAGTGAACCAGTGATCTTATTTGCTTAAAAAAATAATCGGATTTATTCCATTACAACGATGTCATAATACGGAGGCTCACAAGTTTTTATAACAAAATTAATATGATAATAATAATAACAATACATAACATTATATTGCGCTTAATACAATGTCAAGGATTTCAGCAGCTTATAACAATTATTGTAACTTGTTATTGATAACAAGTTTTATGAATCGGGGCCCTGGTAGGGAGTAATTATCCTCGAATGCTTATGACAACAGGGCTAAAGCCAGGGTAATAGAGGTACTGAGTGAGCGACTTGAGCACCCACTTGGATGAATATAATTATGCACGATGGAAATGTATAGGTCTACTAGTGTTATCATCATTGTTATAAATAAAATAGTTATTGCTATCACATTATAAAAAGCAAATACAAGGAAAGGACTTTAATCTGAATATTCTATCAATTACACAACGTAGTGATTAAAAAAAATGTTGTATTTGTCCAATTTTCCTGTTTTCTCATCTGTTATAATAATAATAATAATAGCTACATTTATATTGCGCACGTATCGATCCCAGAGGATGCTCAAGGCGCCTACAAAGGAGTTATTATTACCCCGGTCATCGGATTCTGGCATGTCCGCACACAATGTATGCACATTCTTCGCTCCCTGGGGAGTATTCCAGCAATGGGCAGTACAGTGACGCTCTCATTGCTAAGCAAACGACATTAACTTTCGCATCCTACCGGGTACCCATTTAACACCTGGGTGGAGAGTGGCAAATGTAGATTAACGTCTTGCCAAAGGACGCTAGTGCTGCGGTGGGATTCGAACCACGGACCTCGTGGTTCACAGTCTGGGGACTTATCCACTGATCCACAACACCTCTACAGAGTTAAAAAAAATAAAGTTTTATAATAAAGTTCTATAATAAAGTTTTTGTGTTAGTAAGTTTTTGTTTTGTTCCTATTCCATTAAAACAAATATCATACCACGTTCCATAGCACGTCTACAGTTATATCACACGTATGAACAACCTCATAGCCACCGCATAATATGGTCGATTCTGATGAATATTATAACGTGAAAACGCAGCCTTTAACTATCCTTTTACCCGTTTACAGATTACGTCCATTAACCGCACACCATGATGCATCAAATCCAGTTCTCAAAATCAATAATCTCTGGTCGCTGTTCATCTTGTTGCTTTCATCAGAAAATATAATTGATACCTCATTGAGAGATTTAGCAAGATTTTTCCTTTCTAAACCTCGGTGGCGTGGATGAATGCGTAAAGAGAGAGAGGGAGAAAAAAATGAGGAGGGGAAGATAAAGAGAGTTTAGATGTATATAGGGAAAGATGGAGCGAGTTAGAGATGGCATGAAGAAAGAATATGACGTAAATAGAAAAGAGAAAGAGAGGAAAGGGAGCAATATCGTAAAAGAAGGAGCATTCGTTCCCCTTGTCCAATATATCCAGGGGATGTTTCACAAAGAGTTAAGTTGACTTAAAGTCATGCGTAAGTGTCAATCATAGGTGTCAATGCGCATACGGTATTAATTAATTAATTAATACTTAATCTCATCGGTAGATTATCCAATAGCGCGCGTCCCCTGAGCATGATCTGACCTATGGATCTGACCTACGCGGTGATGTGTCATATATATATATATATACCGCGCGCAACTAGGAATTTAAGTGCGACTTTAAAGGCATTGCGTCACTTTGTGGAGGCTTGATTTAATAAATATTGTTGAATTTTGATATCTGTCTTGTATAATGATGTTCAGAATGATAAATAAATAGCCAGGCATAGAAAGGTTTTCAAATATATAATGCTATTATTAAGATATCTGCGAATGAATACTCCAATTTACGAAAGCGTATGGCCATACGCTTTAGTCTAACACTGAGTCAATGGGGAAAATGAGTCTGGCATTTTCCGGTCACTTGCATATGTTTACTTTTGTGAAGCACATGATGATTTTGAAGTGCTTTTTTCCACATGGGCTTCATTTTTACACCATATTACATACACTGATAACATGTAAGGCCAGACAGCTCAGATTTTATCAATCCTCCACAAAGTTACCCAATCACTTTAAGTCAAACTTAACTCTTTGTGAAACACCCCCAGATGCTTTGTTTGCCCATCCCTTTTGAAATCTTGTTCATGTTGGTATACTGATAATTAAAAGAGGTAGAGAGAGAACGGGGTAAGTGAAAGATAAAGGAAAAGAGAGAGAGAGAGAGTGAGAGAGAGAGAGAGAGAGAGAGAGAGAGTGATAGAAGGAAATAGAGAGGGAGAGATGGGGACAGGGAGAGAGATATACATAATTATATAGAGAGAGATAGACATAAATATAGAGAGAGGTAGAGAGAGTGAAAGAAGGATAGAGAGAGAGGGGGGGGGGGAACAGTGAGAGCAGAGAGAGAGAGAAGGAGAGATGGGGACAGGGAGACAGATATAGAGAGGTAGAGAGAGTGATAGGATAGAGAGAGAGAGAGAGATAGATAGGGCAGCAGTGAGAGAAGAGAGAGGGAGAAATGGAGACAGGAAGAAAGACAGATAGAGAGAGAGAGAGAGAGATAGAGTGAGAGAAGGAACGTTAGGGAGATAGAGAGCGGGTGGACAGTAAGAGGAGAGAGAGGAAGAGATGGGGACGAGGAGAGAGATAGACACATAGATAGAAAGAGACAGAAGGAAAATATCACTTTCATTTAGATTGAATGATACATATGACAAATATACTAGGTTAGTCGATGGCCATTATAGTTCAAAAGAATTCGGTTTTTAAATACCGTACATCATAATATACACAAATAACAACCTGGAATCTACACATGATCTAGGGGCCCAGGGAATTCGGTCGTTTTTAGCGCACATTCAACTTTTCACACGAAGAAATACAAACAGATATGAATATCATGGGGTTTTCCCTTTTCTCGTTCTTTTCTGAGGTGTTTGTTGAAGGATGTGGGTACATCGATTCGTCACTGGCGTATCAAGGAATTGGTAAGGGAAGGGGGGGGGGGGGGAGAGAGACATCAATAGCTCTGTCCTATGCTGCAACGCCATTGATAATATTCTGCTAAATGCTATTATATCCGTGGTGAAATATCCCCAAGGATTAGGGTCGTTTCGTAATTTAAAGTTACGATATCGTCTATTATTTTCTTTCTTAAAAATGCAAACAAAATAAAGGCTAGCCGGCCATACTGGATAATTAGGTACTAGAAAATGGTTGTCCTTCTATATTTTTTATTCTCTAAAGAGCTGCAGTTTTCGTTAGCTTATAGACGTATTTTATTTTCCTATATCATTATCACTATGTATTGATGTTGAATTACCATAATAAAATAAATCTAGAATTAACTTTAAACATGTTAAACGAAAGTGCAATGTTCCAATTTTAATTAAGAATATAAATGAAACCCAAACATATTATGGTTCTATTTCAATTCTATTTTAATTTTTAAATTAATGGTTCTATTTCAATTCTATTTTAATTTTTAAATTCGTGAAAATGTTTTGTTGAAGGAGTGTTTCCTTTCATGGCTAAAAGTATCTCCCTCTCTCACATTTTGAGCAAAACCACATCCATCACATGCATATTGAATGAGACTTCTTATGAATAATTCTATTCCGCCCACATCCTGTTTTTTAAATCTATATGCCTTTTCACCTCACAAGTTTATAAAGTTTCAAAATTTCACATCTATGTATGTGGATCGTCCCTTCCACAGCACTAACATCCTTTTGCAAGGCATTAATCTACATTTTCCACACTCCACCCAGGTGAGGTAAATGAGTATACGGTAGGATAAGTCCTTGAAATGAAATGCGCTGGTATAACGGGAGTCGGAGCTATAATGCAGGGGTAATAATTTCCCAAGTTATTTAAAATCGCATAGAGACATTATATCTCTATCCGTTGTGTAAGACAAGGATTACCTTATAGGAGACCGTGCTTTTTTCAGTGCTGTACCCCGAAACTTTAGAATGATCTCCTTCCCTCAATGATGTTTTCTCGCTACCCCAAATACGCAATTTCGCCAACAGATGGCGTTTGTCATGCAAACCACGCATGCGCAGTGCTGACAATATCCCGATTGGGTCGACAAGTGTTTGTCTTTTTGCATTGAAAATGTACACAGGTATTACAAAAATCCTCGAGTTTGAGTATAAATTAACCGACATGTTTGAAAAGATACCATCATGATTGAGACAATTGGTTGCATTTTCAAAATTTGAGTGGTTTATGTCATGCGATCCAAAAATTCAGCATTTTAGCACTCATTTTATTCATAAGCCGTAGTATTTCAATACGGACCGGAAGTGAAGTTAGCGAAGATGCGGACCATTTCCATGCATAATATTGCCCTCTACGTCGAAAATTGCATATTTGAGGTAGCGAGAATTGACATTTTTCAAAAACCTTTGCATGTAGACATGGTTTGCTGTATAATCCGGTCTGATTATCCTTCTCCATAAATAGTGGATACGTCACCGGACTGTGGATCACATGGTTCGCGGTTCGAATCCCGACGCGGCGCTAATGTCCTTTGGCAAGACATTCATCTACATTTGCCATTCTCCACCGAGGTGAAGTAAATGGGTACCTCATATAGGAAGAAATTCCTTGAATGCCTTAATTAGCGCCTATCATGGCGGCTCGGCTAAAGCCGGGGTAATAATGTGATACTTTGTATTAAGCGCAGTAGAGTATAATGTATATTAGCTGCGCTATATAAATGGACATATTATTATTATTATTATTTCTTCTTTTGTTTTTGTTATGTGCAGTTGAGTATATCTATATGGAAATAGCGCAGTATAAATTTACAATTATTATTAGTATTAATTATCAATTAATATAATAATTATGATATCATAATGCGAAAAGGCGCTATACAAGAGCGGAATATCATTATTAATATTTCAATCAACCAGACAGATACAAATCTTGCAAGAGGATCCTCCAACCATTATCTAAAAAGTCTCTAGCCTATAATATATAGAAGGGAATTCAACTTCTCTGAATTTCTGTCGACAAAAATTGTGATTTTCCATCCCTCCCTTGTCAGCAAATTAAGAAAATTGAAGGCTTTGCATTCTAATCTTTGCATGGCTTTTGACTTTTTACAATATTTCATCAAACCTGCCGAGAAAAATTGGTTCCACACTTTGCCATTCATAACCATGATAATAGTCTTATAGTGACGCTCTTGACCATTGATCATTTGACCATTTGACCATTATAAATTATATTCATTTTACATTCTGTCCAAGGAGTGGTTCACTCTTAAAAACCTATTATTATTTTCAAATAAGGAAATACTGGATCCCTTTGATACCTTAATCGCACTGTCAAACCGATCGATTCTTGGTCATTTGAGGTAATGTCATTTTTTTTTTGTGCAGTCTGGGTCCCGTTTCATAAAACTTGTAATCAGCAACAACTGCCACATTTCTATTACCCATTTGCTCTCTTGTTATTGATAACAAGTTTTAGGAAACGGGGCCCTGATATCGGTCTCATAGATATGATTGGGGTATTATTTTTCCAAATGCTATCAACCATTTTGAAATCAAGGAGACACACGTATAGGACGTTACTTCCATTTTTTTATTTTTCATTTTATTGATTTCATGAAGGGAGTTTAAAATCACTCCAAACTCCAGGGAAAGTCTATTGAAATTAACCGATTTATTTTGAGAATGCACAATATTGGAATTAAATCAAATGCTACAGATTGTTTTATTACGTTTGTGGCTCTGTCATTATGTTTAATTCAAGCAATTCTTTTTTACTTACAAGGATGTCGCGACGCATATAAAGACAAATGCCTTTTAATAATACACGAATTCACATGATACGGGGTTCAACCAAGAAAAATATCTGGATTACATCGCGTCACATCATAGAAATACCCCTAACACAATCATTAAATTGAAATCAAATCGAATCACGTCAGAATAGAATCATTTGTTTTGCAGACGACAAGTTTCCACCTCCTTGAATTTGGGATCTCAGTAGAATCAAAGGCGCGAATGAGCTGTACCATTGTGTATACTCTCTTCTAGTTTAGTATTCAGTAGCAATCTCCATTTCAGGGCCCTGTTTCATAAAACTTGTCATCAATGACAAGTTGCAATAACTGTTATAAGCTACTAAAATCCTTGCATCTGACTGGCGGAGAGCAAATTTGTCGGTAAAAATCACCGACAAGACACTTGATGAAATGCTCCCCTGTTTAGCTTTCCAACTGAATTACGACGGAACAACTGCGTGTACTGAATTACGAGGCATATTTCAAATCAAATATTCGCACGAATAGGGATTGGGGAAATTACTGTCAGTAACCTAAAGCAAATTTTCATCCTAGCTCTCGATGAAAAGAAAGATAATTGAATCGAAACCTCTTGGAGGGGATGGAATTAACGAATGAATGATCTAATTTAGTTCGTTTAAATTGGCAGGCCGACCTCTAAAATGCATTTGTTGGGTGATGTGTTTTAGTTACCAATTAAACCCATAGATTGGTGGCTCTATCACGTACTTATTCAAGTATCACAATATAAACAATTATTATTATTATTTTTTTTTTTTTTTTGGGGGGGGGGGGGGGGGGGGGACAAATATTTTCCACCGTGTACAGTTTGTCAATCCATTTTTTATTATCATTATTATTGTTTTACAAATAACGTATTGGATTGAAAAAAAGATTGTAACGAACTACTTCTGTGTGACTAACCTGTACAGGATATACTAGAAAATTCGATATTAGAGAATACTTTACAGATATTTAGCCCTGGCCACATTGTACATGTACTTGATATACAAATCTTTGAATCCTTCATAATTTCGTATACAAGGTAGTATCCAGAAAGAACATTATGAGAGACAGCCATCATACTCTGTCTGATAGGTCACCATCACATACACGTCTTTAGAAGTTGTAACTTTTATCTTAAGTATTTCGATATTGATTTTCATAACAAATCAAAATTAGGACAAGTCACTGATATTGGTTAATATCTTCGCACAATGCAGCTATCTGCGTTCGCGTAAAGTTGGAAAAGGCATCTGCTCAGGCACCAATGATAAGTGTTTACTCCGCGCAATTTCTATTTGTTATGACAATTAACTTCGAAATACAAAACTTTATTTTCAGAATACCAACCCTGTATATTATTATGTCTATAAAAGAAGAATGAAGGTCGCCGTGATTCAAATTCGCGGGCATTTCCGATGGGCGCCAATCAGAAAGGAGTGCTCTACGCATCGGATCCCTTCAAAGGCAACACATAGCCTCCACTGAATCATTCTCCTATTCAAAGATGATCAGACCATACTGCTCGAAACGTCGAGAACTAAACAGCTCTTATTCTTTGAGAGATTACATGGCGTAACCCTGAAAACTGACCTAACAATTCAGTTTCTCCGCCAGGAAAACGTATCGCTGATACTTCACTAAAAAAAAAAGATATTTCATTAGTGGTTAGCCTATATGAAATGTGATCCAGCAAGAATTGCGTATATCATGCATCAATGCATATACACTTTTCAATGATTCATGTTCAGTTCTATGAATATTATCAATAATTCATGTTCAATATTATGAATATTTTCAACAATTCATGTTCAATATCATGAATATTTTCAATGATTCATGTTCAATACAGGGGCCGCGGAGCGTTTTTGAAAGTAAGGGGGCTGATCTAATTTCACTCGTTAATGACAATTTTAGAACTTTTTCCGAGATTTTACGAAACGTGTCTACTCGAAAAAGCGGGGGGGGGGGGGGGTTGTTCCGCGGCCAATGCTCATGAATATTTTCATCTCTTCCTCCGTGTTCTCCTTTGCTTGGTTCTTATATCATTCCCATCTTGCTCTCTTTTGAAGTCCTTAGAATAATGCAACACTCTATACCCATATTCTTACTCTTTGGATTTCCAGTCTTCATCCTTTCTTTGCTCGATCCTCACTTGTTCCCCCTTGTTCCTTGTTGTCTTGTCTGCTCTCTCCTTTCTCTATCTCCCTCCTCTTATGGTCATCTATCGTTTTCCCTTTTCTTCTACATGTCTCCCTCCCCGCTCGCTCTTCCCGCTCTCTCTCTCCATATCTCTCTATCCTTCTCTCTGTCTCTCTCTCTTGATATATAATGCGTCTATCCTATTCCTTCACGACGACCCCAGTGTCGTGTGTAATTAGAACCCCTAAATGTTATCGTAAAGGCCCATTTGTTGACTACATGAGCGCAAGGTGATCGCTAAATTATCACGTCTCGTCGCATCACTTTTCCAGCGGTTTGATATATGAGCGTGACCTAGAACAATTGTAGAAAGCTAGATGACTGTGGATCAAATCTTTTCAAAACAACTTAATATATATGCATATATATATATATATATATATATGTATATATAGATGTATATATATATATACTGTATACAAAGTGAAAGTGAAAGGACAATCTAATTGCAAAGGGTATATTAGTGAAGAGGAGGTTACAGGAGTTCTAGTAATTGAAAAAAAAAATTAAGGGAGGACAACATAGAGAAGGTATTCGGTATATAAGATGTGGCAAACTGTATAACAAATAGCTATGATCATCATTTTGACGTCTGTTTTAATGGTTACGTCAGAGTTATGTAACGCTCATTCCAGACGCTACTTGACCATTTCTAAAGACAATATAAAGAAAGATTAATCTTATTCAAACAAGAGTACTCATCTTGAGATTATGGTCGTTCTAATTTCGTATTATTTATTGTAAATTCGTCTTCCTGTCCAATTTGGATTCTCTCACATTAAAAACACAGCTGTGATTAATTTCAACAAATTTCCAGTATTTGTCATAGCAACTGAAAAATGTCATCAGCAGTACTAGAAATTACAATTCCATATTCCCAGAATTACAGAGATTAAAACCCTGAAAAGGCCTGTCTCTAAATTGGGCCTCGCTTAGAGCGAGGAAAAACGCAATTCATTTGTTTTTCAATAATTTGCGACTGAGTCGTCTGATCTTATTATTTCGAATTTTAGATGTAATAAGAGTCACTCACTGTCCGGTTAATCCACTTTCACCCAATTTTCGTAACAGTTTCTTTCGTTTAATTTTCTAGGACTGTGTTGCTAGTTTCCACGTACGATCGAAACAACTGGCCGGTAATCGATAGCCGATGAGCTGATGAAAAATTGCCCGGTGCCGGTGGCACATTTTGTTGTTGTTTTGTTTCAACAAGGAGCTTTCTGTATTGGACAGAGAGGGTTTATTTCCAGCCTTGGATGCCTGCAGAGGCAAATGTATTATCAATAAAGAGAGTAGGCATATATGATTTGTAAGGCAGAAATGGAACGATGAGAGTTAAAGTTTCATTTGTGTACATGCTTGCGTGTATGTATGAAACATGTAATTATAAAAGGCCCTTATCATAATCTCACCGGTAAGCTCTTTACCTGCTATATATAAAATTCTGGAGTTAACGTGGAAAATTTTAATGGTAGTTATTTTCTATAAGTTTGCTAAATCTGTTCAAGTGTATTCTAGCACTATGTCTTTGTCACCCCGGGCAAGCAGACAACTCCTTATGTCCAACGTTGCCTCTGCAAATTTATATTCATTTCGTTCTACATGACATTATGACTGAAACTTGGTGAGGCTATTTGGATAATACGTTCATATCTTATGTAGATATATATTGTCACTGTGATTTTCTTTGCGCCAATTTCGACTGACCACCAGCCACAATATTAAAGGTTGTTGTTGATACTATTAACAAAGATTTATAAAATACATTTGCTACTATCAAAACACTGTAAGAGTTCTGTACAGTATTTAAAAAAAATAAATGTAAGGTGTGATTTACCTCACATCAAAATCTTTTTAGTCCCATGAAATTCGATTTATAGTCCTTTTTAACCGATGTCAGGCTACATCAAGCATATCAAAGTTTATAAACTTACCTTACTGGAATTCAAGCAACAAAACACAACAAGAAACAAACAAACAAGCAAAAACAAACAACCATTGTGGATTTATACAATATCTGAGGGCCAGACGCCTGTGTTTACGTTTGTGGGACAAACTGTTCCCCTTATAGCTTTTGAAGAGTAAATTACAGAAGGGCACTTCTCTGCAGGGGGACTTAAATGCGCGCGTGTCCCAAGAACTTATCGCATCACGGCTGCTCGAAAATAAAGCAGAGCGTGTGAGCTGAGCTCTTGGACACATGTGGTCATTCATGTCTTATATCCTTTTCCAGCATTCCAGAATTCAAATCATCCACAACAGAAAGACGTAAGCCTATATACTATAACCTGCAAAGCCAGGAATTCGCTCTGTGTCATATTTTCACCCTGGTGACTGGAATAGTTTCAGCTAATACATCATTTGGGTTGGTGTGGACATTCACTACTTTACCTATTTTTTAAGAAACGATCTTCGCCATGTATTTAATATACATGTATGTACTGAATCCCAGTTAGTCATGGTCTAATGAAGGAATGTAATTTAAATAATAAGTTGTGTCCTGGTCATGCGATAACACTGTGAAAGAAACTGTCTCAAAGCAATTGGGAAAGGTTGATTATATAGTACACAAAAATTGGTGTAAGCTGTAAGGTTTTGGAATCACCAAAACGAGCAGAAATTGACTCAATCCTACTGAGACTCACATGCACTGCACACAGCAATGTTTATATGGGACTACATACGCATGTTCCGCCCGAACTTTTCAGCTGTTTCTCGTCATATTTCGAATATGAGGGAATTTGGCGAGCAATCTTTTTGAATGGACATTCCTACTATGATATTCTTCCGAACTGACATAAAAGGAATGAGAAAGCTCACAAATTATTTGTTTACCTTTCCAAGAACTCAAGCTTCCCTTTAAGAATACCTCACCCTTCCCTCCATTTGAAATAGTTTGGGTGGACAAATCCCGATTTCGTTTGAAAATCTTCGACATATGTCGGAATATGAAAAGAAAGGGATTCATATTTTAATTTTATTTTGGGTATACTTTCGTAATACCTGTCAGCAAATTTTAAAGTGTGAAGATCTTTTTCTTTTTGTTTGTTATGTCTACTGCAAAATTTTCGACGACATTGTCGGCAAATTTTAATAGTCCCCATCCACGTTCAGAGTGCCTACCGTCACCCCTGAGTGGAAATTTGAATTTGCATTAATTTGGAAATACAAACCTTTATGAAACCTTAAGAATTACACATCTTCGGATTTTTTTAAAGTTCAATCCGCAATTATTTACTGGTGAAATATGGTTTTGACAAATCTACTTATCAACGACAAAGTTAGTTGTTAGTCAAACTAATTCATGCAATGAAATGAGTAGGATCACAACATCTTAGCACACCATCTAAAAAGGAATGTCAGCGTCTTTATTTCCGTAGTCAAACTGGTGGTAGAAAACAAGATTGACAGAAGCCTACGTAATATGAATCCTACAAAGGAAGCACTGGAGGCGACGAACGTGCGATTTTGTGTAGTGGTATGCAAATGATGGGTAGAAAATTACGACTGATTGCAAGATCATTTGCCTGGATCAGGTTGAAGGGCGAGAGGATATGGAGGAAAATATCGCAGAGGATGGCGGAAGGGTGACGAGGAGGATTAAGAAGTCTTGGGATTAGGGTTCTGGAGATGTTAACCTACCTGGAGAGCACGACGTATAGTTTAAAAAGAAATATTAATCTTTAAACGGTGTGTGAGTCACTATGCTGATGGTAAATGGCAGGAAAGAAAGCGGTCTTTTCAAGATGATTGTACTAGGTCATTATGATCCGATTGGGTTGGTATGGGACTTAATTTTTATCTCAATATTTATACAAATAATACCGATGATGATAATGATGATGGTGATGGATGATATTAAAGATGATGATGATGATGACGATGATGATGATGGTGGTGGTGAGAGTGGTAGTGGTCATGGTGGTGACGATGACGATGATGATGACAATACCACTGCTGATGATGGTGGTGATGATAATGATGACGACGACTATGTTGCTGACCATGATAATGCTCTTTCTGATGATAAGGTAAATGTAATAATTATTTAGGATATCAGGGGGGTGTTTCATAAAGCTGTTCGTAAGTTACGCACAACTTTACGCACGACTGGTGATCAGTTCTTGTGATAAATGATTGAGAATCTGGTTAGTATAGCACACAAGAACATCTTCCAGTCCAGAAATGTACTCCTGAATGAAAGAAAATTTATTATCAAAATCAATTACATGATAATGATGAAGGCAATGATGATAATAATGATGATGATTATGCTGTTGGTGGTAATGACGACGACGAAGTCGAAGATGATGATAAATGTCACTAAGAAGCATTGGATACGCTTACTTTTTAGCACACTAGTATAGATAAACAATCAAAAAACAATAATTACTATTCTACACACGGCGTTGGGAATTTTATTTGGGGAGCACGGCCCCATGATTTATGAATGTTTGGTCAAAACGAGAAATGAGTGGGATTGACTCTCTTGCAACTTTACTTCAGTTATGAGTATTGGTCAAGGTCTAACACCTTGACAACACCATTCAACATCCAAAACCTCTATCATACCTTCCATCTACCTTACTTAAAACATACTAAGATAATCGATGTTACCTCTTCCTCTTTCTGTTTTTTCAATTCTATTTTTGGCATCACGTCCTTTCTTTCTGACTCTCTTTATCTTATATTCCTCTGCCACTCTGTATCACTTTGGCAGATCCTATGTCATACTTCAATAATTAAATTTGTCAGCATTAGGTTTATAGCAACTTTATCCACGCCCAAACCCTTGACCGTATTAACCATTCCTGTCGGACCGCACGAGTTAAACCATGATATCGCTTCTCTCGACCTCTTTCGCTACACGGTTTTGGCATGTTTTGTTGTCAGCGGGTCGAGTTACACCCCCAAGGACTGCAGACTACCCCGGCCGGGCGACGAGGCGACGCGGTCTGCGAACTGTCCGGTCACTCAGGTTCAGTAGCACTAGAAAGAGATATCAGTAGAAAACAAGCGACTCGGATCGAGTGAAGCGATGAAGGAGGAAGCGGGGGCACGATACACAGCCAGAGGGGTGAGGGCTGGTGCTTTCCTGACCTGTGTTCAAAAGTACCCTTTAAAGGTAGTGTTGACCGTTTCCAGAGATCATCGTGTCTTCAATAAACCTTCTACGATTACAGAAAGAGTATATAGGATATAGCAAGAATAAATTATAACAATAGAACATAAAGAGAGAAATATAGATGGGAGTTGGAGGAAGAGAAAGAGAGAGAGAGAGAGAGAGAGACAGAGAGAGAGTGTGTGCGTGCATGTGTGTGTGTGTGTGAGAGAGAGAGAGAGAGAGGAGGGGGTGTCGAAGGAGTGAGAGGGGTAGAATGAGCAGACAGAGAGAGGGGCGTTGACTTTTAAAAGGGGAGATACATTGTATATTGAAAAGGAAACTCTTCTTCAAATGTAGTCTATGCCGGGCAGTCCTCTTATCCAATCTTGCAGAAGAATTCCATTTGCTTAGCGTATAGCAGTGGCGGAATTAGGGGGGGGGGGGCACTTCCAACCCTTGCCTTCCCCCCTTTTGAAGCCAAAGTGTACATTGTGCCATTCCCCTCTTAGACCTGATGACTAACCCTTTCTTTGTTTACTTGTCAGACAATTTTGGAGGAAACCGGTACCCAAACAATCTGATGACCCCCTTTTTTTTTGCTTGTCAGAATTTTTTCCTGAGATTTTTGCCCCCTTTTTTTCAAAATCCAGGATGAATATCCATCTTCATTTTATACGTCAATTAAAACATAATAACACGCAGGGCTAGAAACAATAGAAAATCGGTGAACAATTAGAACAAACAGCCTGTTTCAGTGACAAAAACGTACATTAAATCAGAGAGAACGGCAAAATTTCAGTAGTTTTCCCCTTTATTCAGACATCATGCAAGCATTTTCCGATAAACAAATAAATGAAAGCAGCTCGGAATGATCATGGCTAACAAAGTGCTTACTTTCATACCTGACAAACAAGACGATTTGCTCCAAACTAAATGGATTTGAGGCGGTCTGGTCCAGTGGCGCCCTAAATTTAGGGCGCAGTATAAAATGGGGTATAATTTTACAACGGAAGACGCTCTGCTGTTTTAGCGCTCCTCTGATATGTTTTTGTCTGAAAAGGTGAGAAACGCTGTCAAAATTAAAGAAGAGAGTTTCCGACGTGTGACCTTTCAAATTATTGAGGCTGGCTTTTAAAGAGACAGCGTTTTGTCAGTGATTTTTACCGACAACTGTTATAAGCTACTGAAATCCTTGCATCTGATTGGCTGAGAGCAAATTTGTCAGTAGAAATCACTGACAAGACGCTTGATGAAACGCTCCCCAGTTCCCCTTAATTTGGTAGATGTTAAAGTATTATTTCAATATCTTTACACGAAAGAAGAAAGGAATTTTACATTCAAGCTGCTGGTACTAAACATTTTTCCGGATTACTTTTACTGTTTTCGTCAGAGGGCAAATTATTATGACATTATTTGACTTCTCTGGCAGGCGTATTTATATTAAAGACGATGCAGCGAATGCAACTATATATCCTATTATTTTGTCCCATAATGTTCCAATAGCCAAGGAATAAAATGCAACAAGTGCAAGTATAATAGGGGGTCATGACGTGTGTAATCGAACGAAAGATTGCGGTAATATGCCCTTTCCACTGGAAAGAAAAAGAGTGAACTATTTCCCAATCAAACCTTCATTCGCATGCGTCATTTTGACTCTTTTGCAATCACCGGGAAATATTTCTACTCTCTAATCTCTAATCGCGGGTTATTATTAAACCCCCAGAGAAACGCATTTTTTTTTCAATTTCCGCTTAGATGTGGGGATTATATCTAACAAAAATCGAACGTTCATTTTTAGCTCTGCATCCAAAATTGAGCGAATAAGCCTTGTATAATGGGCAGTAAAATACTGGGAATGGAGATGGATAGAATGCATTCGGGTTGAGCTGGAATTACAGGTATATAGTCAGTATGAGGGCATAATGTGGCATTCGGAATGGTTTTAAACTACAATTAAACCACATTTATAATGATCACTGTTGCCACATTACCAGTTTATCAATAACTATATAGCAATACTCCTGACATTGCATTAACTGCATTCGCCATCCACGGTGACTTTATTGCTTAGGTCAGACGGACATGTACGGATGTCTGCGGATGCATCCGTAAAAAAAAATAATTTCACCCGCAGAAATTGTTGAAAATCTGCGCAAAAAGCCAAAAAACCACGGTAGATACGCATGAGATACGGATGCAATACGCATGAAATACGCAAATCCTGCGGATGTTCTGCGGAAGACACCCCTTTGGCGGATGTGCCACGCTAGTGTCACTTAAATTCTGCGCAAGATGCGGACTAGATACGGATGTTCTGCGGAAGATACGGAAGTCCTGCGCACGATACGCATACGCACACGGATGTCGGCTTTCTCCTCGTCCGCAACATCCGCATATATACCGCGGCTTGTGGAGCATCACTTCAGTTGCGATTCGATCTTTGGAGAGAACACTACTACTACTACTACTACAGATTTTCAAAATTCACGCTGCGGATCTGCGTATGTCTGCGGATCCTGCGGATTAGGTTACGGATGGATACGGACGTTTTACGCAAAAATACGCAAAGATACGGATCAATACGCATGATACGGAACAATACGCAAATTCTACCTAAATTCTGCGCAAAAGACCTTGCGCGGGAAATTTAAAATAATTTTGAGATTTTCAAAACTTTTTCGCGGAAGACCTCGATTCCTGCGCACTCCCACGGATTTTTACGGATGCACTTACGGATGATACGCATGATACGGATTGCTGCGGATTTCTACGGATTTTTACGGATGCACATCCGCAGACATGCGTATCGCGCGTATCTGTCCGTCTGACCTAAGCATATGCAGTGTAATCATCATCATTAGTTTAGGGTCGCTTAAAGGGAAGGTTAAGTTCAGGAAAAGGTGAATTTGTTAGCTTTCTCATTCCTTTTATGAAGTGTTCGGGCCGAACATTCATGCTACATCTGCGTGTAGTCTCATATACCAATTTCTGTATGCGGTGCATTTGCTTTTCAGCGAGATTGGGTTTATTTCTAATCATTTTAATGATTTTTTTTTTAATTTCGAATAGCTAAATACAAATTTGTTTTGAAGAGTTGTTTCTAACGTATTTAAAGTACGGTATACTGCCTTTCCCCTGTTTATATTTGAAGTCAATTTACTTGACAGAACTGATTTTTCAATTCGATGACGTGATAGAAAGAGAGAGAGAGAGAGAAAGCGGGTTGAAAGAGTGAGAGAGAGGAAAAGAGAGAAAGAGAGGGAGTGTGTGTATGTGTGTAGTGAGAGAGCTGAGAGAGAGACAGACAGAGAGGGAGAGAGAGACAGACAGACAGAGAGAGAGAGGGGGGGGGGAGGGGGATTGGTAGAGGACTCAGGATTTAAAAGTGACTACCTTGATCATATGTAATTACAAAGTTACAGGCTATGATACATTTCGACTTTATGATATTATTATCAAAAAAACACCTTATCATTTTTGGCATCCGATACGAAATATATCAGAGACTAATTCCGGTACATTTGTATATAATTTCATGTTTTCAATATACAATGAGGTTAAGATGTGATTATGTTCAATCAATGGTCCTCCAAATGTGAGAAACTGAAAACGCACTGGGAGATGATGTTCTCTTCCGAGGACTCGGAAATGAATTCATTTCATTTTCCCAGCTACTAGGAGAACATTTTATGGTGTATATTGGTACTTTATCTCTAGAAATAGGATACTAAAATGACATACATAGGCAAATTCAGAAGGTTACAACGGCCGCGGCCTTCCATGTAGACGAAATTTTCGTTACAGCCCCCCATCACAGAGTCTAATTTGCAATGAAGGATATCAACTCGATATTGTAAGTCCATATGCAACCTTGACCCCCCCCCCCCAAAAAAAAAAAAAAATAAAAAATAAATAAATAAATAAAATAAATAAATAAATAAAATAAAATAATTTTTTTTTTTAAATAATAAAAATAAAAACATAAATAAATAAAATGAAAAATAAAATAAAAATAAAAAATAAACAAATAAATCAAAAAATTAAATAGATTTAAAATTAAAATTAAAAAGAAATAAAAAATCAGAGAGAACAGTGAAATAATAAATGAAATTCATATTCTTATTACGACCTTTTCTAAATTTTCGTTGCAGTTGTATGATAAAATGTGCGATTGGCTTTAATGTATTCCATACAAGAAATACTCCCAGGATGGCGGTTCTGCACACCCGATGTTATGAAGAGTGGTTACCCTTCAGTTGGCCCTCGTTTCAGTTCAACCACCTGCGTTCTACTCCTCTGTATACTTTGTTTATATGATCCCATTCTACGTCATGGTCATCGAGTTGCTCAAGACCTTATTAAATTCTCTTTATTATCGATTAGACTGTCATAATGCCTGATGAGATTGCATGGGGAAAATGTTGACCGATTTTCCCAGCTTGCTAGCTTACATTGCTAGCGTGAGTGCATACCGATGTGTGGTTATGTGGTAGGGGAGCACGAGGGGCACTGTCCTCCTGTCAAACCCAGTCCAACATAATATTCTCTAAATATGTGATAATGACATTTTTTACCTTTCTGTCTGTCTTTCTTTGTTACTTACTTTCTTCTTCTTTTTCTCCTCCTTCTCCTCCTCCTCCTCGTTCTTCTGCTTCTTCTTCTTCTTGATTGTCATAGTTTTTTTCAGACTTGTGCCCCTTTCCTCGGAACAGAGAATAATCCTGGATTCACAACTCTGCATTATGTGTGGTTTGGCTTCTGTTTACCTGTCTGTCTGTAGTGGTTGTCTTGTTCGATTATAAATGGTTTATCCGAGATGCTTTGATTTTATTTGGCCAACCTGGAATTGCGAAATGAGGACACTGAATTAGGGTCTACCTAAGAAAACTCAATTATCGGTACCGTGGTTTTAATTGTTTTTGACGCAACTAATTTGAGGTATGTTTTATTATTTTATGTCTTCAAGTGCTTAGATTAACCTATACTGACGAGACCAAAACAAACCATCGCTTATTTTCTTACGTCGTTAAAAGTATGATGAATTAGACTGGAACAAAAGACACATGTTAAGAGCAGTGTCTTCAGTAATATATCAAGAAATTGCACCAAAGGAATTTTTTACCCCGACAAGGAGAACTATACACTGATCTTTATCTCTTTAATGCTATTCGTTTTACTATATTTTTGAAGTCGATATTCATGAGAGCCCTTTTCAAGGTGAAAATTTTTGTTATGTTATGACTACAGTGATTTTCACCGCTATCGATGATACTATTTTCTTCTTCTTTAATAAGGGAACTTTGTGTTTGTGCCATAATTATGGTAAGAAAGAATGAATAATTTAATAAAAAATGTATTTTATTGAAGGATGAATAAATAAGAGCATGCCCTTGTTACATCTAAAATTGAATTTCTTTGACTATGTAAAAAGTATATTTCCTTGATCGGGGGGGGGGGGGGGACGTTTGGTTTCAGTGCCTGTATATTGCTCAATGACATTATTTATATCGGGTCCGCTCGCTATTCATGAGGACCGCTATTCATAAAAAACGGTATTCATTTAACACGCGTTATGAATAGCGGTCCTTACGAATATTTATGAATAGTATAGATATATTGACTGCTATGAGAGGCATAGTTGTTTATATAGGATGCAATGTCCCTGAGAGCCTATAGAAACAACTGTGCCTCGAATATTGAACAGTCAGTATATATCTTTTATATACCGAACAAAGCCAGGTTAACAATACATGTGGGACTTACCAATTATGGGGTCCTCACATGCATTTAAAAATCATCATCAAACTATTAATAAACTAAAAAATAGGAGATAAATCGAGATAGATCGCCGGTCTTCTGCGCAAGTAAAATAAATTTAGCAACCTAATCGCGCTGCGATTATGGTATCCGCGCTCGCGCTCGCACAAGTAATTTTTTACACGTAAACCAATGGGGATCGCAGCAAAATTTAACTATGCCCGTGGGCATAGTTCATTTTTGCGGGCATGGCTAAAAACACGACTTCACTTTCAACCAATCAGATGACAGGATTAGGAAAGATTCTTAAAGTAAGGTATATAATGGTCCTTATGAACGGAGGTCCGTATGAATAGCGAGGTAATTTGTCCATAGTTTGCTGGCTACCCATAAAGACCGCTATTCATACAAAACCGCTATTCATTTAGTCACGCGTTATGTATAGCGGTTTTTATGAATAAGTGGTCCTTATGAATAGCTGTCCTTACGACTAGCGAGGTTACCCCATTTATATGACATGACATTAATTTCCTAAATATATATTCCACAAAGAGATCAAGACAGAGTAGTTCGGTAAAAATTGAAATGCATTTTTAAACCGAAAATCTTTTAATTCTTTTATTACCGACGACATGTGGGAACTACCCTAGGGAGAAATTAAGTCAAGGAAAGCAAGAGTAATATGATTATGGAAATTTTTGGAACGGTTTTAACTTAAACCTTTACACTTCATCTATTTTCAGGCTCCAGAGTAATTTTTCACCATGATTACATTAATAGTTCTCGGTGACAGAAAATGTTTCCTTGTTATTAAAATATTCATATACGCGTTATTGAGAAACAAGGCAATAAATCTTCCCACATGTTTTTGATTCCCTTTCTTTGAAAATATGACATGATGAAACGGTCTATCAAGTTAGAGGGGGAAATAATGTAAATTCTTCCCTTTTCAGGAGGGAAAATTTTATGGGGAGTTTGAAAGAGGCCAAAGATTCAGCTTGCATTTTCATCCAACACGCTACACTTCATCGTGGTATTAAATCCACCATTCATTATAACCCGTTTTATTGTACTGCACCGAGAAGAGATTTTGTTGGGTGCGTTGATTCTTGAGGGAACAAGGTGCATTATTCATGTTAAATGGTCGTTTATACGGAAAGGTTCCTTCTTATAAGGAACCTACAGTAGATCATGTGCAAATGTAGCAAGCCTGCATGGCCATTATTGAAGCCACTCTTAATGAACATACGCACGTGTCCGAAGTTAACATCTATATATTTCGAATCATGAGCATAATTATATTAAATCTGAAAAATTAGAATCTGGTTTTAAATTTGGTATTTTAAAGCCTCAAACTCATTCTGAAGACACGAACTCAAACTCGTTACGTCAAATTGCAAAAGTATTAGTGTAATATGTTTTTAAAATGTTTTCATATCTTACCTAGACAAAACAACTGCACATGTGACCATGTGTGTAAAACGAAAATTATTTGCATATATTTTCATGTTTTGATAAATGTATACACTAAACCTGTATCAATAGAAACAGTCAATATTATGAAAATCCTCTATACGAGGCCTGTTTGAATGGAGGTCCTTTTCTACGCAGGGAGCATTATTAAATTAATTATAAATTAAATTAATAATAAATTATTATTATCTTGACTGCTCAGAAAAAAGTGCTTCGGTGAATAGATTAATGACAGAAATCCTTCAATGAAATTTATAATGAATGATTTCCAATGAAGGATTTATTCGTTTTATCTACCATTCTACCACAGGATAAAACCATATATTACACTAAGTCTAGGCATGAACGAAAGATAATTGCATGATGTTTGGCTACAGAAATATCTTTTTGTACTTATCACTCGCATTAAATTATAAAGACGTCACATAAAGAGATAAAGTGAAGTTGTGGTCATGCAATTACATTGTGAAAGAAATTATATATCTATATATATCTATAGCGCTTTGAGCCAGTATACTTGGGAAAGGCGCTTTATAAATGCCAGGTATTATTATTTAAATTGTCTCAAAGCAATTGGGAAAGGTTAATCGTGTCTACATAAGAACTAGTGCATACTGTGAGGTTTTGGAACCATCAAAAGGATGCACACAGAAATGGGTATATGGGACTGCACAAACACGTGGCCTGAATGTTCAGCCCGAACACTTCAGCTATTTCTCGTTATGCTTTGAATTTGAGTTCATTTGAAGAGCAATCCTTTTCAGGAAAAATTTCTACAATGATGTTCTCCCAAACTGACATAAAAGGAATGAGAAAGCTCACAAATTATTTTTTCGCTTTTCCCAAAATTCAACCCTCACTTTAAGCCCGATAAAATCCTCGCATCCCTCGTTCCGAGGAAGAGGAGTTTAAAAAAAACCTCTCAACCCCAGGGGCTTTCCAAAGGCAGATCCCCTTTCTCTCGAGTTTCTACCGACATCTGTAAATCAATACCCCTTTATCATTCTCTCCCTTAAACGCAGAGGATCTACGAACCTGACAATGGTGAGGATATTAAGTGCTCTTAGCCCGGGATGAACTTTTTAATAATCCAAATAAGAGGCAAGTGATTTCTTGCTTGGATGTGATACAAACCGCGATCATTTCTTGCTGAAGCTTGTCGGTATTAAGATAAATTCCTCCGCCTTCACCACTTTTCTGTTTTAGTTAGAAATGAGTGAGAATAACAAGTTAGCGTCTTTATTTAGGAATAAGTAAGCCTTGCAGTTACTCCCTTCCCGCATATCTGGGCAAAAATTGAGAGGACTTAATTCTTCAGAAATTCATATATTCTTCATATTAAAAAGCTTGTGCTGTTCTGATCATGTAAGCATGACAATTTTATAGTCATGTCACTGGTGTAAGTATTTGAAAAGTATATGATGCATGCATTCCTCTTTTGGAATTATTCTTTTTATACAGGAATGTTTTTTTTTAAATTCATTTCTTGATATTTGTTCTCACCTATTAGCTGATGGCGAGGGGAAACAAGGCAGTATTATCTGAATCCGGTTGCATAATGAGTCTTGTCCTTGAATTATAGTACCCCATCCACCCTCCTTCTGTTGCTAAGGAGCTCTTGGAACTTTAGCTCTCCTTGGAGCACGCACGACCAGATTTTGACGTAAAGTTAGCATAATCTCTGTACTCTTTTCCTTGATTCAATCGATCGCATGGACACTACCAAGCGAGATTAATGGGCAGGTTCCCACTGTTTCCAGTTTGACTAGGTGCACTCAGAAAGGTTTCTCACTCAACCCCCTTTGCCCACATTGCTCGGCATTTCAATCTGGGCTCAGTGTTAACAGAAGCATGGAAGTGGTGCGGCGTCTCTTGCAGACGGATCTGAGGGCCTGTGTTTTTACAGATAGAATCTCCGCATATTGAAGCTGGAGAAAAAGGGCCAATCGACCCCCTTTGTGCGGTTGTGTGGACCGACTTTAATGATGTTTGGGGTCATTCATCCGCTCATGTGTTATTCATTGGCGGAATTCAAGATGTCGAAGCAACAGAAAGCTAAAAAAAAAAAGAAAAGGAGGAGAAGAAGAAGAATAGAATCGGAGGAGGAGGAAAAGCGAAAAGCACGTAAGTCGAGGAAAATATGAAAAGAGAGAACACCTGAAATGAGGGGGGGGGGGGGGGGGGTGTGGGAGAAGGAGCAATGATGGAGTTTTAGAAAATATAATTATGATACCGGAAAACAAGGGAGATATAAGGAAATATGTGTAAGAGTAAGAGGGGGAGAGAGGTATGATATTAGTGAAAATTAAACAAACATAGTATTGCTGAATTTTGGAGAGTAGAGCCAATTATTAAAAGTTGGTGCATATTTTGATGAAGAAGGAGAAAATAAGCGGACACTTTTTTGTCGTTACCACTTTGAATTGTGAATGATGATTAGGCCTATTGAGATGGATAAGTTTTGTGTAGCTTTGTCTACCACAGCTACCACGAAAGGTCTATCGGTCAAGATCACGGATTTTGGTAGGGATTTCTTTTTTTGCAGCTCAGGCTTTCTGTCGGTTCGATAAAACCTCACGAAACGTTAGATTTATCTGGCCGCATTTTTTTTCCATATTGCTTTCTCGTTCGACTACTTTTCAATATATAGCCTACTTGAAAATCTTGATATTCAAACCTCGAATAAAATCTTAACTTTGGAGTAGTAAAGGTGAAGCCCAGCCTGATAACAAAATGGTTTTAAAAAGAGGCAGAGAAATTAAAGAAACAGAACAATGGAAGTTTGAACAAAATCCGATAAGAAATAAGAAAGTTATGAATTTCTGAAGTTGTAAACAAGCAAACACAAATTGGCAACTCGATGACGTATCTTGCGAGGTCAATACCCATTTGCCCTGTACTGAGAAAAATCATGAATTTTCCATTTTCTTTGAAGAAAATATTTTATCATACATGCACCTTCGATATAATCATTGCATGTATGTTTTTACGCAAAACCTGTATGAAACAAATAAAATGTATTCCTAGCTTCATCAACAACTAATATAAAAAAAAATCTATGAAATTTTCTGTACAGAACAATTGGGAGTGTTGCCAATTTGTTTTTCTTTTACTTTTCTGATTTTATTCAAATCAACCTAATACCAGGGTGGACTTCCCCAGCCTGTAATTATTTAGCTCAAGTACCGTGTCACACAACCTTTATTAATATTTATCTTAAAATTTGTGGTTTCTCGCTTTCGTTTCCACTTCGAATACGAAAGAAATGAGCGAATACCCAAGGCCGTACGCAGAAATTTTTTCCTGGGGGGCCAAGATGATCGCTTTCCATATTGGATCATTTAAAAGTCTAAAACCCGATTTAAAAAAAATCATGATTTTGACATTTCTGGGGGGCAACTGCCCCCCTGCCCCCCCCCCCCCCCCCCCCGCTGCGTACGGCCTTGCGAATACCGATATGACCTTTAACTCATTACTTTTCATTTTCCCTTTACATTTCATTTTCGTTTTGTTATCTACTAGATTATAACTCTTTTAATGTATGTGTTCTTTAAAATCATATTTCTATCAAACTTGTTTAATGGACCTCTGCTTTGTACAGCTGACTCTAAAATAAAGTTTTTGTCATGATTTGGTGAGAATCTTGCTTTAATCTGTGGTGAGTTTAAAATACGCCCCGCCCCTCAAAACTTAACCAGCATTAAAAAATACACATTTTAAATCTACAATCGCTTATAACCTATGTAAGCTTGAACGCAATTCATCATCAATTTTTGATAAACTATTCTTTTATGAAATTCAGACTCTGGCAAATAATTGTCACTGAAGCATTCAAAAAAAAATGTGAACAGTGTCAGTTTAAGAAGTATCAATGACGTGTATTATATGTAAACTATATCGTTACCTGTAATGGATACACGTAAATCAAATTTTAGTTGTATCTTTGCCACCATCAATTTTTGGGGTTCATATTCAACCAGACAGTAATATCGGAGCAAATGAATGCGAAATGTCATGAAACATTCATGCTTGGATTTAGCTTTCGCAATTGACTGCGCTTGAATTACCAATGATATAGCCCGAATAATAGTGATACGATTTCACCATATCTTGAGGAAAGCAATATTTGGAAATAATCCGTCAGGTCTTTGATTATTCAGGAGTATTCATAGACTATCAGATAAGACGAGAAACCTCGATGATTCAGATTCCTTAGAACTGGTACATGAGTACGAGTTCCTAGGTTTTTGGCAGCGATGTAGCTAAGGGTCACTCGCCCCCCCCCCCCCTCCCTCCCCGATGACGAAAAATGAAAAAGGCAGGAAAGAGAGGAGAGCGAGGAAACAAATGGAGAGGGGAAGGCAACAAGCACGTGTTTTCTCACAATCGTTTTATTGGCAAGTCCGGTACCCCCGCCCCCGCCCCCTCTTTCATGCAATGGCTGTATAGACCCACTCTCCATCGATAGTCGACTTGACATGCTATGTACCTAGATAATTCTTTCCTTTGAAGCTTTTTGTGGATTTGTGATCCCACGTGGTCTCCGAACAACTTCAGCTTTGTTGCCGAAAAAGCAACTTTGGGATTTTTGCATAAATGAATCAAAATTGCCACTACCAGTATAGGCTTATTGAATAGCGCAAGACATCAATACGCACGATGTGCGCGTTGCACCCAAACGTAATGGAGTTGTTAATCTTGAACAATGCAACCTCTGATACAATACACTTCTCTGACAGAACTTCCGTGCCTTGTGTCACAGGTCGCATTGCATAAGATGAATAACATATTAAATTGTAATATGCAAATTATGGAAATTGCCCAAAATAATTTTTTTCGGCAAACAAAGCAAAAAATTCTCGAAAACCGCATGGTATCACAAATTAAAAAAAAATCAACGGAGAGAACTTTTCTAGGTTCATTATTAGCTACCTAGGACTGTCGAATGGACTACGAGTGGTTACTTGCGACAGACGAGTTAAACAGAGATAGAGAGAGAGAGAGAGAGAAAGGGGAGAAAGAAAGAAATAGACAAAAAATCGGATCTTGGTTGACCAATGCGGTCCTTTTTCCTTGGGACGATCATTGTAATTAACAATTTGAGCGTCCCGTATAATGACAACGGCAAATATCCGTCGGCGATTGTGATAAAGTGGTGTGAAAGATATATGTGATGATGATGATAATGATGATGACAATGGTGATGATGATGATGATGATGATCACAGTGATAATGATGATGATGACACCAGTCAGAGCTCATCTCAGCTCATTCATTAACTATCATCACAAAAGAGAATCGGACTGTTTTTTAGCGCTTCTTGAATTTCTCAGAACCACTTTGATTGCAACGGGCAATTTTCATACAGGAATGAGAAATAAAGATGAACTTCCAATTGACCTTTTAAAGTAGGTTCATACGCCATTTTGCTCTGATTGCCATCTTACGGATAGAGAAATTGTTACTATGGTGACGAAGTTCTAAATTACTCGTTGCAGAACATTAGAGATCCAATATTTTGTTGCATTTGGAGCGGAGACAATCTAGATTCCCCGAGAGATTCAAAGATTACCGATCTTCAAGAATTCAAGGTCGAGATGCATTTCTGCACGACTGAAGGCGCCTTCGTCACATGGCCGAAATTTCCATAACTACCGCTGCTCTTTATACGGTGTACCCACCAAACGGTTGCGTACTTTTTACTGTGAAAGCAAGCGAGAAAAGGGATGTATTATCAAGTTTGAAAATTCACTTACAATCAGATAATTGACATGGAAAGGCAAATTACAGGGATTAATTAAATATAAGGGAACTACATTGCCAAAATGCAGATTTTAGATATCTATCATATCTATCAAATTATCCATTTATCTCTTTTTTAATCCGTCTCCTTTTTTCGCCCAAGTTCCGGTTAAAAATTGGAGGGCAAATCGTTCTTCCAAAGACGAAAATTATCTACCGAAGCACTCTTCAAATATCTGCCGTCATTTTATATAATATCTTCTGAATGCAGTAAACAGCTTGCCCTTTACTTTAAAAATAATTGTATTATTTCTTCATCTACTGGTCTGCATGTGCCTTTAAAAAATGTTTCATCATGCAATCGTTTAAATTAATCATAATGTATTGCAGATAATGAATTAAACGCAAAGCTAAACGCACTCTCTACTTGTTAAAAATCAAACCAGCGTGTCTGACAGTACACATCTGCACAAACCTCATGGACATGTGTACAATTTATATGCAAATGTCACATATTGTTTCGGTGTTTTCATAACGCCATTAAACTAAGAAACAATGGAAATCATTTAATAATTATGCTGGACGAATTCTGTCAAGCTGGTACCACGATGGATTCAATTACATCCCTGGAATCTAATACATCTAACCATTCGCGTATTCAGGGTTTGACAAAGAAGGGCGCACTCAAAAACTCATGCATACTAGGGAGTGCTTCGTCTTGTTTATTTACTAAACGAAAAAAAAAAGAAGAAGGTGCGCACATATTATGCTTGCATACCTTTATATTTGCCCCAAACATCGTTGTAAGGGATATTGTACCCCTTCCACGTTATTAACAGGGGGAACTTGCGCCTCCTGTCCCCGTCTGAATTCACCGCGACTTTCCAAGGTCTAAATTTAGTTTGACGGTGCAGCAATTACACAAATCAAATTAAATGATGGCATGTATTTTTCCCAGCCAGTGACTAAAACTAATAGAATGCGTAACGGTAGACATTATATTCCAGAGAAATCGACTTTTATCCAAAATATACGATCAATTTACATAGGTCTGCGTGTTGTTATTAACACCAATATGGGGATATTAACTAGCGTTCGTGCAATGCAGACAAATATAAGCGGATCAGTAAAATCCCTTCTACCATTTTCTATAGGTTTATGCTCAGCTGCTCAAAACAATATAATTATCAAATTCTACTCTACATACTTAGTATTTGAGGACAAATTTCCCTTGAGAAAAGGTTTCCTGAAAATAATATTTCGAAAGTGTTATTTTGAAATGCTGTTAAAAAAGAGGGCTATTGATGGGAATGAAAATGTTCTTCAACTCCATTTTGTACGATGAAGCACCCATATATGACATATATGGCTGATTTAATAATTGTGCGGCAGGCGTTGGAACTTACATCTTATTATAAAAAAACACATTACTGAATGGAGACACACGCTTAAAAAAAACCCTGATTGTACTGTTGATAACGTAAATGAGTGAGAGGGACTTCAAATCAGGATGAGTCTAGAGGCATTTTGGCAAGTTATAGCGAGGTCAAACCTGGGCCCCGTTTTATAAAACTCTTTATCAATAACAAGTTGCAATAACTGATATAAGCTATTGAAATCCTTGCATCTGATTGCCTAAGAGAAAGTTTGTTACAGAAATTACACAGTTATTATTGATATGATTGGGGCTGGTCACATTTATCCGATAACGATAACGATAACAAAAGTTGCCTACTATCATCAATCTCTACCTACACATTGTATTAGTAGGATGTAGCATTAATTGAATATCTCGTTATTATTATCGTTATTGGATAAATGTGACCAGACCTTTAGTAGTGATATATGCTTGCTTATACAATCTCACTGAAGATTTAGATATGAAACTAATATGAAATCTGCAGTACTTATAAGAATGACAAATCATAACCGATATAATTATGATTGAGAATAACCATTATGTTAATAGCCTGTCGCGTTTCACTGAAGATTTAGATATGAAACTAATATGAAATCTGCAGTACTTATAAGAATGACAAATCATAACCGATATAATTATGATTGAGAATAACCATTATATTAATAGCCTGTCGCGTTTCTTTTTGTATATTGATAATATTATTGTGCCTTGGTCCCCCAAAGTAGATTTTCTTGAGCGGGGGGGGGGGGGTACTGGGGAGGCTCTTTTAGACCACATCAGGCAATGAAGTGATTTTTTTTTTAACAATAAGCCAGTTCGTTATTACAATTAATTGACCTTTGTACGCTTTCATTTTGTACACACCATCATGCGCGCACCACTATGTTTTTAACATGGATTTTAAACGTTAAACAAGTAGCGCGTCCTCCAAAACTGATGCGCATGCGTGTACAAATTGGGGTCATTTCAAGGTCATTTGTACAATGTTAATTACGAACTGGCTTATTGAATTATGATTCTTTTTATCACATTTGACATCAAATTTAATTAAGGCACGTATAGGATGATGCCAATCAGAGAAAAATAAATTCAAAATGTTGTTCCTCGTCCTTCTCTATTTTTTCAATCTTTCTCTCTTGTCCCTATTATCACATGAATATGCTCTCCACATTTTTTCTGATTCGAATCTGACCTTTCCGATTCTCCAATCTCTTTCTATATTCCCTTCCTCTTTACCCCCCCCCCCCTTCCCCTTTAGGGGGGGGGGGGGGGGCGCTTTCGAAAGAGAGGGGGACACACACACACACACACAGTTCCTTTTTTTTAACCCAATCTCTATGTATGTATGTATGTATATGTATTTATTTCCGTATTAAGAAAACCACATACATTTCATAAAATACAACGTATACATGAGCTTCAAAAACGGAGGATGACCCAAATTCAGCAGTATTTACAAAATGCCGCTGTTCTTCCTTGGGGTCCCACTTCCTTATTTCTCTTCTCTCTCTCTCTCTCTCTCTCACATACACACTCCCTCAAACACACACAACACACACCCACACACACACGTTTACATGGCTTTACTTCCGAGGACAACTATTGTTCCTCTATTGTTACTCGTCCTCGGACAGTCGACGGAATAAGGCATAAATTCATTGTTCGACGTTCGAGGACTATTGTCCGCCTTCCGAGGACCATTGTTGTCATGATTTTTTTTTTGTTCTCTGTCCGAAAATGTCCTCGGACATAGTGCTAAACAAACGCACACTATCTCTCTCTCTCTCTCTCTCTCATACACACTCCCTCAAACACACACACACACTCACTCACTCTCCCCCTCTCTCTCTCTCTCTACATTCATCATGTCCACAAGAATATGCTGTGAGTCTATCTACTCGTGTATATAAAGATCACAAGAAGATACCTGTATTCAAACATTATAGACACAAGTGATTACTCTCTTTTATTTGTTCCCTTGAGAAATATAAGTAGCAAATATATACAACTCTGCATAAAGTGGGTCATCTTGGTTATTGTCTTCCTACGTTCTCTGTACAAACATTTCAAGAAAATCACATTTTGTCAATGTGAAACCAAAACACTCTCAGTACGTCAATCAGTGTTTTATTTATTCGTATCACAACCATCTTAATAAGATGGAAGGCGATGTGTAACTATACATGTTCCCTTCACAGAGCAATAGCCATATACAGTCACAGTTAAAAGAGAGATTTTTGTTTTCTTCTCTTTACCATATATGAAGACTGAATATAGCAGCCGCCGCGATCTTTCGTGCACAAACGAAATCCAATATGACCATATTCCTAAGATTGGACAAAATCCATCAAATGAATAAAACGTCATTTCTCACTTGCTTTAAAAAAAATCCCCGACACAAACAAACGAACAATCAACAAGATATGACGATGACAACATAATCAAAAATCATGTACTACTTTGACTGCACATACAAGATGCCCATGACTTTTCATGTAAATTTCTGCATTATGAATCTGCCAGTTTTCAACAGAGAAGTCGTTACCAACAGGCAGGTGGGTAGAAGCCTTTCTTACAAGCTTTCTTCCGAAACCCACGTTCTGCATTGGTGCGGCTTTCAAACTTGAATCTGAGCTCGCTGTTTCCTTCTTTAGTATGACGTTCAACACTGGTTAATCACATCCTTTGATAAAACATATTAGAATACCAAATGGATCTTATATGATTAGTCATCAATAGCCAAGCTTCATGAAATATTGATTCAGATAAACTACATACTAATTGCTTTATTGAAGGCGCGCCATACATTATCTTGCCACGGAAGAAGAGGCACAGTGATTAATCCTTGCAAGTGAACAATTCAGCGAACTTTTTGAGAAAAAATATTTACAAATTTCCTCACAGAGCTGTCATTGTTTTCCTGGTAATCTTAGAAGTCAATAGTCAGAGTTAAGTAAAGAAGATAATGCACTATTTACTTTACCGTCTTATGTTGTTCAGTCTGGGGAATCATTCCAACATTAGAGCAACGATTATACCAATATTAAGATGTAAATTAGGTCAATATTTGTGTTGCAGCATTCAAATCTGATTTCGAATATCATGTGAAGGACGATTACAATAGCATGCATTTTTGATTATAGCCATGTGTAGTTCAAGGCTTAATATAAAGTTACTGAATCGGATATATCATGACGTAACAAAAATAAAACAGGATTTCGTGCTTACTTAGGGAATGAGCCTTACATTGGTTCTTTCGTAAGTTATATCTATTAACTTTCTTATTTGGTTTTAGAAAATTAATATAATGCTGAAGTTGTTTTGTAGCAATTTTGATTGAACACACTAATACCCTCCCATCTCACATGAATGGGTATCATCTTGGAAATAATATTTCTAAGGTTTAAAAACACTAAAGTACTTTTGAAAACTCATCAACATCAATGAATGAAGAAAATAGTTTTTATTATACTGTCTAAGTGGGAAATAGTCTCCCTGACTGTTTTGTCATGACTCCTCATAATTCCTCTCTTTGACTTTGACGGAGTCGTTAAAGGTAGGGAGAGAAATGTAATATCCTCTCAGTCCGTTGTCAAGATCAAAAGTGTGTCTTCGATTTGTTCTGTATCCCTGTGAATAAATTGAACACTTTCAACAATAGTGGAATTGGTTCAAAGTAAATTATTTTTGCAAGCATTACCTAAGGCGAAATTGAAATTTCTTTTTATGGACATTGTTCCCTCACTGATGGTTTCTGTTTACATGCGTATGAAAATCTATAGACTGAATAAAACCTTCTAGATCCTGCTCCTTTCCCATCCTCCCTTCCTAATCCTCCCTACATGTCACATTGTCTTTCTTGTTCCTTCTTTTGTAAAGTTTACTCCTTTAAATCTTTACTGTTTCCAGCTTTTTGTTTTTACAATATCTTTCATTGCTTTCTCTTCGATAGACAGTGTGTTTTGTTATATTTGTTTTGTTTATGTTTTGTTTGCTTTCCATGGCCGTGTATCAGTCTTCTTTCTTTCTCAACCTTTCATTCCCTTCGTTTCTACCCTTTTTTTTTTACCCTTTTTTATTCTTTTGGGGGCATGTTATGCATGATTGCCCAGTCTAGGTTTTATGTATTGCATAAATTATGATTTACCTTTTGCCAGGGACCAGCGCTTCTACAAGCTCTGCTTCTTTGCTGGTCTCTGTTTTCAATCTCAATTTCATACAATTACTGTAATGTAGTCTTTACTGTTGTTATTTTCTTTCTTACAACTCAAACATTAATGCTCTTTATTTTGGTTGTAATAATCGACAATGTTTTTGCACTTAATTTCGTTGTCAATTAATTATTGTCAATTGCACAATAGTTCTTGTAACATATTTTGAAAAATGAAAATGAAATGAACTAAAATCTAAATCTGAAATCTGTGTGTGTGTGTGTGCGTTTGTTTAGCAGTATGTCCGAGGACATTTTCGGACAGAGAACAAAAAAAAAATCATGACAACAATGGTCCTCGGAAGCCGGACAATAGTCCTCGAACGTCGAACAATGAATTTGTGCTTTATTCCGTCGACTGTCCGAGGACGAGTAACAATAGAGGAACAATACTTGTCCTCGGAAGTAAAGCCAAGTAATTGTGCGTGTGTGTGTGTGTGTGTGTGTGTGCGTTTCTTTGAAAAGAAGAAAAAGAAAGTGCATTACGTCTCTATACCGTTCCTTTCATTTTACCCATAGACTACGGGAACCGGGTGCCTCCTGTATTAAGCCTATGAGAGTTAAATAATTCAGTAGTCAAGGGTTAAAAGACTTCTAGAGAAACCTCGGTGAAGAAGTCTTATCGTAGAGACTAAAAGGAGCAAAGTGGCTCGGGGAAAAGCCCTGGATTTGGTGATTTTGGCCTGATCGATCCCTCATCTCGCCATCATTTCCATCGCGTTGCACTTTACATAAATCCGTGCGATGGAATGAGCTGGGAATAGAGCCCCGCATCACTGATTCTGACAGCCATTTCAAACCGGATCGATCGGGTCAGAGGTGTGAGATTATTCAAATCGGATTACAGGCGATGGCAGTGGCGTAGCGTGCATGGGTCCAGATACTGAGGGGTACTACCAGTGTCACGAGGATAGTGTGGGGGGGGGGGGGACACCGGTCATACTCGAAGGATAAAATTCAACTTTACGAGGCCCTTGGTTAGGAGGAGAGTCTTGGGAGGTTCGTAGCGTCTTCATTTCACATTCTCTTCTCCTCTCCCATTTTTTTTTGTTTGTGGGGGGGGGGGGGTCAAATGCCCCCTTTTTCGCTGGAGGAGGGGGCACGTGCCCCTCGTACCCCACCCGTAGCTACGTCACTGAACGATGGGGTTGTTTCAGTAAGAGTCGAGGACCATACGGATTCGAACGGAAGTATGAAGTAAACAACGTTTCCTTTAACTTAAAGATTAACATTTGATATGGAAATGGTTAGTGGGAGTTGATAATCTAGTATAGAAGCAATGATAGTTGTCAACAGTCCTGTCGTCAGGTTGTAATTGTCTTTGTTGTTTGAGTCTTAACAGAATAGTTAACATTGAATTTATATTCCATTCCAAAAACTAATACGAAGTCTTTCAGTGAGTTTTAATCTTTCTATGGTGAACTTGAATAAAAAACAGGGAGGAAAACCGTTTTATTTTCACCATAAGCCTAGATTTCAAACACACTGGCATAGGAGGGCAATGACCATCTTCGACATGAGTTGAAAAGTCAGAGTAGAGAACAAAAAGACAAACCCGTCACTTCCAACCCAATGCAACTGAAAAGTAGCTGAAAGGAAAGTAAGTCCGAAACATAGTAAGAGCATTGTGGACCTGAGAAAGGCGTTCGATATTATTCCCCATGATCTTCTTATAAAGAAACTAAGTTATTTGGCATAGGTGGATAAGAATTATCATGGTTTGAATCTTACTTGTTAGGAAGAAAGCAATGTGTGTCATACACAGTCATTTCAGGGGTACCGCAGGGTTCAATATTGGGCCCGCTATTATTCTTTATATACATTAATGATATTTTTATGTAATTTACCTTTTCATTCTAGTATTAATATTTCTTTGTACGCAGACGACACGTCTGTTTTCTCCTCAGGATATGGAGTACGGGCAGTCCAAACCCAGTTACAAAATTACATACAATTTTTATGTAAATAGTTAAATGAAAATGGATTGGTTGTTAACACAGACAAAACTAAAGTTATGTCATTTTCAAGTCGAAGGAAGAAGAATCCAGTCAAATTACAGATCAAAATGGATGATAAACTGGTAGAAAATGTGACTAAGTTTAAATATCTAGGTGTTCTTGTAAACCAGAAATTAGACTGGTCGTCCCAGGTCAATGATGTCAAAAAAGATTATGAAATCTTTTTTAATCTTTTTTACGAGGCCACCATCCATTTCCAGCCTAACCGCTCACGATGGCGGTCTCCTGCGTTCTAAATTACCTCTCTAGTTTATTGGAAAAAATATTTACATAGGTCTATTATATTCCTTAATTTTGTTAGTATGTTTTGTCTTATGTTTATTATTGTATACTATTATTGTACATAACTTTTTACTTATGTAATACTTATATAAACATTCGATTTATTGTATGTTATTAGAACCCAGAAATAAAAGCAAACAAACAAACAAACAAACAAACTCCCTTATATGTATGCGACGGATTAGGCACTGCTTGGCAAAACGTGTACTTATACATTTATATTTTACTCTATTCTTCCTCATATCGATTATTGTTCCACTATTTGGGGATCACTGACAAAAATTTAATGAGATTACAGAGGTGCCAAAACAAATATTTTCGTTTAGTATTAGATGCAGATTATTATACGCTAGTGCAAATAATGTTCGATTCTTTAAAATTACAATCCGTCAAACATATAGATTGGAATATAATTACCATGTACTTATGTATAAAATTGAATGGTCTTGCTCCCGGTTATTTAAGAACATTTATACCACAGAGAGCCAATCCATATTCTACAAGATCAGTCGCAATGCACCAATTGCATTTAGCCAAACACAGAACCGAGTATAAAAAGCAGTCTTTCTCATACATAGCATCAAAACTCACTACCCGTACTTACCAAATGCTCCGCCTCGCTACCACTTTTTAAACGTAATGTTCGCGACATCCAATTAGTTAATTGATTTCCTTTCCTTTGCAAGTTGGATACATATATTTTTCCTTACCCCCCCCCCCCTATCTCCCTTTCTCATTTTCATGAAATGTGTTATTGTATGATTATATATGTTATTGTATTATATATGTTTGTAATGTATGTTATTTGTATTATATGTATTTTATTACAGCAGGGCTCCCTTGAAAAGCAGGCCTTGCGGCTTGAATGGGACTTTCCTGCTTTTTTTTTATAAAGAAGACATTAAATAATTTTTTAAAAATAGTATATCGGTTGTCTACGAGTCATTTTGACGTCATTGGTGTACGGTCAGTCATGCCAAGGGTCCTCATCGTAATAGTCCTCATCATCGTCACCGTAATGGACATCAGTCCCGGTCAGTCTAACATGTCAAATAAGCGTAATCAAAGCACCTGGGATGGCCTGTGTTTTTCCCGCTTCATCGTTGCCAATTTTCCGCGTCGTCTTTCTGTAATTGTCAATAAAAACGTAAG
This sequence comes from Heliocidaris erythrogramma, assembly GCA_025617745.1. NCBI lineage: Eukaryota > Metazoa > Echinodermata > Echinoidea > Camarodonta > Echinometridae > Heliocidaris > Heliocidaris erythrogramma. The sequence goes on from CM046868.1 coordinate 49,062, forward strand.
TGATGATCACGGAAGTACGTTACGTGCCTAGTGGTGAAGAAGTTTATCTTGTCCTTGTCTTTATTTCCTTCTCCTATTGGTTTTTCTAAATGATTGTTTTCTGCTTTGATGTCGATTTTACCCTACCCTATTCCCTCAACATAAAAGCCGGAAATACATGTGCATCATTGAAAAGACACTCTGTGAATTCAAATTCATTAACAGATAGCGCTGCCACGTGCAAATTTTGTTAGAGGTCTCTATGAATACGTAAGAAAAGATTTCGCGAGCTATGGCTGGTTGCTTAAAGGCAAAGAAGGTTAAAGGAGTTTGATCAGGATAGTTGCCTTGAATGTAATCTCAAATGAGCATCCAACATAAACCCATCTTTTCACTTAACTGTAAAGTATAGGATGACTTGTGACTTGTGAATAGAATCAAATCATTCAGTGCGTTCTGACAATGACATGTTCATTAAAGCCATGCCAACAAGAGGCGTCATATGCAGACAGTAGGACCGCGTCAGTGAATGTATATACGGTCTTTTGCGCCATGAAAGAGTTATAATGTTTTAAAGTGAATTGCAAAATGAACAGGGCAAATAATACTTTTGATGACTGGCGTATGTGTTAATAGCCTTCACAGGCTCGATTAGCGCAGGTATAATGACGCAATCGAAGTGACGCCTCGTGAGAGTCGGGTTTGGTCTAACAGTCATAATAGTTTAATAGAATGTATGGGATACAGTCTCGTTCAGGTGACAGTCGAAAACATTTAACTGGCGCGATTCCTGGATTATACACCCACAAAATGTTTTGTCGATTACTCTCTCATTACATTGACACTAAACATAACAACTCTCAAAATTGAAGGGATATAAAAACGCTACTGCATGGTCAGACTGTGAACAGTTCTGTATGTATGTCCGTCTGTTCGTCCGTCAATTTGTAAGCATACTGTTAACACTGATAAAGGGATAACGATGTAGTGATCTTTCCTGCAATTTTATACTGGAAAATAAAGTAGTGTATGTTCTACCTATCTATCAGTTCTTTAAATGTCGGATTTTTTTTTGAATGGAACCTAACTCAATTTCAAATTATCTAAACTGCTGCACAATTTTTAACGGTAATTAAAGGATTTAAACGTAAAGCGATGCTTTGAAAGAAAAGAGGACTGTAAAAGATACTAGTTCTTTATTTTCAGCTTTCATACATAAATCATTCTGTCTATTTGAAAGTAAAATTAACCGCTAAATGCATCCCGCAAGTAATACCACAAGCTAGGTATCGGTAACGCCGTTTCCTTTTCCAATATCAAGTTATATAACCTAATTATCCTCGTGAATTATGGCACGAGGCAAGGTGAATTTTAAAAGGTGCCTGAATGAAAAAGATTCTAAACATGCAAAGTGTTTTGAATTTTCCTGCCCTTAGGCATGATATACATTACCGTACCCATTCACCAAATCAGATTTCATTGTTAAAAGTGTTCCTCTCCGCTATATTGTTCTCATTTATTGTAGTTAACCTTAACTTTTGACTATATTACCTGGAAATGGTCACGAATCAAGGCAAAACTCTTTTAAAGACTTCATATTATCTTCCAGCCAAAAGAAAGATATGGAGGAGAAACAACAACCGGATTCTACCATCACTTCTTAATGATAGACTCATCTTTAGGGACTTTTGTTTTCTAATTGACTTTGTCTTCTACTTGAAAATGAATTACGATGGATGTGTCTGCAGAGAAAAGAATCCTTAAAATCACATGATATTGTCAAGTAAAAATATGGTTATTTAATAAATGTCATATTGTTTTCTAAGCTAAATCATAGAAGCAATGTCCGTCAGGAGGTCATTTAAAAAATGTCATAACCCTGAATACCATGCATCTTCATAATAGTTCTTCGCTCATACCATGCAAAGCTTAATCACAGGGTAACGAACCATCATGCTCATCATTCTATTATGGCAGATAATGTTTATCATCAAATCATTGTAAATGTCATCGCGCTGGCTATCCAAAAGCTGAGGTGAACAGAATCTATTAAGGATTACGAACTTTGAACACCCGTCAACAAACCTTAATGCAAATGCTTTGGTTGACATGGATCTCTCATGAATATTTTCACATCATCGGGCTAAAATGACTATCACCAGCACCAAATTCAAGCTATTACTAAAGAAGCCTACCGACGCTAACTTCGAAAAAAAAGCACCATTAGCTGGAAACACCATGTTGAAATTATCAATGAAAAAATATTCAATCATCATTACTTCCCTACCTTTAAATAATGTAAATTTTGCATTTCAAAATAAACAAAGTCGACCATTCCCAAGTGCATTTTCATCACTACGTACATAATTGGTACCGATTGGAAGCAATTTGTATTTGGCAAAATAAACCCATCGGGGACGGTTTCACTTTCATGCATCGTGCATTTTCGATGAGGTTCACTTAAAGGACATCGATCTTACTAATCAAAGGTTATCTAGAAGAACTGACAAAAGATAATGAAAAGCTGCTCCGATACTACTTCATGTCATGAAAATGTCCCCTTGAACTGGTGATTTGATGAGATGCTGCTGGTGCTGCGCTTCTCGTAAAACAGAAAGATCCCCAACGCAACTCAGATTTGGTCTTTAGGTTAAGACGGAAAATTGATGTCTTGGTGAGCAGGTGCGGCGGCTGTTCAAAGCCCGCGTGCTCGCTGGGGGAGGATAACGCCCGAGATAGGGCTAGATGGAGAGCGGTACAATTGGGTTACAGATCAGGTGCCCTGCCCGTTTCCTGACATCCCTACAATATGCTAAGATTTATCAATTGAATCTCTTCCTCTCTTTGATGGGTCTAAACTTTGAAATGGCAACACATGCATGACCTAGAATGAGACGCCTACAATCAAACTAACATTTTGACAACGAAACTCAAATTGCCTCACATGACATTAAATTAAATTTGATTAAGAACCTAAATGACTGCGACGAGTCCCGTATTGCCACAAGGATAAAGAGTAACTTTTTACTTTTCACCAAACTCTTTCAAACAAGATGGGTTTTACAAATAAAACAAGTCTTATCATGACGTGTAAAGTGGCTAACAGCAACTCTTATGCATGTCTGCGGTTATGTTAGTACTGTACTACGGACTTCAATTTCACATCACATTACAATCTAGTCATAGTATAATTAATTTCATAAATGACTGTATCATAAATACATATCTTGTCTTTGCACTCCTATTCGTTTATAACTTTCATCAAAAGTCTTTTTATCAAACACCTATTTCTGAATAACTGTTACCAGAAGTAGGCCTACATACAGGTGTAGTAACATTTTTAGTACGACAAGACGTTACTTATTTTAAACAGTTAGATTGCCAGATATTTTGGATGTGGATAAAATGTACATTTTTGCTAGTCCTGCATTATTTCTAAGTTCAATCATATCATTTCTGCTAGATTGAGAACCGTGCTTATGTTTCTAAGACATCATTAATTTCACACTTGAATACACTTGCTGATTTTTGTTTCACTTCCTTGCTGACGTTATCACACCACATAGCTGCTAAAAACCTGTGGGATGGGATGATTATGTTGATTTATTAGACATTGTTCCAGCTTCTCCCACAGTTCTTGCTAATTTAATACATAAAATGTACATGAGCATATGGTACTTTTCATTGTAAAATGCACAATTATATATTCTCTGTAATTATAAAGGGATCAATTATTGCCCGTTGACTCCATTCAAGCACACATTACTGAGTCTGCTTTCTCTTGAACTCTTTCTCGAGTCCCCATCGACTGGACTACCATTTCCCATCCTCCATCTCCTGGCTGTCGAAGTGCTCCCGCTGCACCCACCATTCTGACCCGATAGAAGGTGGGGTGTGGACAGTTCCAGATGGGAGATGTAAGTGTTACCCTCGCGGCTTTTATACCGCCGTAGTCGTAACAGTTTTCGGAACGATCGCCGAAACTCGCGGTTGAGCGCAGCATAGAGGATGGGATTCAGAGTACTGTTTAAATATCCCAGCCACAAGGCGACCGAAGAAAGAGCCTGTGGCACCTCACAGCCACACAAAGGAATAAAAGTAAAGAGGGTGAAATACGGTACCCAACAGATGATGAAACTACCCATGATGACACCGAGCATTTTTGTCGCACGATGTTCGTCCACCCCTGCCCGTGGCTTCGGCGTTTTCAGCACTTCGCGCGACGAGGACTTGGCGTTGCCGTTGTACTGCGCCGACACATGCGCTGTCTGCGAATTAATTTTGCGCGCTTGGTTCCGCGCAATGTTCAGTACGCGGAAATACAGACAGCACATGACTGTAAGAGGTAGGTAGAAAAGTAAGAGCCCGTCTAAGAGAGCAAAATACGTGTTCGCATGAAGATAACACTTTTCAGGATGCGCGAAGTTTTGAATATCTCCCGAGTCCGTGTTCCAACCGAGATGCAATGGTAGAAATGATATTGATATCGACACAGCCCACACAATGGTGATGGTGATTACCGCTTTTCGTCTATCCAGGCGCTTCCGGTAGTTCATGGGGTCGCTGATAGCGATATACCGGTCGATACTGATTGCAAAGAGGTGGAGAATGGAAGCGGTGCAGAGTTGTACATCAAAAGACACGTAGAGATTGCAGAATATGGCTCCGAAACTCCATCTCTGGTTCCGCAGCTCCATCAGTCCACTAAAGGGTTGAACGAGAATAGCAAGCAATAAATCGGCGACTGCAAGCGACACAATAAACATATTCGTGACATTCCGTAATTTGCGATTGACGGTCGGCGACAGTATGACCAGGATATTTCCAAAGATGGTGGCGAAAATAATGACAACAAGCACGATCCCGATAACAACGAGGACGCCTGTTGAATACCCTGCCGACGTCGGTTCGGACGTCGGTTCGGAGATCGTCAGCGAGTAGTTGTCGTTATCGTAGTAAAACACAGTGTAGTTCGAATCGACCTCCTCCATCTTCTCCCTCTAGGTAACATTAAATGATGATTTCACGAAGCGACGATGTTTGTTCGGGAAACTGCTCCTAACTATTAACACCTCGTTAGCAAACTCGTCCCACGGGAGCGGAGGCGTTGTCATCCAAATAAGAAAGGTAGGGTATGATTTTTCCAACACATTAGCAACAAATGTCAGCGAAGAAGTAAAAATAACTGCTAGAATGTGTGAGAGAGAGAGAGAGAGAGAGAGAGACCATTAAAAAAGATCAAGTTCCATCTTTTCAGGGGAGCACGGGCTTCTTATGTGTTAAATGCGTGGAAACGGCATTAATGACATTTATTCCCCCTACGGTTTGAAAAGAAAATCATCCAAACTGGAAATCCATGGTCGTCATGGCAGTACAAGATAATCATCATAACATGGACACGCGATGTATTTTTGTTTCGCTATCACCTCAGCTCAGAAATGAATACGCCCTGTTCGTCAGTTTTTCATTCGTCTACTCCAGATAGCAATCGACTCACGAGAATGAGCGATGTTACGATGAGGTCAAAATAATGGACTCTCACTGAGCCGTATCAGCTCGAAAGGTCTGAATCAATTACCATTTGAACTTGATTAACTGTTGAATAGGCCACGTGAATTTGCTATGCGGGTCTTCTGCGTGCCGATGTACTGTAATACCGTGTAAATAGTCAAATGATATTTAAATATGTACGTGACAAAATGCAATATTCCTTCATGATGTAGATATTCATTGAGCATGAAAGAGATTGATACGTCAGTTGGTAACACGGAATCGTGTATAATCGTGAGTAGCACCCCTGTGTGATGTAACCACGTTAGAGTTTTAAGAAGAGTAAGAAAGGTGCGTTCTCAAGGCGTCATTCCTTTTCCTTGATTGAATACTGTTTCTCGTTCGGATAGTCCGTTGCTATGGTAACGGCTAAACCGAATCGGACGTAGTGGATGCAGGATGAAGCAAACCTACTCATGCGTGATAGTCAGAGGCTTCCACTCGCGGCAATCTGATGCTAATCGTTGCTCACAATCCACAATCACCTCCCCAAAAGTGGGGGAAGAAATAGAAATGCTGGACAGTTCTGGCGCAAGATGCAAGCAGGCGTTCCACTCGATTTTATGCAAGAGCGCTTGCCTTGCGTTATTACGTAGCCATGGACAAGAAAATCACAAGTACGAGTTTTTTGGTAGTTCTTCTATCTCTTATTTCTCCTCTCCTTTCACACTCCCTCGATATTCTCTAATATTTCCGCCTGGTTTGTTTAATTCCTGCGAACGAGAAATGTAAATGTGGCGGCCTAAAGACAGGTGCTGCGCAAGAATAGTGAAAGAAACATCGAGGAAATCAAAACACGCACCTCACTCGCGTCGCTTCGGGCGCTCACCAATTACTTCCAAATGACAAGAAGATGCGGAGGGGCAAGTTATATATATTTTTTCCCTTTGCTCTCCCTTCCCTCTCTCCCTCTTGCGATTCACTTTGAAAAGTACGCGTAGACGTCGTCAGATCTGTAAATGTAATTGGCCTTCATCTGTCAACAACATACGGATGCATAAACCTTGAAATAAATATATTCCGATTTCAGATATTCCTCCGGTTTCTGCTCATGTTTCCACTTACGCGGGAAAAGCGTTGCAGGTCTTGCTTTCAATAGAGTCGTCAGAGCATAAAATAATTCATATAACGCGTGTTGCATGACATTGATGAAGCATTGCCGTAGTGGTCGACGAACTTCTACAGATAAATTGTGGTCGGTAACAGCTTTTCCTTCGAAGAAATAATACCCTTGTTGTTACGATGCAATATAACCCTTGATAAAACTTTTCGATTTAAGACAAAGATTCGATATATACAATCAGTTTGGTGACATCTCTGGAAAAATTACAGTCCGTTAGAGACAGGTCCATCGTTATTTGTCTTACATGTCATTAAAAGTGAAGCTCTGGAGTTTCAGATGACATTCAAGCTTACAGTAACTTCCTAGGCCCTCCTTCCCGCCTGATCGGCGCCAGGCCAGCGCTGCGTGTGACGATAACCCAAAGTAGAAATCAGCACCCTTTTCTGTTCTAAACAAGCGCTAGATCGGTGTTCTTTCTCCAAACTGCACAAATGAAAAGAGAAGAGAAAGAGAAAAGAAAAACAATGAGAGGACATGGAAAGTAATTTCATAATAGAATTTTAGCATTTTAGATTTGATTAAGATCGATTGGTGGTGCAGAGTCCCGGCCGCGTTATTACCTTGGAGTGTTCGTATAATGTGGTTTGTGGTTTCTTGCCTCACCATCTAGGATTGTCTGCCCATCAATGACCGCTCTTTATGAGATACTCGCTAGGTGAAAGATTCGACACTTCTTTGAGAAGGGACTGTCTTCACTGCCAGCCGTTCTTGGAATACCCCTCCCGCCAATGTGGACGACCCTCTAATTGCAATAGTAAATACGCAGCAGCACACGTGGCGCCAAAAATGTTGCGCACGACGCAGTATTGATGGAAATGTCACAAAAAAGGGTTAGTGAGAATGTCACCGATAGGAGAAGCAACTCTGAACCGAGTTCTTCAAGATGTTTGGTATAATTCTATATTGCCCGTGTGTATTTTTAATGGAAAGGTTAAGGGTGAAACCGCGGGTGAAAATTAATGTCGGCGTGCATAAAGCTTTAGACAAAGTGTTATAATAACTTTATTATGTCTTACATGGGGAATAATAATTCGACCAAGACGTTTTCATTTACTCTGCTGTAACTTTAAAAGTTCTTAACATATTTGCGCAAGTACAAATGCCAATCGCAAAATTATTAGGCGAATGGTATTTAACAAGTCTATCGCTGTTGCACATTAAATTTGAGCGTAACATATCACTCCGTGTTAAAAGGAATACTGTCGTTCACGTGGAGAAAAGTAGAAGATTCAGAAGATTCAGAATTAGTAATATGAATACGTTAACAAATCTTTCGAAGAAGATATTCGGATTCCACGAAATTTCATTATCAAGGAGGATTAAAAAACACGCCATGCGGAGGAAGTGTTGCCATTAAATCTTCCTTAGCCCTGCTACGACGAAGACTTCTTTAATTTTAGATTTGACTCCAGCAAGACTCTAATCATACATGAGAGAAATATCATGAAGTTGTTGATCGATCTCAGCTATCGCTCGTGGCCAATTCGAAATTAACTTCGCTATTTCTTTTTTGCCTTCGTCTCCATCTTTCACTCTTCGCTTGTTCGAAACCACTCGCTTTCTCATCTTTCATTCCTCGTCTCACTTTCATCACCCAATATCAGTTTCGGACATCTATGTATGCCTCCATTCACTGTAGGCCATTTGGTTGAATTAATGACTATCTATTATGGATGCATTTTGTTTTATTTTCATTCCCTTCTGGGACAAGTTTTCAGCTTCGTATTATTTTTTCATAAAGTTTCTAGGTTCTCCCCCATTTGATTTTGGTCGTTTTCTTTTGTTCTATCGTGTTTTGCTTTCCGTTTGTTGATTAAATACTGATGATTCCGAAGAAGACGTTATATGACAGTACATGTCAACGCCCGTTTCATTACATTTGAACTCTTCCTTTCCTAGGTTAAAAGGGAATATTGTAATTGCAATTTGTAAAATTACTTCAGAGAGGCATCATTTTTAGTAGGATCTAATGATTTTTTGAAATGTTGATTGTCAGGTTTTTGCCTCAGAGTCTATTCTTTTCTACATCAGGTATCTATAGCTCAGTTTCTCTTCATCTCTTAGCTCTCTTTGTCCTTACTCTCCCATATTTGCGTTTATCTCATTATTTTCCCCTCTTCACTTTATTCTACTCTATCTGCCTCCCTGTGCTATAATTATGTTACCCTCCATGTCTCTTTTCACCCCTATCTCCATTTTTCCATTTCTATATCTCGGAATATCTCGAAGTCCCATTCTTCAACAAATATCGGAGTGCCCTTTCCTCCACTCAAGGTCAGAGAATATTAATTCTGAGCACTGAATTTAGTATTCTGATTTTTAGAACAGCACTTGCTACCCCCGGACTCCATCGCGTAATTACTGATTCTAGGACAGGTGTTAAAGTGGGTCTCATGCATTTACCTGTTAGGCATGCATCACTATACTCCATCATGATGATACAAATTGACATCAACGTTATCAATCACGCACAGGGCTTTACTTATTTTTCTTCTTCTTCTTTTTGATCAAGAGAAGACAACAAATTATGGAACGAGCAAAAAAGAAAATGGAAGAAAATGTGTGTGAAGAGAGAAATTGAAGAAATAAATCTACATAGCAAAATAATAAGGTATTGTAATTGGAATTTTCCCCTCGGAAATCGTGTTTTAATCAAGGTATGTCCTAATCAAGTTTTGTATTTTTTTTTAAGATTCCTTTTGTTCAACATGACGTATTTGCTTGAAACATACAATCACCACATACAGTGTGGTGGTAAGGCCTGTTATACTACTGAATTGAATATCTTGATCATGAACCTTCAAAGTATCGAATTATCAAATCACGTGCAGTGCTCGTGGCTGTATTGCGAATTATCGATGCATTTAAGAAATATGATTACATGCCCTTATCTTTGATACTTAATGATGCAATAAATTAATGTACCACGATTGTGGTACATTATTGTGGACGGTATTATGAACTCTGGTTTAATTTAAACTCCAGGCTTAGTTAAACCAGAGTTTAATTAAAACTGACTTAGACCGCGGTTAAATTTAAACAGGAGCCCGTTTGATAAAACTTCTTATGAATAACAAGCTACAATAACTGTTATGAGCTACTGAAATGCCTGCATCTTATTGGCAGAGAGCAAATTAGTTATAGAACTTTGACAGAACTGTGTTATTGATAGCAAGTTTTAGGAAACAGGGCACTGGAGTTCAGAATACAGGCCAGTGACTTTAAGCTCGAGGTGGCTACCGCGACTGTTCCGTTTATTTATTTAAAGCTCATTTCCTCTGTGTAACGCGCCATTGAATCTGTCTCTTACACGAAGTCATTCCATTTCTCACTTTATGAATGAGATGGGAGTGTGTGTTTTTTTTTACTAAAGACCTAAGAATGGCGTTGCTATGACTACGTCTATAAACAAGCACATTACAGGCACATGGATATCTATGAATGTTACATGTTGTGGAATAACGATGGCATGACATGGAATGGGGATGATTAGATAGACAGCCAGTCATGATGGATGATTCGTCAACTCTTTCCTTTTAACCTGATGGGTTTAGCATGTAGGTTTGTGTGATGTAAAACGGAATTATTGAACCCCGTGAGGAAGAGAGAGAGAGAGAGAGAGAAAGCGGGGGGGGGGGGGGGGGGGGGTAGAGAGTGTGAACGAGTGAGAGATGAGTAGAGACAGTAAAAGTCCGGTTAGCGAATAAGATAAGGAGATTTTAAAAAGAGAGATAGTGGGAAATGTAGAAAAATAGAAAGAAATACTTTCTTCATCATTATCTAAAGTAGATGTGGATATAGTGTTATATACTTGATATTCCACGTAAACGTATACTCTTCTCCATATGTGAACATGACTAAAGCGTCACTGTTAACTTTTCAAGCATGTTAATGAGTTGCTAATTCAGGTGATGCACAAGCCCCCCCCCCCCCCCCTTCCTGGCTAAAAGCATGCACCCATTGGTAATGTCGATAAAGTTGTTTTTTTGTTGCTTGTAAGAGGTATATGTCGTGTCCATTATTTTCAACACGTGGACAAACGTTTCAAACTTTTTCCTCATAATGAACGTTCACCACTTATTAAATTCATACTGTAAAATTTCTTCACAAAAGAGCAACGAGAACAAACTTTATAACTTTGAATATTGCACAATGAACTTCGTACCTACTTCGTTGGAAAATGTCACAACGTTCACACCGTTCGACATGAAGTACTGTAGTTGGAATACAACTCACGTATGCTCCCTTAAATGGTTTCACAGATATTTCACTGAAATGATATTAAGACCAATCAAACCAAAGGCGACCAACCCGGGGTTTCTCTGTCCAAATAAATTAACCAGGAACAGTTTCTATTAATAGGTCATGATAAAAACATTATATTCTAGGTCAGCTTTGCGGTGCGTGTATAATATAAAACGTGACGTGTATTTAATAGCGTCAGTGTAAACACAAGAAGCTATAGTGGGTTAATATCATATTAAATGCTAATGACCCTCGATCCCTTAGTTGATATGACCCATAAGCAGGAACACATCTCAAGGCTTAAATGTAATTCTTAGCAGGTGAATGAATGAAGGGCAAATCGTTTTTTTTTTTAATCAGAGTCTCAAATTATTGGATTTTTTTAGGTCAACCGTTTCCATTAAATCGCAAATGGGTGAATTTATATACGGTCAATTAGACAAGGATCAAATTTATGGAACAGAAAGGCAGGTGCCTTTAAAGTATTATGCCATAATGCTTCTTTTGTAACTCTTAAAAAGGATTTGATTCCTTTCCCCGCTAATTTCTTTAAAAGAAATATTTAACAATTTATTTGACTAAAATGAAATATTCAACTTTTCAACCAAAGAATATAGTGATGCAACCAATATAAACAAACACCTGGTAAAATATTTGCCTATAAAAATAAAATTTTAGGGGCAGTGATTTAATAATAATAATAATAATAGGAATAATGATATTAATGATAATAATAATAATGATAATATTCTGGATTTATAGCGCCCAATACATGTTTCTAAGCGCTGTATAGATATATTTTTTAATATATTTTTTAATAATATTAAAATATTATTACCCCGGATATCAGATTGGCATTTCCCCGCGAATGCATATACAAAACGCACTCGGGAAAAGGGAAGCACAGAAAAGGCAAATGAATGTTTTAACAAGAAAGTTGAGTTCTGTTAATAGGTTAATTATTTCATCTTCGTTTCTTAATGTGTTCTCTTCCCCCATTTCTTGGAATATTCTTGCTCATTTTGTTCATTTGATACGTCTGTGGTTTACTTACGCTTTCCACCTGTCATTTTTGTACATAAAGCTCATCTTGGGTTGTCTCTATGCACATTCTGGAATTTGTTTCTGTGTGCTCAATTTGCTCTCCATTTCTCTCCATCTCCATTCCTAACTCTCTCTCTCTCCATTCCTAACTCTCTCTCTCTCTCTATTCATTTCTCTTCTCTCTCTAAAAAAAAATATATGTATTTGATATCAACACCCATCACCCCTCCTCCATCTCTTTATTTCTCTTTCTTCCTTTACATCACTGCTCCGCTCACTCCTCACTTTTCTCTCTCCGTCAGTCTCTACATTTCTCTCCGTCAGTCTCTACATTTCTCTCCGCCAGACTCTACATTTCTCTCCGTCAGTCTCTACATTTCTCTCCGTCAGTCTCTACATTTCTCTCCGTCAGTCTCTACATTTCTCTCCGTCAGTTTCTACACTTCTCTCCGTCAGTCTCTACTTTTCTCTCCGTCAGTCTCTACATTTCTCTCCGTCAGTCTCTACATTTCTCTCCGTCAGTCTCTACATTTCTCTCCGTCAGTCTCTACATTTCTCTCCGTCAGTCTCTACATTTCTCTCCGTCAGTCTCTACATTTCTCTCCGTCAGTCTCTACATTTCTCTCTGACCTCCCTTTATTGCGCCACTTCCTCTCACTTTCCTTTTTTTAAGTAGATGTTTCTGCATTTATTAAGAAATCAAATACAAACATTGCATACAGTAATGATACAAATCAGAATTGATACAAATAAAGTGTGACAACTGAATTACAAAATGAATATACATCTTTAGATAATATTGAAATTATGGAGGTAAGTCAATAAATCGAGATAAATGCAGGGGCCAGCTATCATAAGCAAGAATGCTTGAGTGGATAGCAGCCGAGGGATGGGGGCTACCTGATACCTTGATATATGAGTCGATGTGTAGTATGGGGTGTCACGTATAAAACAAATTTGATATATTTCCAGGAATTATATAAGTCGGAGTTTATAAGAAAAAAAAGTGTAGAAAAAATAGAAGAGAAATTGCATGTGCGTGCATGTGAGTGAGTGCGGGTGAAAGTGTGCGATTCGTATCTTCTCAAACTGGTCATCTTTACAAATACTTGGATAAAAGGTATTTTTTCATTAATGCTTTCAAAGAATAAAGTGATGGAGAAAGTTTAATATTGTCAGGTAAATCGTTCCAAACATCTGGGCCATGGTGTCTTATCGATTTATGGGCTAGAATTATTTTGGGGTTGCTTAAATGGAGGTCAGAAGAGTGTCGTGTAGGATAAGAATGAATATTTCTATTGTACGTAAAAATATTACGTGAAGGCAATGGTATAGTATTTGTCGAAAATTTGTACATAAATATTGCAGTTTGAAAGAGGTGAATATTCGCAATTTTTAATGTTTTTAATTTATGAAATATTGGATCAGTATGGGCTGGGTAATGTGCATGAGTACAGATACGGAGTGCTTTCTTTTGGAGGCGCGATATTGCCATAATTGTCATCGTATTACTATTTCCCCATACTATGTTACAGTAAGATATATAGGACAGAATGAATGAATCCTATTTGGTTTATTAATAAGAGGCTTAATAGAAAAATAATAAAGACATTAAATTGATAAAGTGTTGGCCTAGTACAGTGTAAGGTAAGGAAATATCTATATTAAAGTCTCCCGTGATATAAATATCTTTGTTTTCTCGAGATACTAGCTCGAGACATGATTCAAATTTTTCAAAAAAACATATTGGCTACATTATTAGGTGGTCTATACATAACTCCAACTATTTTACTTTATGTTTATCATCCATAATTTCTAAGAAGAGAGTTTCTATTCCTTCAAGTTGAATATCATGTCTTATATTATAATGCAGATCATTGCGAATGTAAAAAGCGACACTTCCTCCCTTTCCATTTCTTTGTTTCTTTCTCCTACTTTTCATTCTTCGCAAGGCTTTTTAAAATCTCCCTCTCTCTCTCCCTACCTCTTTATCGCTCTCCCCCTCTTGCTCTCTCTTTCTCTTCCTCTCTTTATCAAATCTCACTTTATTTCATCCTCTCTTGCCTAATACCTCTCACTAACTCTCTTCCCCTCACTTCTCTTCCTATTTGATTCTAAGGATGCGATTACATCCGAGCAAACCCAGGTTTTGTTGCGTTATCCACTTGTCTTCCCACTCACTGTATTTGCATTGCAACTGTACCTTAGATGACGATGCACTATTCCCGGCCAACAGCTCAAGCTTTAAACATAACATGGACTCGCTATCTAAAAGGAAAATACCCCCCCCCCCCGACCCTCCATCTTTCATAAATGGATTGACATATATTCAATTTAAGTGTACATGAATCGATCGGCCCCAGACCTCGAGGCAGAGAGACAATGAAATGAGTTAGAATGTCCTCATTCGGAGTTTTGAAGAGTGATTATTAAGATGTATGATGATATTTCAGCCGTTTGTATGATAAACTTCAGAGTGGCAGATAAAAAATGGAGGGGTAATGGATATTTTTCTCCAGAATGGAGGGTAAGTTTTGGAGGACTACCCCCCCCCCCCCCCCCCAACACACACACACACACACACATATTATTCGGCATGAAAATAACAAACAAAGAGAACTGGATTGAAATGGAGGTGACTGTATTACTCCTTCATCTTGATAAAATAATCGACGAATATCACATTGATATAATGACATGAGGCTCAATGCCATATACATGACCAGGGAAATCATAATCGTTTCCCCTCCCAAATATAGCCACAAACCCCTATTCTCAAAACGTACACAGTCAAAAGCCATTCATCTGTCATAACATTATTTTTATGTGTTCCTAAATTCATATGACTATGGAAGGTATATAAAGCATTCGAACTATTCTTGCATGGCCTCGGAATGCCGTGAATTAGGATCGGTATGCCCCGAGAATTAACTAGCGCAAAGGAAGAGAGGGATGGAGAGATAGAGAGAGAGGAGAGAGAGAGAGAGAGAGAAAGGGGGAGAAAGAGACAGAGGAGGGGGAGAAAGAGAGAGAGAGAGGTGCCCGGTGGAGGGGGAAGGGAGAAGGGGGAAGGGGGAATGGGGAAGGGGGAGAAGGACAAACAGAATGGGTATAGAATGTTGGACGAGATACAAGAGAATGATAAGAAGAAATAGAAAGATGTGTAAAAAAAAAGAGAAAGAGAAAGAAAAAGTTGGAGATTGAAGAGGAAAGAAGAAAGATAGATATAGAGAGAAAGACAGCAAGGGGAAATAAAGAGAATATCAGCGATACGTCTTTATTGTAATACAGACACATCATAATAGCTTTCAATCCACTAATGCGTCATAGTCATCCAAGGAAGTGAACACTTTTCGAAAAAATTCTAAATCACCTAGATTTTCATCTGAATTAGTAATTCATAGTGCCAACATTTCAAAGCATATAAATTTCACAAATTGCAGCTGCTTCACTCTACAATAGCAATATCAACCATCATTTACAGTTCGAAATAATCTGTTTCCTCTGTTTACAAGATATTAGTCTAAAGGCCACCGCATACCTTACGATCGGCATGCGATCCGATTTGTGAAATAAATCGCTATAGCATTAAATACTGGCATTTTAACAAAATGAAATGTACCCTATTCATGTTATGAAAAGTAATATGAATACTAAACATAGGGTTTTGGGTGAGCTGTCAGCTTTCTACAGGGAATAAGGGCAAAATTAGTTTCACATCATAGGCAGTCGTATACGATTTTTGTGACGTCACTACGACTCGGAGCCGATTTGGCCATTCCACAGACTAGAAAACTCGGGAAAGGCCGATTTATCGATTTTACTATCTGTACGACTATTCAGATCCTCTATCAAAAATATTTTTTGTTTTTAAATGATTTGTCAAATGATATTACATATTCTTCTGAAATCGGATCACAGACCGATCGTAAGCTGTGCGGTGGCCTTAAGGTAGTCTCGACTGGATGTTTCAGGATATATATACATATTTTTTCTCTTCCCTTTCTGCTTTTGCCTATCTTTCTTGTACTTCTTATACGCGCAATTCTATAATCTCTACACAAGGAAAGGCATCGGTGAGATTCAGAGTTTGATTTCGACTTGACCTTGGCATTTAAATTCCCTCTAGTAAATCACACTACATGACACCATACTGTAATCACGTGAATCATATCATGAATATTCATGAATAATTCAAGTTTTTGGTCCACACTTGGTTCAGGATTCGTGTCGGTTGCACGCATGTACTCCATGCATGATAATCTAGGAAGGATTGATCAGGCAGCTTAAAATTAATTATGAAAAAATCCTTTACGCATGGCCGTCATTTCGATGCCATTGGACCCACAAGTAATTATGGGGTTATGAATATTTTGTGGAATGTATATGTTTCCCACCCTCCATCTTCTACAGAACAATAAACACACACCCCTCCTTACGGGCACTATTGGGGAATACAAAATAAAATGTGCCTTTTAAGAATTTATTTTCAGGAGGAGATATTGTCCTACCGCACCCCTATCCACATTAGCCCCTCTCTCCATCATAACCGTCACCACAATATTAATCACATTGTTATCTATCTTTTAGTAATATGGTTGTGTTCCTGTGATTTTACATTCTGAGTAAATATAAAAGAACGCCACTGTGATGAAATTTGAATCCTCGATTTTTGTAGTACACTGACTGATAAAACCGAACGCTAATTGTTAGCGAAGTACCTGAATGTGATTAGTTCTATAGGATGATTGATGTATCGTGGGAAAGAAAATCCATTAGAACGAAGAATGTGAATTAATTATCTTGTATGATCCATGATCTTACCAGAAGATGGTGACATCTCAGAAATAACGTGATCACAAGAAAAATCCGCTCAATAATTATTGTCGGAAAAATACAGAAATTGGAATCACCAATGCAAATGATGTGTTCCCACAGGTAGGTATACTTTTGTGCCTTAAGGGTCATTTAAAAAAAATGCATTAGCATATCCCTCTCCTGTCGAGAATAACATATCTTAATTCTAATATGCAGCACCGATGGCGGAGGGTAGGTTTAAGGGGGCACGAGTCCCCGTCAAAACAAGATCTGGGCCGTATTCTGAAAACGATGTTATCTTTTATGTTAGTAAAACGATGTTAATTGTAATAACAAATCAAAACTCAAGACAAATCATTGGTTAATGATTGCGCAAAGATGGTTGTGCTCGCGTAAAGTTAACAGAGACATCTGCGCAAGCACCAATGATTTGTGTTTATTGCGCGCAATTACAGTTTGTTATGACAATTAACATGGTTTTCCTGAACATAAAAGATAACATAGTTTTCAGAATGCCGCCCCTGGAATACTCTAAGTACACACTACATTTTAAAAAATAAGGTGACCCATCATTGTGCCCACTTCTCCCATGCATTATTTTACCCCCGAAAGGCACCTGATAATGCATATGAATAAAGGCACTTGAATCAAAACAATGTTTTTTTGCTTGTCAGAGAATTCGGAGTATTAAGAATATCTCCTTGTCATATATTTTTTCTCGGGCTTGTGCGCCCCTCCCCTTCCCCGTCAGTGATTGCGGGATCCGCCACTTTCTCTCAGGAAAATGTTTCATGAAAGTGGAACGGCTCTTTGACAGCTACGAATCCAACCATGTCAGCCGAATTGAAGAAACAAAATCTCGTCATCCACAAAATCATGGCGCCTCTCTTAAAAGCAATGCCAACCTACTTGCCGACAGCAACTCTCCCAACAAACTTTGTCAGGTCAACATGGTCAACAAATTAAAGAAAGATGAAACATAGGAGAAGCCACGTCATAAGTAAATATAACTAACAATATAATTCAAAATTCGAGAAGGAATGTGTACTTTTCTTAAAATATAATACCTCGTGATAAAATCAGAGTCAATCAGTTAGCCGACAGCATAACTACACTCTTAGAAATATTGGGCAAAATTTTACCCAAATTTTACCCAACATGAGGGTCCTTATGAGTCCGACCAACTTTTGGGTAAACTTTACCAATTTCATTCTTATTTTTGACCAATGTTGGGTAAATGCATGTAAAAGTTGAGCAAGATTTAACCAACCTATGCCCAATCTTCATTTACCCAGTGGCATTTACCCAACATTTCTAAGAGTGTACCATTACAAATATTCATGACAATGGATAAATACAAACAAACGTTAAAATTCGGAGGAAGTCACAAAGTAAACGAACGGGAAACAGTGTACAAATATAAGATGGGAATACTTCTCGTCAAAACCCCTCTTGAAAGCAAATTCAACCTACCTGCCAAAAATAACACGAACAATGACATTTAGAGAATGTCACATACGTAGACAGAAAATACAGTAAACAAAATTTGAGATATGGAGTATACCTATCTAACATCAAAATTTTTAACCTTTCTAAATGCAGTGTCAAAGTACTTGTCAACAACAAAAACTCTATTTAAACATTGTCAGGACAATGTATACAGGAAAATGAAAAAAAAAACGGTGACATGTAGAGATTGTCAGTATGGTATTTTTGAAAATGTAGTTTTTGAAAGACAAACTTCTTAGCAAATACAACGCCCTTCCTAAAATCAGTGTCATTTTGAGCGCTGCATTTGCGCCTTAGTTGTAAGGTGACTCCAAACGTCGTACCTCTACCATGCCTCTTTCTGCATTAAATGCATCCAAGGATTCTGCGGAAATTCATCTTTATCGCATCTTGTCCATTAATGCGCCCTTTTCTTTTCCCTCTCAGGCAAGTGCGTAAGTAATACGTAAAACATACTTTCCTTGACATTGTAAGCATGCATGCAAGATGGTTGCAATGCACTCGTCCATTAGGGAGTCATTTACGTCTGAATATTAACGAGCTTTTTCATTTTGTTTGTTTTTGGGGTGGAAGTGGCTAAATAGTGTCTTAAAATACACATTTGTGACAAGTGCTTCATGAAATGAACAATTACGTGGGCCAGGGGCGGATCCAGGATTTAGTATAAGGGGGGGGGGGGCACACAAATGCAGGCTTGTCAGCTTTTGGAAAAGATAGACCCGTATTTTTTTTGTCTTGCCAGCTTCACGAAAAGTCGCTCAGTGGAGGGGGGGGGGGGGTTGGTGGTCCAGTTTCCCTCCATAATTCTCTGACAAGCAAAAAAAAAAAAAAAAAAAAAATTATCCTAAAAGGGTGTGGGGGGGGGGGGGTGGGCACAATTGACAAAAGGGCTTATACTTTATGGTCAAAATGCCACTGCGTAGGCGCAGTGAGAGGGAAATTATGTTTTGATTCTAATGAACACATTGCCGATAATTGTTAAAAAACATATCGCTTCATACGTTTACCCGTTCAATGGTAAGCCCAAGATAAACTTAAAAAATCAAAATCAATCACGATTAGGTATTCATCTTATCACCTCCTATACCATATACATTTGTGTAAATATGTCGAGCTGATGACGTGACTTCTTCGTTCATTGTGATATCTAGTGTCTCTCTTACCAACAAAGTCAATAAAATCTGTAGAAATGTCATATTATTGATTCATCACATATGAGTTGAAAGAAGCTCAGATTATTCGCAGCTGAAGAGCTTTGGATATGGGGTAGGCAATATGCATCAGAAACAAAATACAGTTGTGAGTGATTGTAAAATCTCAATTTAAATATGTTTGTGGTTTACACGGTTTTAGGAACTAGGACAACTACAATGCTTGCATCTACGAGACCGCACTCTTTATAGAAAGAACATTCTGATATAATTTGCTATATTATATGTTCAAACTGAAATTCTGAAAAGGTCGAGGAACATTTTGACCTTCACATTACATTACCACTTTCCTCACTCAACATACATCAACCCTATTAAAGAACTCAGTAGGGTACATGTGGACACAACTCTGCACCCCTCCTAGGTTTTCCATCAGTCAAAATGTAACAACTTTGCCTACCAGTTGGGCGCCAATTACACCGGGAAAACATGGAAATACCTGCGCGACAACATCCGCAGCAGGCAAACCCGTGAACATAAATAATGTCCCCCTTCACAGCCTTTCTTGCGATAATAAATGGATCAAGCATCGAGTAAAAACAAAATGGTAGTTCTCGAATAGCGAAGTAGAAAGGCGATATACATAGCACGTTCTGTGAGGCTTCTTACTTAACATGGGATAAATGTTCCCAACCTCGGGCGTTTACATTACTCCGGTATGCAGTGCAACATTGATCGGAGCGAGCACACGGTGCATGTTTGGGTCTCATCTCGGGGAAGTTGCCCCGTGGTAGAGAAGATGAATCTCCGCTTCGGACCGCTTACGATAGAGGAGCTAGCGCGAGAAAATACACCCTGCGGACTTCTACGGTGGAACGATATCATTATTGGCTTGTTTTCAGAAGTAACAAGAGCGCCGCTGCGAAAAGGGGGATCCTGGCATAGAAATATGGTACAGATCCTCGGATAAATATCCCCGCGACAAGAACTATCGAATCGTCTTTACCCCCTAGGAAATTGCCCTTAAAAAACATTGGTTGTCATTGCCATTGCAATAACACTCGACAAATAGTTTATATTGTTACACTACAGGTAATATGAAAGTCTTTATACAACCTGCTCTGTTTTCTGCCGCTTCAATCACTGCGGTGAATAATACATGTTACGTTCGAAAAAAAATTATGGGACGGATATATAGACATTGAGAGTGTACACTTGTTTTCAAAATTGTGTTCAGTCAGTCTGAATCTCAAACGTATTCATGGTATTGCTCTCCGGAAAAAATGAAGATCAGTGAAGCCGTGTATAATCTTGGAGAGTTAAAGCAAGTCATCATCTTGATTTTGCCCTCAGGGATTAGATTTTACTTCCTTTGGTTGAACCATGCGAAGTTTTCACAGTTTTCCCCTGAGTGCAAGGAGCCACATCTATGGCAATCGAATTAAAAATGCAAGCCGAAAATACAGACATAAAAAAATATGCTTATTTACCCACACGTCATGTAGCCCGAACTTTTATAAAAGATCTCATGTAAGCCGTATTTTGACATATTAATACTCCTTCTCCGTGAGTCTAATTCGTGTGTAAAATGATGTATATCAAACATCTTTCAGTCTTCTGAAGTGGTTAAAATATTGTAAAATTATCATAAAATACGGAAGATAACTATTTGACGACTTAATCGAGTAATGTCTCTTTGAAATAGATCTTTAAGTGAAAATGCAAGCGACAGATATCGTTCCGTTATTTATACAGACATGACAGAAGGCCCTCCGACCTGCGTTTACAAGCATAAAATTTTGAGTATTACAACGGAATATGCACTGGCACCACTAGATGTCCCCGAAAGGAAATTAGGATATCTTTTTTCATCTTGTGCTTCAATCCTTCATTTTTTTGTCTCCAATTTTCATCTTTCTGAATCATCAAACACTTGCAGACGGTGCAAAGCCGATTTATTCATTCAAAACTAGGATGGCCCTTGGCTAAATTCGCATGCTATTTATTACTTAAGATTTTTTTTTTGTCTTTTAATCTTAATTTTTATGTCAGCAACGTGGGCAATTTTGAAAAATGAAAAAAATTCATTCATTAATATGACGCCAAGAGCTCCTGTTGCTTGTGCAGCTATTAGCTCGAAATTGGTCAAAATTGATCTTTATTGCAGCGATTCTCTTTCCTCTTCTCACTGTCGTGTTCTCTCACATTCTTCGCCCCACCCCCTGTATATGTCTGTCTGTCTGTCTGTCTCTCTGTCTCTCTATCTCTCTATCTCTCTCTCTTTGTGATCTCTTTCTCATTTCTCACTCACTCTATCTATGATCATTATCTCGAATCTCTCTACCTCTTTCTATCTCTACATTGAGTTCCCTGCTGTTTTTATAATCGTATCTCACCCCCATCTCTCTCTCTCGTGCCCTCTCTCTCACACACACACTTGTCATCCACCTACACAAACGATATCGCTCCCTCCCCCTCTCTCTTACTCTCGCTATATCTTTCTCTTATCCCCTCTCTTTCTCCCCATCTCGCTTTCACCCTCTCCCTCTTATACTCTTCCTCCAGTGTCCTCTCTTCTCTCATTTCTCGTCTACCCCCCCCCCCCCCCCTCCCCCATCTCTCTCTCTCCTCTCATTTCTCGTCTGTCCCACACAGTGAACTACCGTGGTTTCTCATTTCAGTAAGGTCGATATCTAGTTTTCATTGATATCGTTTGATAGTGGCAGGTAACATTCTTCGGCGCCTCTAATCAAAAAAATTAAAGTTTTTTTTCCCGAGAATCAGTCCTTTTCATACAATAAATAGGCAAATGCTATACTAAGTTCAAACTGTCATCGGACCTTTACTAATCTCGGCATTTTCGAAGGGAAACAAGTATCATGAAAAATACATGTCATGTAATTTATGATAATTATGCAAGAAAGAAAAGTAATAATGAAAGGGTGAAGGGGGCAACTCCTGGAAATGGAAATAAACTAAACTGAACTGAACTGAAACTGTCAACAGATTCCATTCACGAAGAAAAAGGCGTATGTTACTTTATCATGTCCAGATTCTGGTTGCGTATTTGTTACCATTGTCTCTTGGAATATGATTTGCTGTAATCATTACAATGACATACAAACACACCTTATAATAGATGGATAGCTCTTGAAACGCATGTGTTTTCTGAAATTTTAGCAAACAACATGATTTCATAAGAATAAGTCAGACTCATGTTGACTTCAGTATAGCTCTGAAAGCGTCTCCAAAGTTGTATGATAAGATACTTTCCAACAAAATATATCAGGGGCGCTGTCCTTTCATGACAGATCAAAAGCGCAGAGTTTCTTCCCCAGTGCTTTATAACGGTGACCTTTGGGACTAAATACTCCATTTATGTTCACTGATGACTAAAACTAGACCGCGCGCATGAAATGGAAAATTTGATATTTTTGGATCCCTCGCAACAGTAATGTACCGTTTTATAATACCCATTTATTTCTAATGTC
This sequence comes from Heliocidaris erythrogramma, assembly GCA_025617745.1. NCBI lineage: Eukaryota > Metazoa > Echinodermata > Echinoidea > Camarodonta > Echinometridae > Heliocidaris > Heliocidaris erythrogramma. Next base: position 71,972 of record CM046868.1, read on the forward strand.
AAATTTGAAAATCCAGCTTGAATGATAGTGCATTTACCTTTTTTTGATGGCAGTGTTTCAAATTGCCGTTTGCGACTTCAGATAAGTCATGGAGATAAGATGGAGGGTGCGGGTATCGGAGACAACAGGCAGTGCTTAAAATAATACAAATTTACAACAACAAAAATTAATACGTAGTTTAAACTAACATGACAATGCAATTATAAAGTATAATAACTACATAGCGATCTTTAGGCAGAACACATACGATGCATACAGGGCCAAAATAATCTGCCTGATTTTAAAAACTTTATACTCTGGAGAGCTGAGTAAGAAAAGGAATACAATTTATATTTCTACGTATATATCAGTAAAGATTGGATCCTTCTTATTTCAAGCGTTTCTTCATAGCCTGCTTGGTGGAACGTTCCTATCCCCACTATCCATGTGTTTGTAAAAGAATCAATTCCTTTTGTTTGTAGACGTAATTTTGGAGATACGTCAAATATTGCGGAAAGCGCTCGCGCTTCCATTGATCAATGGCGTGCTTCTCGTTATGGCCGGCGATATTTCTTTCTCGATTTCTTTATTTATTCAAGAACAATATCTTTATCAGGATAAATCTTATCCACACAGGGATGTTACACGTTGTTATGCCGTCGGTTCGTTGCGAGCTGCGAGGCTTCATCAATAATCATTCCGAGAGGAGAATCCATGTGCAAACTCGGCGCTCAAAATAGTCCTCGGACAAGCTCCGTCAACAATGAAACTCGCTTCTAGTGTTCGGGCTGGCGGTGAGACACCGATTGAAGGTAATGGCTTCAAAGGTTTAAAAGTAGACAAGGCGAAAGAGACATATATAGAGGAAAAACGAAAGAAAGGGTTCGTAGAAGATCCATGGGTGGAGATCGAGTGGAATATGAAAACTGGTAGAGAGGGTTAGGAATCTGGCCTGTGGTTCGATAGCTTTAGAAAGTATTTCTTTCTTTTCTCATGGGCTGATTTTTCTATCGCTTCCTTTCCAGAACTTGTCTTTCCATTTTTGTAAATAGCTTACATTCCTCTTTTGTTTACCTTATCCTCCCCTCCCCCTATCTATATCTTTTCCCCATCCGACCCCCCCCCCCCCTCTGCCACCCCTTCTATATCTTCTCTCATCCACATCCTATTGTACTCTCCTCCTTTTCACTCTCTCCTATTCTTTGATACGATCGAAATCAGCTCCGTCCCCTTTCCCTACATCTCTGATTCTTTCTCTTATCTCACCGAGGATTCCCTTATCCAATATCTCATTGATTTAAACAGAATGTTTCAAGGTCAAGACCAATCTCTGTTCCATCAGATTGACTTGTGGTACTTGTGGTAGAAAGTCGAGCAAAATACCCCCCAAGAAACAACAACAAGAAGAATGCCCTTCCTGAATTCTCTTTCACTTTATGTGAATGGACCGAGTCCTAATGAGTATGAATGTATACGATGAAGGTCATAATATTTCTCTTTGAGGATTGCACTTTGGACGATCCACAAGGCGATGAAAGAAGCTCTGAAATTGATATAAATCGAGGGACGGCCATGGTGACAAGTATCATCACAGTCGAACATCATTTCATTATAGAACGGACGGATTTTCCGGCCCCTGGGATGTGTCGTCAGCGTGTCATGGTGAGTTACGACGAAACTCTTTAACCACCACGTATTATAAGCCTACAACTCACAGTCAGTCTGTAGCACATGGGGTTATACCTTCGACTATTATTTATAGTTGTTAAACTATTTCCAACTGTAACTATACAAATAGTTTATATTTTTTTGTTTGACATATTTCTTATTTCGCTAACTTTACATTACTCTTTCTATGCCGTCGTTCTGAACATTTTTGTCTTGAATAGACTCAATATAGTATTAATCGTAAGCAATATATTCATGAATCTATCAATTTATGAATATATTTTAGGACCCCGATTGAAATAAGCTATTCACAGCTTTCTAGTGATTTTATTGTGAGACACCGTCATTTAGACCTTTAGAGAGACCAGTCGAGGACGTCTAGGAACCATCACTCCCAGGTGAACAACTCACTCTAACCAAATACCCTCAAAAGACAAACTATTAAAGAGGAAATCTAATTAAGGGGTATAGCGATCAAGGGGGTAAAAGATTTAACCTGTTCAATACGATTTTTATGAATTTTTAGGTTTAATGTACCGTGCTCCCGAATCATCCGTCTGTTACCTATCAACGTGCATACTGTTTTTGAAGAATATGAATGTTGATAGGGGAAATTTTTCCGGGAAGATATTCTAGGGGAAGTTCTCCTACAATTGGGTATATCACAATGTTCCAAGAATATGTCGCCTCAGCGTCACATTTCGCCAAAAGGGATAATCATGATAATGCTGTTAATAAACATTTTACAACTAGAGGACTCTCAAACCTCCTCGTAATCAATGTTAGGAGTCATAGTCCATGTAAATCAAGCATTCCACGTGTTTTCTTCCGAAATAAAGATAAATGCAAGCTGTATTTTAGTTTTTACGTGACGCAGTTATAAGAATATGCAAACATACAGTTCTAACGTTTACAAGGTTTTCGAAAACCATTAGTGTCACTATGTTACTCCTTCCTGCAGGTTAAAAAAAAACGACACTCGAGACGGTCAGAGTCAACCAGTTCACTTATCGTTTCGAGTGCCAGTATGGTCAGCGAAGCTGAGAATGACCAAAAAGACTCGAGGATCATTCCCTACTCTTTGACAGGTTAAAGGAAAGATGAAAGGGTGAAATAAGAGACGGACGAGATGTTAGGAAGGACAGAGCCAGAGGGTTAAAGAGAGACTGAAAGCGGAAATGGTGAGAAAGAAAGGGACAGATAAAGCCTCGGAGAGGGAGAGATCGGGAGAGAGAGAGAGATAGGGAGAGGGGAAGAAATAAATAATTAATTTGTAACAGTGCGTCCCCCAAGAAAGTTACTAGTTGGAAAAAAGTGCCCTCAAAATAATATTTCAGAATAATTGTAATAAATTTTCATTCTTGTAGATAGCTAAGTGTCTCTCCTTTGCAATAACTCTTAAATATATTATTAGTTATTACGCTTGAGTGATAAAAAAAACACTTTTGTGAAAGGTAGGTGAAATTAAGAGACTCACCAAAATAAACTTTTTGAAATACTCAACAAAGTAGTTAATTGCTCACCCAAGCATAAGATGATGATGGGATGTGTAATGATATACAGAGAACAAAGCCTGTTTTTTATCAGTTGTCTTTTATTGATGAGAATATGGAAATTTATAAGCCTTTTCATGACTCTCAGCTTGGCTGATACCAGCCAGAGCCAAAATCAATTCTTGTCAAGTCTGGATTTTGCACCATTTCACAAAAATTGGCTGTTGCTCACTCAAGCATAAAATATTGTGAGATATATTTGGGTCATTTGAGAGAAAAGACCCTAAGCTATTTAAAGGTATGAAAATTTCCTTTAAAAAATTTGAAACATTTATTTGGGGAGACTTTTTCCAACTGATAACTGTTTTCAAAGACGCACTGTATGTGTGTGGGGTGTGTGTGTGCGCGCGCGTGTGTGTGTATCGTATGTGCGCGCAAAGATGCTCAACTTGTTAACACGGTGGCGGCGTCGAAAGAATTTGAATATACTTGTCCGCCTCATACATGTTACATAGAATAAAACAATATGTACATAATTTACGACACATTGAGTGTTATACAAATGCAGAGTGTTTTACAAAATGCACGAAAATTGTGAAGAGTGGAATAGAGTAAGAGAGAGAGAGAGAGAGATAGCATGACTGAGCGATCGAGATCAACAGCTGGATTACGCCACTTTGGACTGTAAAGTACGTCGAATCCCAATCCTTGACGTCAATAAATGTGCCAATCAAAAATTTGTCATCTCGGCGAACTGTACACTTGGGGTGGTGAGAAAAACCCTTTCTTCGAGCTTTCAGATGATGATGATTCTTCTAGATGATATTGCTCTTTGCTTGATCCTTTAGAGAATTAACTAAGATCACTCAGACTAAACTACTCCTAGTGGAGAGTGTTTAAGAATCGCGGTTTACCCGTTGCACTCTCTTTCGGCTTTAAGATCGTCTGGAGTATGCGTTCTTTATCTTCAACTCAAGATTGCTTTATCTTTTGCCTGACGTAGTTTGATAGTACATCGGCTGCATAATATTATTATGCAGGAGCCAATTACACTGCGTTAAACACTTCAGAGACGAAACTTCTTGACACAATGCATGTAAAACTAGAAATATCACTGAAGACGATTAATACCCCCGTTCCGTGACAACAGCCTTATCCAAAAATTAGGGCACTTGGTGAAAACATGCATTGAAAACAGTATATGATATGGCATAACACAGACTGAGATAAGAAACCTGTCATTGAAGATGCAGATAACTTGAATGGTGTCATAACATGAATGCAAAAAGCATGCAAAAACAAATGCTATTAACATGGCAACACCTTAATATGCCATTACCATGGCAACACTGTTTCATGTGTCATGCATGTCTTAACTCCAAGAACAATGTGTGTGCCAAGAATCATGAGCAATAGTTGAAAACTGAGAAGTAGTTCAATCCACAAGATTTTTCCTGGATTTTCTGTTACCATGGCAACGCAGCTCCGACACATCCCAAAAAATATGTCTTGCACATCTTCCCACCAAGACCAATGTGTGTACCAAATTTCTTGACTTTTGGTCGAAAACTGAGGAAGTAGTTCGATCCGCAAGATTTTTCCCTGATTTACTGCCATAAATATGTCGTTTCCATGGCAACGCAGATTCCGACACATCAAAAAAATATGTCTTGCACATCTTCCCACCAAGACCAATGTGTGTACCAAATTCCTTGACTTTTGGTCGAAAAATGAGGAAGTAGTTCGATCCGCAAGATGTTTCCTTGATTTTCTGCCACAAATATGCCGTTACCATGGCAACGCAGCTTCCGACACATCCAACGACACATCCGAAAAATATGTCTTGCACATCTTCCCACCAAGACCAATGAGTGTACCAAATTTCATGAGCTTTGGTCGAACTTCGTTTGGCGGGGGTATAATCACTTAATCCACACAAACCTTATGTTATTAGTGCGTATCGAACAAAAGGCATTGCCTATATTGCTTGCATCATTTTAGGCTTACTTCCTTTATAATTTAATAAACGAATCGATAATGTGTTCCAACAACGCCAATTTTATCGGCCTTTGCACCCCTGGGCTAACAGGTTCAAGAAGACGACCATGTCTTATTACCGGACACCCCGTAAAAGAGCAAGGATTATGCATCGAAAGGTCATTTGCAGAGTTGATCTGTATTTCTTATTATAATTTTTTCGACAATGTGATATAGTTATTTGATATAGAAGCTATGAGATAGTTTGATTTTGGTTCTGTATTCCAACAAATGTGCGCTATAAAGTTGTAAAGCAAACTGTAAAATGTTTATTATATTCTGACGATTCAGTATAAAAACTCTGATGATACAACGCATATGAATTAGTTGATATTGTTCGTCTGCATTTTTTCCTGTTATCATGTAATTTTGAAGACATTTTATTCATAGCATTCCATATAATTATTAGGAAAGCATATAGCGTTAAGTGTCTGGTAATAGGTTCACGCATCATAGTTACGTGTTTAATTGGCGCGATGGAATTGGCGCCTCTTGCGCGAAAGAACATACAAACAGACAATGGACAATAATGGGGCGTAGCCTATACTGCAGGATGTGCATCCACGGCGGAATGATAGTTTCCGTTATTCTACAGCATGAACTGAATCAAGATATAATAATAATAATAATAATAATAATAATAATATTATGTCTTGTTTACCCAGGGTATAATGACGATCGCGTGTGTTGGTATGTCTCTAGCCCCGAACTTATTTTTGGATGTGACCTTTCTTGATGAGTCAACCGACGTATAAAATCAATAATCTTGACACAAATTATTATCGTGTGGGTAATTCTAGGCAAACACTAACCATCCAAACATTACAGCCTTGATTGCCATTCTCTCCCACGTTCACCCCTACCACTCTCCCTTTCTATTTCTTTCTCCTAATCTCCTTCCCCTTCTCTCTCTCTCTCTCGCCCTCTCTCTCGCTCTCATTCCCCCCCCCCTCTCTCTCTCTCTCCCCCAACTCTCTTTATTTCTGTGTCTTCCTATCATTTCTTCTCTTTATACCCCTCTTCCCATCGCTATTGTTTTTTGTTTTTTATCTCATTTCAAATACTTTTTACTCTTATTGATATTATATGGCCCGTATTTTAAACTCCGAGTTTAACTTGATCGCGGTCTAAGTGTGATTTAAATCAAGTCTAATACTGCCATTTAAACCGGCGTTTAAATTCCGGTTTAACTTAAACTCCAGTGCAGTCTAGAATCTAAGTGTGGCTTTACGTGTACATAAATTTAAAGTCCAGCTATATGGGTAGTTTAAGTCCGGGTTAACTAAGGTTGGAGTTTATGTTAAACCGTCGACGTTTTTTTTTCCCAGGGAAAGTGTTATGGTTGCACTTGGCTTTATGTTAAGTTTAGATAAGTATTTGGATCGAAGTTCGGGACTTGGTTTGTGTGACGTATTAATCCCGGGGCAATTGCCCTCGGAGCATTTGTCATGGAATCTTTTGCACCTCTCTTGTACCTTTATCTCTCTCTCTCTCTCTTTCTCTCCTTTCTCTCTCTCTCTCTCTCTCTCTCTCTCACTCTCCCTCTTTCTCACCCTCCCTCTGATCCTTTTCCTTCTTTCCTTGTCACTTTTTTCCTTTACTTGCTGTTAATGTTCTGTCTTTTCTTTTTGATAGATAACCCTTTTTACTCCCCCATTACAAGTATTTTGTACTATTCCTGGGAGTTTGTGTTCAAGTTAAAATAGCGCCATGCCCGGAGGACTAGACCCAAACCGATAGTACTTACCTGTTAAGGTGTACTTCACACGAATGATTGGTGATCAGCTTGAAAGGTTCGAAATCACGTGACGAGCGTTTGGAACCTGTTGGCATGGAAACAAAGAAAAGTCAAACATTACTTTATCGTCTGTAAAGGATTGGCTTATCTGGGTCGATCAAATAAAGTCTTTCTTCTATTTCGATCCTTGCGTATATACATATAATCGCTCCAGGCGACACTTTCCTCTGTTTTATGTTCATTTACTAAAAATACATTAAATTAAATGTTAGAGAGTGTTCACACTTTCACCTTCTAATGCAAGTTAAATGTCATATATCCAGTACAATGTTTATACGTTATACTACAAGTTGCATTCCGATACTTCGACATCTACTAAAGATAAGCTTAAATACTAAAGATATATCATGTTATTGTGCAGAAGTATGGGAAAAAAACCGATAATGAGAAACAAAGAGAATGCCTTGTTAATTTGCATTAAGTATTATCACCCCCCCCCCCCCCCCCTCCATGCGTTGAATGGTTGGACCTAAGCTTTGCCACTGGGTTCATATTATAAATACCAAGCCCTGTTTTACACACATTATTCAAATTTTTAACAATTATTGTCCCCTTCGTTGTGTATTTCTTTCCACGATTACTTTTTTATATTATTTAATTTCGAACATATGTCAAAAAATTAATAATATATTACTCAAGTTTTCAAATATACTTATCATAAATCTGGCTCTGTTAATGCTTGCGGGTATTTTTTCAGTTTTATTTCGTTGCTCTCACTATAATATTCAAACTTAGATGAAAAACATATATTTAAATTTGCGAAATTAAAAAAAAAACTTTAGAAGAAAATCTGTTCTATCCCGATAGTCGTATACAGTTGGAGGCATTTTTATTTTCCACTGATTTTCCACTTCATGCGTCAGTAACTGTTGACCGGAGCAAACTTGCCGCTTTTGTGAGGGGAGTGAGAGACAAGAAAACTCCTACCATGAAGCTACAAGAGTCATGGTCCTGCTAACCTTAGCTGGACTTCCGACATAATGAAGGGATCAAAGAGCTAATAGCCCAAGATATGGACAGAGAGGAAGGTTAATGATCGGAGAGGTATATATTGTGAAGGTCAAGGTGCCTAGAGGTCACTCAATGAAGAAGTCCAGTCATCGTAAGTAATGATTGATACTTGGATTTTGCTGCCCAGTCACATTTGCAATTTTGGATGTCGTTTGATGGCGCCATTTTCGTAGGATATAATCGATTAACAGTGTTTTGCTTCTAATTCAGGACTCAACTATATGGCGAATGTATTTTGTTTGCAATATGCATCAGAAAAAAAGTTGTTTAGAAAAATAAACGAGTTATTCATGGGTGTCGATCCCGGGGGGATGGGGGTATATATCCCCCAAAATTGAGGTGGGGGGGGGGGGGGGGTGGCCTGTATTATCATTCCCCCAATATGTTTGGATGAAATAAATAAGAATTATGATACATTAACTTAAAACTCATAATTATCCAAAGTCATTATGTTTGATCTTGAAATACCATCACATTCTATAATGATTAGAAGTAAGGAAATAAGAAATGCCATAATTTAAATGCGAAAACATCGAAGAAAATTCTTTCGCTCGCATTGTTATTCTCAATTAAGGGGTTCCGTCCATTGGCGTAGATCCGTGCATTCCTTCTTTTCATTAAAAACCATTTTGGAATGCTCTAAAATGCAACTTTTATAGATTTTGGAAAAGTCCCTGGTGTAGGAGGGATACCCCTCCCACACCCTTCCCGCTCGGTCGCTTCGCACAGTGGCGTATCTGGGGGCGCGGGGGGGGGGGGGTTACGTGCCCCAGGCGGCACTTGGAGGGGGCGCAAAAAACGCAAAGGGTAGAAAGAAAAACAGGGGGAATGAAGAAAAATCCTAATCCTTACGGATTATGCGCCCCAAATCCGCAGTGTAAAGCACTAGAAATCTAGTTTTTGAAGGTTTGAAATGCAAAAAAAATCCAAATCCAAATCCAATCGTGAAAAAAAATTTCGCGCCACATATATAGTTCTTAAATAGTTTAAAGGGTTCAAAATTTGAAAAAAATAAAGATGTACTTGCTCTGCTCGCTATATCATGTACGTTTTATATGACTCCTACTAAATATTGCGCCCCCAACATAGGATAAAGTGTATAAAACAGCATTTGCAAAGGTTCAACTTTTGAAATAAATCTCAACTTCAGGCAGCATTGCTGAATTTCTCTACTCTTTCTCCAGCCTATATAGGGTTTTCGTTAGTTTTGCTCCTGATTGTAGAAGTGAGTGAATAGAAAACAGTTTATCAATATAAAATTCGAGTTTCTCTATACCGCTCAACTACGGTGGTCAATTGCAAATTTTCCTGGGTAAAATGCACAAGAAAATGCGTTTTTAGGGTTAAAAGTAGAAAAGTTTGCAGCTCGGTTGCTTTGCTCCCTCGCTTGTACAATAACGTAGATAAGTTTGGGCACTCGGGGGGGGGGGGGGGGGGGGGGCTAAGTCAAGAAAATGCCTGTAAAGTAACAATCTAGCGGTTACATAGTGTTATATCATACCCATGATGTGGTTAAATTATGATTAAAATGAATAAAAAACCTTTTCCATGAAAGCGAAAACAGATTACAAAAATACATGAAAATGTGCGCGCTTTTCTCGGAAGCAAAATGAGCAGCTGACCTGATAAGAAATCTACTAAATCAAAAGACACGCTGCACCAATATCAAGAACATAATAATTTCAAAACTCTGGCAACACTGCGCAATTAACGTTAGCTAAGAAACATCCTCAATGAAAACTCAATTCCATTGTAATATTGTATGGACTGATTCAACCCCATTTTAAAATCATGCATGGCAAGTCACGATGCATATGCATTCAGTCCGTTCTTTCAGCTCGTGTTCGTACCGTGATCATGCAATGAAATGGAATTCCCTGATCCCTTTTTACCAAGCGGAAACCTTGGCAAGTGGTGAATAAATAGTGGACAACGACTTAGCAAACAATCCACGTCTAGTTGTCGGTGCCCAGGGATCCATATCGCTTGCGGGCCCGTTCTAGGTGATCCGAAGAGTTCCGAGCAAGAACAGTGAACCCCCCTTAAACATTATTTGTTGGGCGTCTCTTTGAATTTGACATCCATTCCCCTGATAACAATATCAGTTCTGTCTTGTCTGTCTCATCTCTCGTTGTCTTTTCTTGAAAACATTTTGTTTCTGCATCTGTATTGAAATGGTTCTGATCGGAGTACAAGAATTTGCGGAGGAGGACATTGTGAACTAAGTAGTGGAGATATAATCTAACTCCCCTTTCTCCTAAACGTTTGGCGTTGCCCCCTTGAGAGTGAACATGAATGACAGGTATGCCCATATAATTGTTGTGGTATAGATTCGATTCCATCTAACATGATTACATCACATTACCAGTGACTAGTATCAAGGGCACCCCCAATCCATTAATGGAAAAATCTATAGTTTAGAAAAGGACAAAGAGGGAGGAAAAGACAAAGAAAGCGATGGAGAGAGCCCGAAAAGATGACATCATCTCTCTTCCCAGTACCTCCCTCAACTTTAGCGGATCACCCCCTTTCGATTACCACCATTCTGACGCAATGTATAAACTTTATTCCACCTCATTTCTACCTTTTCTTTATGAATACGTTTAATAGGCCCATTCTCGTAAATTCCTCTCTGATAGCCACCTCACCCCTCCCGAGTCAAAGTCCAGCTTCCTCCTTCTCGATAACGGGCCATCAGAGAATCGACATTAGTGTGTCGATCCATCTCGCTGAGTGAGGCTATTTTGAGCCGTCATAACGAGAAAGAAATGAGAAAAATCCCTGGATACCTTCACCAAGTTAATTCAACTAGCCTCGGCCTGGATGATGGCGGATATAAAGAACTTTCAATCCATGGGCAAATTGGGGGCTTAACCTCTCCTCTTACACTTCACTGTCTCGGTATCTTACATTCTAACTGTCTCATCCTGACTCCCCCTCTCATCCTATTATTATTGAAGAGAAATAAATACAAGCAGACATGGCAACTCCCATGAAGGTTTGTACATATCTTCCTTGTTAGTAATTAAAATCTCTAAGAAATATTGAAAACGTTAGTATACTATTTAGCTCATTATAATTTTGCTGTTTTTCTTAGTTGCCGCACTCTTCCGTTCTTCCTCCATCCCTCTCTCAAAAATGTTTGTTATTTACATGTACAAATTTTGATAATTATACTCTCTTTCTCCGTCGCCGTGTTACTCTCTCTCTCTCTCTTTCCCTCTCTATCTCTCCCTTTCTCTTTCTCACCCCCCCCCCCACTCTCTCTCCCCAAACCTTCTATCACCTCTCCCTCCCTTCCTCTCACTCACAAATGATAATACAGCATCTGATTGATCAAGCAACAGAAACAAACAAACCAACAGACTGATATAATCTCATAGTATAAAACATCATTCTATATAGCTGTAATCCACACTTGCACGTTTCCGTCAGTTCAAGGAGGTCGTTATTTAAATAATAAATGACAGATGGAATATGAAACTGCCAAAGAGACAAACTTACTTCCTCCTTCAGCACTCTCACGTACTTGAAAATATGGGGATTATATAGGTTTATATTTTTGTATCTTTTTATTGATCATTTTGATGATCGACGATCTTGAAGAGTTTATGACGCAATAATGGTACTAGTATATTATGTGACAAGATTTCAATCCCTAATCGGTCTGCTAATTATTATGTAACACAATAGCAAATACTTGAGAAGTTAAATTTAGAGTTATATGTCATGTTCAGATACTGCAATGGCATATTACATAAGCCGAATATGAACACACTTTTACACAGTAAAAGTACTGCAATGGCACTAGAGTCAAATTATTTGAAGTTCTTGTGGTCGTGTACGTTTATAAAAGGGACTCGTTTGTATATAGAACTATACGAATTAAACATTCAATACTGTTCATATTGATATATCTTACTACAAAGAATTTAGTGGTGCTTTCAATACCGACAAAGGGCTCCCTTCGTTTGGAGCCCCACTCCCCCCCCCCCCCCCCCAAAAAAAAAAAAAAAAAAAAAAAAAAAAACAAAAAAAACCAACAACAACAACAAAAAACAAACAAACAAACAAACAAAACAAAAACAAACAACAAAACAAAACAGCACAACAACAACGACAAACATGTGGCTATACAGCGCATCAGGTAAAATCCAGCCAACCCTCTGGGCAGCACTTCACCTCTTCAATTATCAGTTCCTGGATATGCTACTGAAATACATAACGGTGTTCAACTTATAATGAGTAATAATTATGAGAGCGATATATTCCTGATGAGATGGTGCTATCTGTTCCGAACCATTACGTTTCTGTGATGAAGCCGCCACAAGTTGGTTGGCTTTGCCAGAAACAACAATAAAAACAATAACAAAAAATTCACCATCGCATAAGCTCAATCTTCATCACCAATCCATAGCATACAATGCAATGATGTGAATCAAATAGCCGCAGGGGCTCTTCGTTGTTTTATGTGACATAAAAAGTTTTCAATCATTTTTCCCCAAAAATTATATGATGCAATGGTCTAAGTCAGTTGAAGGAACCTCCATTGCGAAGACATCTCATCCAAGCCCTCGGTGTATAAGTCTTTATTATTGTGTGCTAGGATGTGAAAGTTAGAAAGTTTTGTCTATACTAGAAACGTATCACATTATAATAAAACTTTTTAAAAAAAATCTACAGAGGTGACTGCACTTTTGGAATTATTTTTTAATAATGAATCCATATTAATGCGGGTTTAAAATTCCATAATGTTTTACAAGTTTTATTACATATACATGTATGTATTATCTTGTATTATCTTGTCAGTTTCTTGTTTTCTTGACCTTTGTTTGTCTTCTCCCCCTTCTTTCCCCCTTTTTTTTTCCTTTTTCTTTCTTTCTTTGTCTTGTTCTGTCCTGTGTTGTCCTATCCTGGTTTTACCCTATCATGTCTTGTCCTGTTCTGTCTTGTATTATCTTGTCAGTTTCTTGTCCTCTGAGTCCTGTCTTGTCATTTGTTCTTAGTGTACAGCATGTACATGTTCATTATCGATACAGGATTCCTGACTATTTGATTAATTATGTTGTTATGAGAGATATGCCAATATAAATATATATATATATATATATATATATATATATATATATATATATATATATATATATATATATATATTTATATTATATATATATATATATTTCAAATATGTATTTCACTTCCAATCTTCCATGTTATAAAAGATAATTATGTTAATGTTATATTTATTCTTGGGAACCTACACAAACAAGCTATGCTTTCCAGTAGGTTCCTTTTTCATTTCATGATTTTGCACTTTGTAAATCATATTGTTTTGTATTTGGTTGTGCGTAATTTGTACTAAGGCGCCATTGTTGATGCGGAGCGTAAATAACTGGGGTATGTCATTAATTTGAGTTAAAACAATAAGACCCAAACAACTTGCTCCGAGTACCGACCTATACCACAATAAAGCTGAACATCTCCTCTTTCTGAAACACTAATCAGCTAAGAATAAGAAATGTCGAGCGAGTTTTTATATTATTTTTCATTTTGAGTTGCGCAAATGTTCTAAAAGGCGCTATTGTGGATGCGGAACGTTACTAACTGGGGTATGTCACTAATTTGAGTTAAAACAGTGGGACCCGGACGGCTTGCTCCGGGTGCCGACCTATACTGCGATAAAGCTGGACATCTCCTCTTTCTGAAACACTAATCAGCTTTAAAAAAATAAAAAATAAAATAAATATTGTTTTGTATTTGGAAATGAAATGAAATAAAGCTTGCATCAATCAATGTATAACGATAGCCTGCATTGCTGTATAGAAAGGTATATGACAAAAGGGAAAGCATCAGGACAGCAATGGAGATGACGAAGGTTAATGAAATGTTTGATATGTTTGGAAGTCCGAGGTTCCCGGGCTACTAAAATGGATTGTGTAGGGTAATTAAGATTAGTCGAAGTGAAAGATTTTATGGTTTATGATACCGACACTTGGGCAATCCGCAAGTGTTACGATAATATTTGAGAAAGGTGAAAGAGAGAGTGATGGTGCTAAGGATAGAAAGGATGGTGATGATAATAAAGGAATAAAAGAAGTAGAAGTCGAAAAAGAAAAAGAAGAAGAAGAAGAAGAAGAAGAAGTAGAAGAAGAAGAAGAAGAAGTACAAGAAGAAGAAGAAGAAGAAGAAGAGGAAGACGAAGAAGAAGAAGGAAAAGGAGACAATGATTCTCCTGGTGCTGATAGTGATGGTGATGATGATGACGATGATGACGATGATGATGATGATGATGGTGACGGTGATGATGGTGATGATGGTGATGATGATGATGAGGTTAAGGAGGAGTAGGATGATACTGATGATAATTAAGGAGGAGGAGGAAGAGGAGAAGAAGAAGAAGAAGAAGAAGAAGAAGTACAAGAAGAAGAAGAAGAAGAAGAAGAGGAAGACGAAGAAGAAGAAGGAAAAGGAGACAATGATTCTCCTGGTGCTGATAGTGATGGTGATGATGATGACGATGATGACGATGATGATGATGATGATGGTGACGGTGATGATGGTGATGATGGTGATGATGATGATGAGGAGGAGGAGTAGGATGATACTGATGATAATTAAGGAGGAGGAGGAAGAGGAGAAGAAGAAGAAACAGAAGAAGAAGAAGAAGTAGAAGAAGAAGAAGAAGAAGAAGAAGAAGAGGAGGAAGACGAAGAAGAAGGAAAAGGAGACAATGATTCTCCTGGTGCTGATAGTGATGGTGATGATGATGATGACGATGATGACGATGATGATGATGATGATGGTGACGGTGATGATGGTGATGATGGTGATGATGATGATGAGGACGAGGAGGAGGATGATACTGATGATAATTAAGATCATTACTTGCACATAATGGTCACAGATGTCTTCAAGGCGATTTAATCTGCCATCCATCTCCACACCCCTATGCGTTGCATGCACGCACAGTGCGTCAGCCTGGGAACGCTTGTCTTGAAAGAAAACAACAAAACTAATCCCCCTGGATTAAGCTAAAGACATCACGTGATCCCCGTTGGATTAGGAATGTCATACCTGACTCCTCTTTCCATAGATATCCAATGTCAACTCCTTCTATAAATAGTATTTATGAGTACAGCATGAGTGCCTCCATATTCAAATGTTTAATAGCATGGATTTCATCTCGTGCAAATATAGACAACGGCTCCACGTCTCTTCGTGTCAGCTCGAGTTACATACAGTAGACCATAAATGATCTCCCCATCCTTCTACGAAAGGTGGCTGAGAAATATTAAAATGTGATTTAGAGAATGTATTTCCTAAGTAATTAATTGGACATTAACCGGGTCAATGTAAGTCGCGTGTAACGAATGGACAAAATGTTTTAGCATATACATTATCTAGAGTATGACCTGTATCCCCTTAGAAAATATCCAATCATGTAATGATATTTTTATATTTGGATAATGATGTGATAGTTAATATTAAAGCGATTTGGTAACTTTGTAGAGGCTTGATAAAATATGTGCTGCCTGGCCTTACATGCTATCAGTGTATGTAATATGGTGTAAAAATGAAGCCCAGGGGGAAAAGCACTTCAAAATCATCATATCCTTCACAAAAGTAAACATATGCAAGTGACCGGAAATGCCAGACTCATTTCCCCCCGTAGACTCAGTGTTAGACTAAAGCGTATGGTCATACGCTTTCGTAAATGGGAGTATTCAGTTATAGATATCTTAATAATAGCAGTATATAAATTATTTTAAAACCTTTCTATGCCTGGCTATTTATTTATCCTTCTGAACATCATTATACAAGACAGATATCAAAATTCAACAATTTATTAAATCAAGCCTCCACAAAGTTACCTAATCCCTTTAATAATAATAATAAAAGGTATGTAAATTATTATTTCACAAATCTCAATGTGGCATACTTTAAGTTACATTAACTAGGTCTACGACCATCCCCCCCCCCCCCTCCAAATGAGCCCCTAAAATGTGCAATTTTGAGACCCAACAGGTCACCTGAAAATGGAGAATGCGATAACCTTCAACATGTACAATCACCGCGTCGCCTGTTTGGAGCCAGAAGGGCGTTAACTCAAATCTTTTATACAGAGTTAACGCCTTTCTTGCTTTAAACAGACGGTAAGTTCATTAGAGTCCATGGGAGTGTACTACCGCAGGAAGTCTCGTAAATTTCTGAATTGCAAATTACAACTTGAAAAACCACGATGAAATATGTGATTCTGTTTTTCCAAGTAATCTACACTCACAAGTCAATACAGAGCGATATTTTCAGTCCATGTTATAACTTCAGCCGAGACTTCTATGAAGAAAAAAAACCCAATGGATGTTATCGATTCACTTTCTTCATGAATATAACATTAATGTATCACATGATTTGTGCAAACATGTGCAGTATCTTTTTGTTAAAAGAAGCACGCATACGATAGACGCGACAGACAGATCGAAGTGACACGACATGCATTTCCCTCTAAATCTATTTATAACATTAGCCGTTTGCATGTACCATCTGTTTATTTTGTTTAAGTGAGATTTCAGAAATAACGTTCAGACTGTCACCTTCTTGACAAGGTATGCTTCATAATTTCCATCACACAATTACTCTTTCTCGCTCACTTGTTTTCTAATTTCTAACACTTCTTGATATCGATCGCCTATTATGTGTCATGTCGTCTGGTTGTATTTTGACATAGACCTACGCCGATCGGTTGACTGAGAATACCTGAAAAATGAAAGACAGTAATGGTTACCTTCTTTATCGAACCTCTTTACAAAAGTTGTCTTCATCTAAAAAAGAAAACCAGTACTTATATTAGTATTAAAGAATGTGTTGTTCTCCATACCTAGTATAAACTACTTTCATCCAAATATTTCTTATTAAGCATTTGTGTAAATGTGAATTATGATTTCCAGCCAGATTTTGTCAGTTTTTATTTTGCTGGTCCGAACGATATATCTACAGAATGAAAAGCAAAGTTGAATTACTATTCGCCTGATGACAATAAGCTAGTCTCTGTCATAATGAAATTCCATCAACAACAACAAATCTAAGGATAAATTGAGAGCAAAAGACAATAATTTCCGGGGAAGGTATACTCTTCGGGTTCAAGAGCGAATCACAAAATTTGAAATTTCAGAATATAATGGCGGAAGCAAGGTGAAAAGTGCACTTAGTAGAAATGAAGAGAAACATTTTGTAACCCAACACCATCTAGAAATCGTCATCACCTTCTCCAATCAAACATCGATCAATCATAACGTTGCTTCTCTTACATCCATGGTGACGTTCCCACCGCTAATAATTTGAGCAGTCACGTCTTTAATCAGGACTAACATGTCTAAACGACAGATATCTTTTTAATACCCCTTTCACATCAAGCTTTGGTCCGGACCAAATCTTGATGTGAAAGCGTTTGGTCCGGACCAAAAAGTTAGTGCGGACCAAAATTTGGTCCGGACCAAGAGGTGTTTCAGGTCCGGACCAGGTCCGGACCAAATTTGGTGTGAAAAGCACAAAGAATTTGGTCCGGACCAAATGCATGACCCGCGCGAAGCTAGCTAGCTAGCCAGTTCCAAATGTCGCGCGCTTCATGAGGGGGGTAAGTGGTTTCCGTGGCAACTGCGACGGATATGTTTGGTCCGGCCCAGGTCCGGCCTAAATCTTCACGGCGGTGTGAAAGCACTTGCGACGGACATAATTTGGTCAGGACCTGGTGCGGACCAAATTTGGACAGCAGTGGGAAAGGGGTATAAGTGGCCCAAGTTTAACCCTAACTTAACTTGTCCATTGATTAATGGAATACCAATTGTCAATTCCTAAGTTACAGTTCTGTATTATTATGTATTAATTAATTAATTTGGTCATGAATTGAAAATTCTAAAGTGATTAATTAATGACAAGTTTTTGTATTTTCATTTAGTTAAAGAATTATGGTAATATGGTACAAGATTTTGACATTATAGGCACCCCATAAATCTGTGGACTAAATTGACTAATAATGGGCGGCTTTCAAGAATACGGGCCAATGAAAGCAGTCTACAGTTTTACAAAATGCTGGTTGCAGCTGTAAGCGCAGTCTCATGAACGTTGTTATGTAACAGGTAGAATGTGAGGGGTATAGGCGTTCTTATGCGCATGAATATTATCTTATTTGCAATGGAATAGGTAGGGACAATGGTTTTAAATACCATTGGAAAGTCTTGATTAATCTTAACTACTAGTAATGGCGAAGAATATATTCTCACACAATCAAACGGAACTGTCACCAAATAGTCGAAATTAATATACATGCTCAACGTCTTTGGCAGAAAATGCATATCACTCATTATTAATGAAAAAAGATCAGGAAATCGATGTAGTAGTAGTCCCGACCAGATGCAAGACGCCGTATCATTGTGTAAATTTAAGTGCTGCTTTATAATGTACATGTATATGTGCTTTCATACAATTTTTTTTACGTATTTCGGCAGTCCAAAATACACATCTGAAGTTAATAAACAATTCAGAAATACTTTGAGCTACTTTATCCTGCAATGCAACCTCATTAACAGGACTTTAAAAGAACCGCATTCTGCTAAAATTCAAACCCGACCCTGATTCTTATATCGAGTTTTATGAGAAGGCAGTAAGGAGGTTTATTATGTTTTGTTGTTGTTAAACAAGACTTTAGAAAATGCGTCAGAAGAATACCAAGAACTTTATGGATAGAAAAGTTCAGCAATGGGGACGGTCGGTACTCGATATCACGACATGCCCCTGAAGCCAGTCATAATTTGTGTAACAGATCCATTAGTACGTTAAAATAAAGGTACCAGGAACGGCCAAGAAAGAGGAAAAAACGAGACAAGAAGGTTGACAAGAATATTGATTCACCATCGTTAAAAAAAAGTCCTGTGCGTTTCTCGACGCGTGTCAAATTGAACGTATGTATCTATTACTATTATGGTTTACTCACCTCAGTGACGGACCCATATATGATATGACCTAATTCATATATGGCTCATTTTTTTGTAATCACTGAAGATGGAAATATGGCGGATGGATGTATTTTATAACCATACCTTGCATCATTTTGTTTCATTCACTCTTGACTGTTTTTCTTGACTGTCTTCATCTTCTTGCCGGTCGGGAAGAGGCGGCGCGCGCGCGTGTAACTACCGTGCGTCTTAAGTAAGGTTACATGGGGTGTACTGAAATATTGACTGAGTTGAGAGTATGTGTGGATTTAATTCATTAATCTAAATTTAGGCAATGCTGCGGTCACGCAACGGAGATATTTCTGTTTCCTCAGCTTGCTCTTCCTGAAATCGTAATCGGAATCACCAGATATTTTCAAAAGAAACAAAAACAATCCCAACTCTAGATATTGCCGAATAATTGAATCAAAATGTAATTGCTGCAGCGTTACATTATGGAATCATAATAATGTACATCGGCTAAGTGTTTAATTGTTTACATTGGCTAATGCACTTCATAGTAGCAAATGTTGATCAATTCTGTGTCGGCTGTATATTTCAAATAATTTTTTAAGCATGTCCTTGTGCTTCTTCGTTCTCTCTCTCTCTCTCCGATCTCTGTCTCTGTTTTTGTTTCTGGTAATTCCGCCCTCGTTCATGTGTGTTTTCTCTTTTTCCCGACTAGTTTATGTTTCTCTTTTTCCGTTTCTTCTGAGAGCCGTATTTATAAGGGCCTTGTGATCATAAATCACTTTACATATTATAGAGTTAACGCTTTTCTTTCCAAGATGTAGATCTCTCTTTCGCGTCCTCCTTTTTCGTGTTTCTTCTATCTCTTCCCTCTCTTGGGTCCTAAGTATATTCTCTCTTTTATTTTTTCTACCACTCTCATCTCTCATCTCTCTCCCTCTCTCTCTCTCTCTCTCTCTCCCTCTCCCTCTCCCTCTCTCCATCCCATTTTATATATTTTATTATCTATCTGTAGGCCCCTCCATTTTTTTATGTCTTCTTTTAGAGGGGGAAAGGTCTTAACATCTTAAGTAATCTTTAATCACGCTTGGATCGCGGTACAATAAATACCCCTGTCATTTCCATTCCTCTGTTCAACATCTATTGTGCATAGGCTCATACATCGCCCACATCATCGGCGGAACTTCGGCGCCAATGCGTTCATATCTTACCCCGAAGAAATCACCCGAGAATGTTCAGACGACAATACTAGGCGAGGGAAAACAAAGCATTGCTTTAAAAATCCACTAACTTCCATCGATCTGTCGTCACCTCTTTCTGAACTTTTTTCCCTCGCTTTCTCTTGTCTTTCTCTTTTGTCGCCGCTTCGTATTTTCCTCAAGGATTCTATCAGGAACTTTCAGTGCTTGAAGCCTAATGTCGTGTCATCCATGACATGTCCTTACATCGAGGCAGCGGCGCTCTTCTCTTCCCATACCTACCAGCCGCACTTCATAATCAATTTCCTCCATTCCCGAAGGAGTGGAATGAAAAATCAACACTTCCCTGCTCGAATAGTCTGATGGAATGCACCCCTTTTTCACACTATTCACCCTATTAAAAGACTTCATCATTGTCATCTTCGTGTTCTTAACCGTCCTTCGGTTCGACTTTTCTTATCGACATTCACTGCTATATAATGCAATCCTTTCTATTTTCGATCTCAATTTTCGTGTAGCGACTCGTTATTTCCCCTCCTTCTTCTTTCTTTCTTTCTTTCAGTTTACATTTCCCTTTAACGTCTCATAACCCTCATCAAGAATTAGGTTTAAATCACCCCTTTTCTATTTTGGGAATTTACAGTCGTGATTCCATTCAATATATTCATAGATATATTTCAACTGCAGCTAAATGTTTATAAACATGGTTACGGACTTACACTCGGGTATATACTGGTTCAAATTTATAACCTGTATATACAAGTATATTAAATAGTAATTTGAGCATAAGAACGCACTTATTACGGTATAATATTCTCAATGAAATTTCCGCACTTGGACTTAATTCCAACGCGACTTTAAGTCTTTTAAAAGAAGCATGAATAAATATTATGCAGTATAAGCATAGTAAATAACGTAAAAAACGAAAGTGTATCATGTCTAACGGAATTAACAATAAATTCTGTTTTAAATTAATGCTTTGTTCTCGCTGGTGATATTCATCATTATCTGATTCTACACTTATAACCTCGGCTACGCTTGGAGAAGATGATGGTTCAATGCATTCGTGCGGCGCCATATTCTGTTAACATTTCAAAAGAATATGTCCATAAAATTAGCATGCTTCATTCTTAAATATTGTTTGAACATGATCAGTAACATCCTTATTTGCCTCAGATGTTCAGAGTAACAATGATTAAAAGGATAGTCCAACAGGAATCCCAATGTAACATGTATATGAAACATTAATACCCAATGTACATTGTATATGAAACATTAATGCCCAATGTACATTGTATATGAAACATTAATACCCAATGTACATTGTATATGAAACATTAATACCCAATGTACATTGTATATGAAACATTAATACCCAATGTACATTGTATATGAAACATTAATGCCCAATGTACATTGTATATGAAACATTAATACCCAATGTACATTGTATATGAAACATTAATGCCCAATGTACATTGTATATGAAACATTAATGCCCAATGTACATTGTATATGAAACATTAATGCCCAATGTACATTGTATATGAAACATTAATACCCAATGTACATTGTATATGAAACATTAATGCCCAATGTACATTGTATATGAAACATTAATACCCAATGTACATTGTATATGAAACATTAATACCCAATGTACATGTATATGAAAAATTCATTCCCAATGTACGCGTACATGAAAAATTCATACTCCCAGTTTTTGAGTGTGTGCGTGTGAGGGGTGGAGCCTTTGAAGAAAAAAAAAGATTCACCCCTTGGTATTATTTTTTCACGAAGGTCCTCAAAGGATCGGAAAGGGGGTCTGCGGGCTTTTTTCACCCCTAAAAGGCTTGTTTTTAACCCTCTGACTACAGAATTCTATTGTGCCTATAGGCTTAATATATATAGGAGCTACCTGCCTCTCGTACGCAATGAGTTAATACTAATTTCTTATGAATGGGGGGGGGGGGTTGCTTCCTCGTCCATAGATCATCTAAATGCTTTATTCTATTACAATCAAAACACAATTAGTTCTTCCAAATCTTAGTATTCCACATTCTCAAAGGTACAGCACATCTTTTAAGACATCCTAGCAAGGAAGAGGTCACCATGGCCCAATCTGTCGTCTGGTATACACCATTGCAAACAGTATGTTCGCAGAGGACATGGAACACTGAAAAGTTTTTCCTCATGTATCGTCATATCTTCAGAATCATTTCTGAATGTGTTCAAACGGCTCTACTTGCATTTCGAGCCCGATTTGTAAGTCTTGCCGATGTTATTCCAACTGCTCCCGTTGACATACAGGGTCTGACATTTGTAGACTAGAAGATGCAAAAGCGGGCTCAAACATTTTTGCGAGTCAACACGAGCCGCAGCCGATATAAAGATCAAACAGCTCTGCAACCGTTTAAAATGGATTTTTCCAATTCACTCTAGATCAGAATAAACTTGAGGGACCCAGAGAGAAAGTCCAATGAATCCAGGATGGAATTCACCGCTATATCCAGTATCTCCAACCAATGCATATAATGGTCTTAAACAAGACGTTAACTTTTGTTGTTCCTAAATATAGAAACTAAAATACACTACCTATACCTATTATCCCTCTGAAATGTCGTTAAAGGTTTTAATTTGCGTTATTCTGAAGGTTCATAATTCCGAAGGTATATATTTCCGAAAAAGAAAAAGGGTTCGTAATTCGGAAAATGAAATAGGGTTCGTCATTCCGAAAATGAAATAGGGTTCGAAATTCCGAAGATGACAGAGGGTTCACAATTCCGAAAATGAAAAAGGGTTCAATATTTCCGAATATTCGGAATTATGAACTCCCTGCTATGGGAAATTTGTGTTTCGGAATTACGAACCTTCGGAAACACGAGTACCCCCCCCCCTGTTATTAAACAATCAATACATATGAGTTATACAATTTCTATACCAAATAGAAGAATTATTGAGAATCATTCCTCCAAATTGCTTCAGTTTATAGACAGACATGTCTTCCTTTTGCGTTAGCGAATGTGGAAGTGAAAAGGGCGCTTTTGTTAAAAAAAGAAGTTCTTTTAACAAGGTTCCGCATCTGGCATAATTGATATAGCATCACTTCTTAAAACAACAATGCTAAATGCGTAGTCTTAGTGAAGCGACGCGAAAATACATATCTCTGTATTTCTTTCCTGCTGCCCCCCCCCCCCCCCCCTCTCTCTCTCTCTCTCTCTCAGGTAGATTATCTTTATTAGATGTTAAGGTATCAGTATTTTCATGTGTATACACATGTATAACAACGTATCTGGACTAATAATCCGTGGACAACCACACCTTGAAAACCATCACCCATCATCTCACCCCTAGTACAAGTCTACTCTTGTATGATTTACCCGGACCAGTACAATCTTAGACAAATACCTCCTACGCTTATACCCCCAGGGGGTGTTTCATAAAGTTGTTCGTAAAGTTACGCATGCCTTTACGAATGACTTCAATATGACAAACCAAATGGGATGTTCAGTCATTTTCAACTGCAGCAACTAAAGTTGAACTGTGCAGACGTAGATTAGCATTCTTATTATAACAAACGTTTTTAATGCAAAATATATTTTTTGCCATAATTTAATTGAGGTTATTGGAAATACAGTCACAATTTGTTCAAACATCAGGGAAAACTTCGGGCATCCTATCTGGCACTTCATATTCAAGTCGTTCGTAAAGTCATGCGTAACTTTACGAACAGCTTTATGAAACACCCCTGACAACTATTCCCGGACAATTACCCTCTTGGATGATTCCACGAGGTATTATTAGGAAAACTACCGAGCGGTTGGTTGCCTTATGAGGTGATTGTCATACGGATAATTATTGTCCATGGGATCATCCGGGACAGAAAGAAATATGTTTCTTAGAATCAAATGATAGCGTTGGGGATTCATTAGCCTAAAAAGCTTGAATGCGAAAGCCTGTGTCTCAGGGTGGTCTTATTAACAATGTTAATAATTATTATTATTAACCCTGATCAAGTGTGTCTTTAGCATGATATCATGTATTATTATCATTGTCGTCAAAACCACCATCATCATCATCATGGCCATCATCATTTTTATAAAATCCTTTAGACATTACTTCACGTAAACATACATAAATAGTAACAATTCAATGTAATCTTTAGAACTCGACAGATAACATCAAATCAAACCAAATAGATTCTAATAATATACTGCATAGATGACTTTAAAGCTTTGAGAAGAGTATACTTTCCTATCAACAGACAGAGAAACACTGAAAGGAACTACACTATTGAGGCACAAAACCGCTTACGACTTGAAACTAATTGTAGCACGTTTTCCAGTCTACTCCCAGCCGAATATTGTATAGATTGTGAGATTTTATACTCTCTCTCTCTCTTCTCTGTCGTTCTCTAGTATCTCTCGCATTTTTCAGCGCATTCTTCCTATCCATGTCGTTCTCTCTCTCTGTCTCTCTGGTCTGTTTCTGTCTGTCTGTCTGTCTCTCCCTCTCTCCCTCTCTCTCCCTCTCTCTCCCTCTCTCCCTCTCTCTCTCTCTCTCTCTCTCGCCTCCATCTGCACTTGAAACCCTTCTCTCCTAGTGTGGTCTATTCCTCTCTCAGCTTGGACACCCCTGTACTTCAACTCCCCGAAGAGGAAGCATCCACTCGACAATTATCGACATGTTTTCCCAGAGTTTGTTTTAGAGCCCGCGTGAACTGACTTTCTAATGGCTAGATAATACTTCTCACCCTATGGCGTATAAGAAGAAAAAAAAAGAACGCAATGAAAACACGAAAGACGTATTCAAAGGGCATAAAGTTGACGTAATATGTTCCCATTTCATAATGGATAAATATCTATAAGGCAGAGCACAGTGTTGATGAAAAATCGAAGGAGTCTAAAATAAATTCTCTTCCTTGTTCTGTTATTTTTTTTTACGGATAAATATCCAAATAGATCTATGATGACATCATAGTCACGTGACTGACCGCTATTATGAAATTTATAAATTTGAAAATCTCGACTTTCGTAAGATTATCACTTTCATACATTTTGGGTAGATTTTTCTCAAGCTTATAGTATTCTGATTTGACAACTTGTAGTAGGATTTCCCTTTAAATTACACGAACAAGGTTTTAAGAATCTAGAATATTTAGTTCTGGGGGAAATTTTATTCATAAATTCATTACGACAACCAACACATCCAAAACAAACTAAGTATTCGGCAGTTCTTTACTTCGCAAATCTCTTCAAAACCCCTCAAGATTACTGTAATAAAAATATAAACTACCACTGACAGTTTCTTTTATAATTATTCCATCGTGGTTAACATCCTTTTCTGATCCCATTCTTTACAGTAATATATTGTTTATCGTTGTTGCTGAATGAATAATTTATTGAGGTACAGATTAGTAAGCCTATAAGGCGTATTTGTAAATCTAATATCAGCATTATAATTACGTGGTATATTTTAGGATTGCTTGGACGAAGATAATGCGATCAGCTTTTTTCTATTCTGGCCCTGTCATTGGATATTTGTTTTGGTTGTCGTTGATGATTTTAACATCTATTTTTCGTTCAGAATTAGTACTACTTTGTTCCTGATCAGTAAAAGTTTCAAAATAATACTTTACACGCAAAAAAATGTTATCATATTGTCATTGAATTTCAGTCGCAACGTTTTTACTGTAGATGTGATTGTTTTACTGAGAAATATAACGCAATAAACTATAACCCTTTTATTAAGTTTTCATAGATGCATCAAATTCAGTTTGCTCTTTGCAAAATAATACTTTACGAAAAATTCACGAGCAATTCGATCAATGAAATAGTTTACTTAAGGGATTAAATAATACCTGGAAGTTTACAAACGAAATCAAATTCATTTTGCCAAAAAAAAATCATATTCCTTTTGGATATAAAGAGAGGAAAGGAAATGAAATGTAACCAAATATTTTGATTAATCTTTGTCGTTGCATGATGTCTTGAACCTGGGGGCCTGTCAAGCAGAGATGGGTCGTTGACCCATTATAACTGCCAGAGGCGGATCCAGGATTTTGTAAAAGAGGGGGCCGGAGTCGGAAAAGTACACAATTAAGGTATGCCAGTTGGGTTTCAAAAGGGGGGGGGGGGGTACCGCGGCCGATCCCCCCCCCCCCCCCCGTGATAACTACCATAGCTTAGAATTCCTCCTGTTATAAAGTGAACAGAGGATGAGGAAGGGTAGATGAAGCGAGAGAGTGACTTATTGAGGGAGGGAAAGAGAGGAGTTATGGGAGATAAAAGTACCAGTGCTTAAATAAGTGTTTTCCAAATACAAATATAATTAAACATGATAGGAATTTTAAAATGCTTTCAATTTTTGTACTAAAATACTACTAGTACAAAATAATCAATGCTGTATTCACACACACCGGAAGTAAATCCCCCGGCCCCTCTCTCTCTGTCTCCCTCTATAGCTTCTTCTATAATATCTTTCGTTCTTTTTTCCTCTCTCTCTCTTGCTCTCTCCCTAGTTTCTCTTTTCCCGTCTCTCTCTCTCTTTCTTGTATTGGTGCCCTTTTATCAATTTCCGTTGGTTCATTCTGAGTTCTTTTCTATTTCTTTCAACCCGACTTTCTTTCTCAATTAATTCATCCAGTTTTCTCGTAGTTGCCATCAAATCTCTATCTCATCTACCCCCCCCCCTACCCCTCTCTCTCTCTCTCTCCCTTGCTCTCTTATATTGAATATCTGTTGGTCCACTCAATAGCTTTCCCCCTTTTCTTTCAACCCACTTTTTGCTCGTGTATATGCTTATGTGTTTTCGTACTTGCTCTCTTTCTCTCTTTCTCTCTCCCATT
This sequence comes from Heliocidaris erythrogramma, assembly GCA_025617745.1. Taxonomy (NCBI): domain Eukaryota; kingdom Metazoa; phylum Echinodermata; class Echinoidea; order Camarodonta; family Echinometridae; genus Heliocidaris; species Heliocidaris erythrogramma. The sequence goes on from CM046868.1 coordinate 98,962, forward strand.
TCTCTCCCTCCTCCCCTCTCTCTCTCTCTCTCTCCTCTCCCTCTCTCTTCCACTCTCTTCTCTCTCTCTCTCTCTTTCTCTCTCAATCACCCACTCCATCTTTCACACTCGCTGACTTGTCAGATAGGAGAGTTAATGGCTTACAGTACTTCGAGAAACAGATCATCTGCTGTAAAATGCATCTGGGAATCGATATTTCGGCTATTGCTTTCGCCCTACCGCGATATCTTATCCCTGTTCCGCGGGAGCGGTATAGCGGACTGCGTCCTTTTTACCGCTCTGGACTGGTAGTATGTGTAGGCTAACAAACTGAAAAGGAGTATTCTTCATTAAAAAGAAAGCCAAATAAGTTTTTTTCCCCGCTATGAATGTTATTTACCCTAAAGAGTACCTGGAAATCTAAATCGTGCATTTTAGCTTTAGAAATTTGTAATGTACAGTTTAAGGGCTAGATTTTTTTCTTGTTTCTCTGTGTAACTGTCTTAACGCGTCGCTATCTATACCACTACATTAATAGGGAAAGGGGTTCAAGGTAAGAATGCTTATGTTATCAGACAGATTCCACGTATTGAATATTAGAATACAAATGAACCATTTTCAATTTCATTAATATTCTATAATGTCATGAGAAAGAGAAATGTTATCATTGTTGTTGATAATACCTTTCAAAAAATTAGGGGTGGGGTGGGTCTGCATTTTGAATCGTTATAAGTTTACGCATGAACTTGTATTTATCATAAATATTATGACCTGGACGTGGGATTTCTTTTTAAGAGCATTTCGCTTTTATCGCACTTATTTCGAGAATCCACGAGAGAATATCGCATCACATTCAATAATTCATGATTGTGTTACGGTCAGTAGGACTACAAACCTAACTTGACACGAAAACATCTTGAGAATTGCATCAAAATGCAGCAGATGGAAGCATGGTACAAGGGCAATATCTGCCTCTTTCAATCCTCCTCAGTCAATTTCCCACTATCTCTTCATCTCCCTCTCTCTCTCTCTCTCTCTCTCTCTCACTCTCCCTCTCCCACTCCCTCTCCCTCTCTCCTTCTTTTTTTATTCTAACCTTGTTTCCCATCACCTTGGACTGCTTTTCCAACACTTATTTTTAAATTAAATCATAAGGTGTCTTTAATCCATATCAAACCTGATAACCCTTTCAGGACAGGAATTATTTAAGGGTTAAATTGTTGAAAAGTTGAAAAATTGCACATTTTCATAATAAAAGCTATTATCTTGAAGCTCTCAATATGTTGCCATTTTAAGGATTTAAAGCTTATTATCGTTTTTTAAAATTCATGGCATCAAACGCAATATGGTAATGCAACAAAAACAGACGTAGTGTGTCCTGAAATTTTTGCTCATTCTACTCATGCATCTGGTATATATTTTACAGCTCTGAATCAAAAGTTATTGAGCCAAACCACAAAATGTGTTAAATTGTCTTGAGATGGTCAATCAACCTGACAATTTCGCATGCCCCTTGCATGCATTTCGGCCCTGCCTTAAAACCTCCCCAAAACACAAGTTGCGCAAACCACATGCACAGTCGAAAGAATACACGTGCACACGCTGCACGCAACATCCTCTCTCTTCTGTTTCTGTTCTTTCCTTTATCTTTTCTTTCAATCTTTTTTTTTCTCTTTCGAAATGCACTTTGCATGAACCTACAGCTGGAGGTAGAGTGTGTGCAATCTAGAAGGGACTATATACTTTTCAAACAATTCTCATTTTGCAAGCGTCAGGGGCAAACCTGTGTTCAACCAATATCCACCATCTTTCTTCACACTACATCGTTTCTTTTAAATGATTTATAGGTACTCTTCGATAATGATCTTTCTTAAACTTCAATTTAATAAATTGTGAACCGAGCTCTAATTGCCTTTTGAAAAAAAAAGCCGACAAAGATATTTAAAAACAACAAAATAGGGTATCAAACATACACATGCCCCCTTTTTTTCATTTAAGGAATTCATTCAGGCTCACGCATGAAAACAAACAAATAATAATAATAGTCAAAATCTGCGTCACAAACGTCATTATAATATATGCTGTGAATATCACTAAGTGTTTAATATTTTTTCGAATCATTTCACTGTAGGCCTATATAAAATTGTTGATTGATTTTTTTATAGCTACAGAATGTTTGATGAAAGCAAGCCAATTTTTCTCCTGAAATCAATTCCATTAAAGACTAAACCTCTTTTATGACAGCCACGTTCAGTCCAATATTCATACTAAAAGCTGTTAGATTCAGTTACTGATATCAAATTATTGATATGATGACCTTTTTTTCTCATTCGGTAAGAGAACCTGAGCATATTCATTCTAATGCCTTTGTATATCTTTTATTGAAATAAAGATGGCTTATGTGACTATTGAACTTAGATCCCTCTATCACTGATATAAATCCTACAGCAAAAGATCATTAGCTATTTTCCCCAAGACTGCTTTCGGAGTGCAAATCGCAGCGCTCCAATAGTACCCCAATAAAACCTAGATGGCGGTTGGGTTAACGTTTTGCGTATATTATGTTGGATAATAGTGTGAAAGTGATCATGAATTGTGATCTATGTATCACCCTTACGACCTCAATCGACTATACTCTTTGAGAATATTGATTGCATCTTCTCTGATCTTAGTGAAGACCCTGACCTCTCTCTCTCTCTCTCTCCGTCTCACCCTCCATTGCTCTTGTTTGCCCCTACTCTCTCTCTCTCTCTCTCTCTCTCTATCTCTATCCCTCTGTCTATCTTAATGCTTTGGCACGCAGGTACAGTTTGGTTTAAAAGCTTTGCACCCTTGCTTTCTTCTCTCCTTTTGCTTAAAATGTTTTGGCGTGCAGGCAAAGATTGGTTTGCGATCTGAACCCTTGCTCCCTCTCTCTCTCTCCCTCCATTTCTCCTTAGGTCTTCTGCTTAATGTCTCGGAATGAAAGTATCGATTCAGAAATGTTAGTACGGTATGCTAATACCTTAAACTAAATCAATATCTTTATCGACATAATATAAATTGTGTAAATTTATATTGTCCGCGAGTTACGGGGACGTTCAGACTTCAAGTTCACCTTACAATGTGATCTCTCATTTCTTTAAAGAATATCTACTGGAAAGCTATGAGAAATCAAGGTGAACGTATTTTCAAATGATTATTTCCGTGAAAGTGTTCCCAAAACACTCTGTGGTCCCACTGTGTAGCGTACACACTGATTCGATTTGGCCACAGTGTGTTTTTACAGCGTTAAATGGTGTAAAACTGTTCACATCGTAAATACTGTGAAAGTGTTCTATTATTAACCTTCCCCTCTCTACAATTATTTTAATCTTTTTATGTTCCCTTCTGTTTCCATGTGCTGATTTCCGTTCTTTCTTTGTTTCTTCTCATCTTGATCTCAGCAATTATGCTTTCCAGCTCTTTTTCTTTGCTAAATGGGGACCTAACTCGACAAGCCTCGCTTTTAATAGGTTCCCCCACAAGTGTATATACTGTATACGTTTACTACCTCTACTGGAATATATTTACTATACTGAGCTGTTATTGTTATGTAATATACTTTGTATTATGCCATTTGGTTTATATGCTTATATTTTGCTTTCTCATTGTACATACATTATGTAAATTGATCGTGGAAACAAATCAAATCTTTGGTCACACTTTGAGAAACACAATGCGACTTTCTGAGGCCGCAGTGTGTGTACTATGTCATGTGATGGAAACAGTGTGGATCCAGTGTTTTCAATTATCAATAATGTGAAACGGTCCCATACATACTCTGTATCCACAATGAAAAGCATAGACGCTGACCTTTTCTCTGTGACGACAGTATGTCACACTGTGTAGCATAGTGTGGACATAGTGTATACACGTACTATATACTGTGAAATTGTTCCACATCCAATCTGTGGTCCACTGTAAAGTGCAAAAAATATTTGTGTTTAACTACACAGTGTATCACTGTGGGTTACATTGTGTGAACCAGTGTGGATATGGTGTGTTCACATTGTAAATAATTTTAATGTGTTCCAAATCCAAACTGTGGTCACACCTTGACTACACAATGTGATTTTTCTGATTCCCAATATTTGAAACTGTGTTGAATAGTATGGACACAGTGTACACATTTTGTATACTCTGAAAGTGTTCCACATCCAAACTGTGGTCGGGCACACTGATAAGCGCACACACTGTGATTCCATGTGGTCACGGTGTGTTAACGGTGTGTTACACGGTGAGGAAACAGTGTGAATACGGCGTTTTCTCATTGTCAATACTATGATATATGGTCACACTATGAAGCGAAAACCTCACTGTGTCACACTGCGTTACATAGTCATGATAGTGCAAGCACAGTGTCATTACGTCCTATGACTTTTTTTTTTACTACCGTGCACATTGTCACATCCTTTAGCGTAGCATATACACTGTGAATTTCAGTGGCCACAGTGTGTTATACAGTATAAACAGGAGTGAACACAATGTTATCACAGCGTCAATATAAGCACCTCACATGTGTCAACATATTTTTTTTTCTAAAGAGGTGATATTTATCTGTTGATAAAGTAACGTTGCATTTCAGATTTCATTAACCATTTTCTATCAAATAACATATCCTGTAGTGCATAACATAAACTAAATACAATAGCAACATCGATAATAATGATCTTTTTCTTATATCTGAGTGCATAATTAAAAAACAGTAATTAAGGTATATGATGCACATAATATGAACTTTAGATACTTTTTAGATGTATCAATGCATGTTTGAACGGAAACAAAAAAAAAGACAAATCTATATGAAAGATTTGCTTCACCAAAGGGATCAAATACAAGTGAGCAGTTCTTTGAATATTAACAGTGTAATGGTGATGCCAACATGACAGGCCATCACTAAATACAAATTTCACCAATTTCTTTTTCATACGATGAAAAATGATGTATCAGTCTACCTGTTTCCCTAAATTATACTCAATGCAAAATGTTGATATATTTTTTTGTAAAGCCCGTGGTGCTCAAAATGAAATGAAATGAATGAACAAAGATAACACTACAAATCGGGAATGATCGGGAATGGATTGAGAGCTTCAATCTAGACTAATGTAACCCATAAATTATTCTTAATAACCTTAACTTCTTCTAAGATCAGCTATCTCCTTAATAATTAACGAACACACTATATATAAAGACAAGAAGCCAGATCGTATATGATGTGGTGGTGTTGGTAGAGTGGGTGTGATGGTGCGGTGGTATAGATTTAAAAAGGGATTAACCTCTATAACGCCCCATATATCGTTTCTCTTCACCATTTGCTTCAAAACAAGTGGATCACCTTCCGCGTTCGCGTTTTCTCGGAATTTGAAGCGAGGGAGTAGGCGCCGCCTCCGCGAGAGCGTTCCAGATCGTATACCGGGTAAACGCGACGGACCTCGAATTGAATTGCGGGGTCATCAACATTCAACGACTATTACGACGATCATCGTTTAACGCCTCGTTAGTCTAGCGTCGTTGAATGAGAAATCACTTCATTTCGCAGGGACATAAATAGCGAATGGGGACGGCCTCCTATGGGGGCATTAGTTGTTGATATTTATTGGTGTTGGCCTTGTATAGGGCGAGCTCTATGAATACCCGTATGGATTTATTTCGTCATTTATCATCGTCAGTGTCATTACGTGGGCTAAAACAAACACAGGAATTTAAAGCAAAGTGTAAAATTGGAGGCCACCCACAAAATAAGGAAGTCGGAAGCATTTTTGTTAAGTTGAACACAAAGCCAGTACTGATATAACTACATCGTCTTATTTTGTATGTTATTATATTCTTAGTTTAATGTTCAATAAGTTACAGTATGCTGTCGTACCTCTTGTTTTTCTAAATTGTGAGATATACAGAACATGTAATTAGTCATTCAAATATTATTATGTATCTGAGGAAAAACAGCTCATGATTGAATTTGACTGTTCATGGTCATGGGACGCCAGCATTTCTCGAAGAATTCATGTCGTGTATTAAAGCCATAAGGTTTGCCACGAAATTGGTAAAGTTCATAAGATGTTATCTTTAAAACTGATATTATACTTTAACACAAGCGGGTAACCAAAAATTAATTTCAATTGCGGAATAAATATCGGAAAAGTCATGTAGCATGTTCAAACCTACGCTCTTCTTTCTTTACAATATTTTCACCCTCGTCATTTTCCTGTTGTTGTTGTTGTTGATACCTCACTCTGTCTCCACCGTTCAAAACTCACACAACAGAACTGACTGTCTCATTTAAATCGACATTCACGTATGCGATTCTACATTACACTCTCAGAAATGTTGGTTAAAAATCATTAGGTTGGTTCAAATATGAACCTACCAACTGTTGCTTAAAACAAAATTGTATGTAAAACATAGGGGGATTTTTTTTTTAACCAACAGTTCGTAGGTTCATATTTGAACCAACCTAAAATCTTTTCTGAGAGTGTATCATACTTAAAGACCTCAGCCTGACCGAATTTTGAAATATACACTTTATTCATCCACGGGGAGCTATATATTTTCTGAACAAATTGAAACCAACTTCATGAGATTCCGTTTCCTGTGGAATGAGTAACAGCGTCCCGAATGTTGAGCCCCGGTGGTTTTTCTGACGAGGGCCCCGTCTCTGAGGAACGCTACTTTGCGGGGGGTGAAAATTTGATGACGACATATCGTGTAGACGCACTCGGAGCTGTATACATGACATGTCGTCACACGTCTAGCGACCCCCTGCAGTTTCCTCTCTTGTTACGCAATAGGGAGGGGGGCGGACCAAAAAAAATTATCTTTTTTATTTTTTATGGATAAACGGAGACGAACATTTATGAATACCCAGGGTAATTATATTCTTTGTTTACTAAGCTTTACGTTTTGGGTCAGGCTGAGGTCTTTAACTATAGCTTGAAAAAATAGATCAAATTTTTTGGTTGATATTTACATTTTGACCAGGGTAGCTCGTATATTAAATCCACCATATCACCGTATCCACGCGTCCTTTAGAACAACAATTATTAAAATTAAAGAGAGTGAAATCATACAATGTATTCTGCGAGAGGAACAACAGTAATGAAACCTAGTCAGAAACAGTCATCTTCAAAATGAAACATCCGTACCACCAGCTAGCGATATTGGTTTCGCACCCAGCACTGAGAAGTCACGACACTTTAGCGGGATACATTATTAAAGTCATCTAGTTCTAATTTTATCTCTCTCTCACTCTCTCTCTCTCTCCAGTACCCAAAAGACTGCCGCCGGAATAATGAGAATTATTCGAAGAATTTGATTTGCGTCGGATCATATAGTTGAAGCATCTCTCGACATTATGACAGTCACGATTATAATTAAGACCGACTCTCTCCTTGTATTTCTCCCCCCCCCCCTCTCTCTCTCTCTCTCTCTCCCTCTCTCTCTCTTTCTCTCTCTCTCCCCTCTCTCTCTCTCTCTCCCTCTCTCTCCCCCTCTCTCTCTCTCTCTCCGTTACTCGATGCGGATGCATTTATTCAAATCAAAGTGCCGCTTTAGAGCCTATATGTGTAAGGCCCCCGAAATGCTTCGTCTTATTTCTTTCATTTCAGTTGATAAAGAGCAAGATAAAAGACCCATTCACAGCTGTTTTACTTTTAATCTCCTTGTGTGGATTAATATATGAGAGATGACAAATAATTTACATCCCTGGCCAGGCTAAAACTTCCCACGTGTGGCCGTGTAAAATCGCTGGAAACCTATTGGTCAACAGAAACAATGTGTTGGTGAATATGTGTCCGACCAAAAATTTTTCAAAATCAACCAAAATTTGGGTCGTTTTAACCAATAATTTGGTAATATTGACCATTATATTGGTCAGTCTTTACCAATATTTTTGGTCGGGACACATATTCACCAACACATTGGTTATTTTGAGCAATCCTTTTTTAGAGTGTATAAAAGCATGGATTGCCGCGGTGTTAACAGAACATAAAATAAATGACACATGTATCTTTAGACACAAATAAAACCACATGAGAACATAATTATTCAATAAGTTCCATTCAAATGTCTTTGTCGCTACAAGAAACTAGAGTTTATCTTTTAAGAAAAACCATTGCACAATGGGTTTCTTATAGTGAATAACACATTATACATCACTGTCAGTCGTCACTAATTGCCTCCTTGGCGATTGTCAAATATCAAAGTGAATTTTGTTTGCAATTAATAGAAGTGTGTTAATAATGAAAAGAATTTTAGAAAATGCAATAATGATAACAATGAATAAAGTGGTCTGAAGGTATATGATTGATAACAATGACAGTCTATAAAAAGCAGTTTCACTGTATGCACAACTCATCATAAACACGTAATTCATTAGCTCGTATTTAACAGCATAATGTACTCACTCATGCAGAGGGACAATCTTAATACCCTTATATGAGAGAACAAAAAGCATAATTTTCCCAGCTGGGAACATAAGGTTCTCATTACCTTGTCTAATTCATGTTTAATCCAACAATAAAAAAACTACAATGGCATGCATGTCTTCTTATACGTCAGTCTATGTACTTTTTATGATGAACATCCTAAATTTAGAATATTGTAGTTAATAAAAGCGACAGAGAGGGAGAAAATGGCATACAGAAACAGAAAAAATGCTCGTGTGGGAATAAAAGGGAAAAGGGACGGTAGGGACACGTAGAAATAGATAGATATATAGATAGATATATAGATACATGTAGAAAAAACGGTCCTCCTAATGTACCCATTAGTCGTTTATATATAAACGACTAATGGGTACATTAGGAGGACAGTTTTTGTTCTTTTTCTTTGTTCAACTGTCGACCTAATGTACCAACTGTCGACCTAATGTAGGGGTTGCTATTATGACGGAATAAACTGCATTGTTAGGTGTCGACTTAATGTACCCGTTAGTCAAATACATGTATATTCCTGGATTCCAAATATATATATATATACATATATATATATGTATGTATATATAATAGAGAGAGAGAAAGAGAGTCAGACAGAGGACTGTGCAGAGGTTCACCCATAAGGGTATAATGGCCGAGTCGTCATGGTCGTGTAGAATAACTTACGGGAAAAACCCCATCTAATTCGGGTAAATTTAATAAAATTTAGCTATCATAAATTAGTGCAGTCATGCATGAACATAACCAAACGCGAGTCAGTCTGCTGTGAGCAATATCGAGCTGAAGAAAAGTACAAGATTCGCTCAGATTCTAAAACAAAATTGGCACTTTAGATTAAAAGAGAGGAAAAAAATACAGCTATAAGGAAACAGCATTAGATTTTTTTTATTAAGGAAAGCAAAGCTATATTCAAAAGTGAACTGTAAATAAGCTTATTCAATCTGTGCGGTTGGAAAAACACATCACCGTATTATTCACGCCCTTCCTGCGTCTGTCGTCTTGAATTATTACATTTGTTGTCAAAAATGGTAATGATGTTCAAAAACCTTTTTAGGCTTCGTATTCCTTGTATCGTTTGCTGATCAAAACCTAGAATATTGGAAAATACAACGGACAAGACGAGAGAGAAAGTGGACGAGTGTGTGATGAAGAGAGATTGACAGATGTATGAAAAGAGAGAGGAACAGAGAACATTAAAGAATTGTGTACATACATGTGTGTATATGTGTATATATATATATATATATATATATATATATATATGAGAGAGAGAGAGAAACTGAGCATATAGCACGAAAAATAGAGACAGAGAGAAATATATAAAATTAGATCAAAATAGAGATTGAGAAGGAGAGATGGGCGAAGAAAATAACTTTAAAAACAGCTTGACAATGATAAAAAGTGAAATAAAAGAGAGGGCGACAGATAGAGATAAAGAGAGCGACAGAGGAAAATGATAGAGAGAGAGGGAGGGAGAGAGAGAGAGAGAGAAAGAGAGAGAGAGGGGGGACGCAATTTGACTTATAAGTTGCCCGTATAATAGGCCCTTTTCTTACTTTGATAAAAATTAATCCACACATCCTCGCCACTGACTGTTCTAGTTGATAAGATGATTCTAAGAACTTTTTAACGTATTAATCGTCAATGCAGTGTGCCAAATAACACATAATTAAGAATTAGCATTTCTTTGAACGCATGTTATTAATGCATTATCCAAACGTAGGGAATCCTAATTCGCACTTTAAATAGATTAGTCGCATTGTATTTCATTTTAATAGGCGTATCAGAATCACATCTAACAGTCAAATCATAAACTCTTGAAACCGTTTTTAAAGTCAAACAGTGCATGGTCTGTTTAGATCTGCGCAAGTTGGAAGTCAAATATTGTTATGATTTAATCTTTATTCATTCAGATTCGCAAAAACTATAAGAATAATAATAATAATAATAATAATAATAATTGCATTTATATGGCGCTTTATACGGGCGTTTCTAAGCGCACTGGTTGTTTGTCTAAGTAAGTAAACTAGTAAACACGATAACATAAAAGCAATACAGTAACTACATATGCGCCTCTATAAAATTACCACTGCCTAAAAAGATGGGTTTTTAGGAGGATTTTAAATGATTCGATAGATGTGGCATTCTGAATATGGGATGGGAGTTTGTTCCAAAGGGTGGGGGCAATGGACGAAAAGGCTCGGTCGCCATACCGGGTTTTTGTACGTGGGCCATAAGATAATTGGAGAGAGGAAGATGAACGGAGGGGTCTGGCAGAAGAGGAGGAACGAAGAGTGACTAAGTCTTGAAGATATATGGGGGCAAGCTTACGTGTGATTTTGTATGTGAGAAGTAGGATCTTGAAAGTAATGCGAAAATGGACCGGTAAGATAAGAATCGACACTGATGCATTTTACTTTTATCCTCCTTTATAAATATTGTCTACGCCTACGGTATTATGCGGAAATAATAGAATATAATCTACCAGTAATAACATCGTTACCACTTAATATTATAAGAATTTTTTTTAATGGTTTGGAGCAGCGGAAAGTGAAACCTAACGTGGTCGTGCATAATGACTGTGTTTCGGTGATGAATAAGTAGCGTGTTCATTATCTTTGCTCTGCGTGATAGAATTGGGCGAGTCAACTTTAGTTACCGAATTTTTTCTCAACTCGGCACGAGCTCTCACGTCTGAATATAAGTTACTTTTAGACGAAATTCTAAGAATTAATATTCCTATTTTGATGGAGGAATCGACAACGTGATAATGAAAAGAGGGTGTAGATCGCAGAAAGTGTTTTAGGGTAAATGAAAAAGGGAGAGGGTGATGCCGGAATAACGTGAGAAAGATAGAGGTTCAATAGAGGATAAAAGAGAGTGTGAGAGAGAGAAAGAGAGAAGGCTAGACAGCCTACAAAATGTTAGAAGGAGGAAGAGAATAAAATATGAAACGGTGATTAGATAGACCTTGATAGCTGCAGAAAATGATAGAGACCAGCAGATATATTGGACAGAGCTATATATATATATATATATATAAATAATAAGAAATAAAGAAAGAAAGAAAGAAATAGAAACAAAAAGAGAAAAATATGACGGGGGAATAATTGAGGGGGAGAGTGCGAGACAATATAGGGATGAATATATTCTAGATAGTTTAATAAATTCATGATTGAAGTAATGGAGGAAAGAGAAAGGTAAACATGGGGGGGGGGGCAATTAGAGAAACACAAGCCATTAGCGATATTGTGTCTCGCCCACTTGCGATAACTAGAAATATCGCGATCTCTGTTGCCATGCAACAGGTCCCCCAAGTGCATAAATCCGCATGAGTTATGCTTGCATAAATCTACATTATTAATGTTTGGAAAGTGACGGTTACAAAGTTATTTGTCATAAGAGAGTCTTGCAGGTAAACTTTAACGTTTGACCTGAAATGACCTTTGACCTTACCATGTGACCTCCAACTGCACCATAACATGCAGGTGTCCTTAGTGCATCTACAACCCAAGTTTGGTTGAAAAGTGAGTGACGGTTGCAAAGTTATCTGTCATAAGAGAGTCTTGCAAGTAAACTTTAACGTTTGACCTCAAATGACCTTTGACCTTATCATGTGACCTCCAACGGCACCATAACATGCAGGTCTCCTTAGTGCATCTACAACCCAAGTTTGGTTGAAAAGTGAGTGACGGTTGCAAAGTTATCTGTCATAAGAGAGTCTTGCAAGTAAACTTTAACGTTTGACCTCAAATGACCTTTGACCTTATCATGTGACCTCCAACTGCACCATAACATGCAGGTCTCCTTCGTGCATCTACAACCCAAGTTTTGTTGAAAAGTGAGCGACGGTTGCAAAGTTATCTGTCATAAGAGAGTCTTGCAGGTAAACTTTAACGTTTGACCTGAAATGACCTTTAACCTTATCATGTGACCTCCAACGGCACCATAACATGCATGAGTCACATGAGTGACGGTTGCAAAGTTATCTGTCATAACATTTGTGACGGACGACGGACGGACGCCATTTGGATCCCTTAGTCTCACCTTCACCTCCGGTGGGCGAGACAAAAAGACATAAACAAATATATAGAGAAAGAGAGAGTGTGCATTACCTAGACATGGGAGAGAAAATATATTGCGATCACAATCACAGAGAGAGAAAGAGTGTATTGAGCGAAAAGGAGAGGTATAGAATGAGAGAAAAAAGAAATAAATAGTGGAAAGCAAAGAGAGAAAGAGACAGAGGGAAACAGTGAGAGAGTCACAGAGAGAGAGAGAGTCAGATATATATATATAGAGAGAGAGAGAGAGGAGGAATTAAGAAGAATCGATTCTATGTCTTAGACCTAAAGGTTAGAAATACTTAGCCACCAGCTGGGTGCTCTTGAAATCTGAATTAGACTTGAAGCAAAGCACAGGAGAAAATGTCAAAACATTTCTATGTAATGTAGCCTCATGTGTTATTCCATCTTATTACCATTAAAGCATACACCATGATTTACAAAAGGTCAAAGGCCTGGCCTACAGTAGGGGTGCTTTTGATTTCGCACAGGTTTTCTTACTCATACCAGGGGAGCATTTCATCAAGCGTTTTGTCAGTGATTTTTACCGACAACTGTTATAAGCTACTGAAATCCTTGCATCTGATTGGCTGAGAGCAAATTTGTCAGTAAAAAAGGCTTGATGAAACGCTCCCCAGATATGCTCCCGCGAGAATTATTGCTCCAACAATAAACGGTTTCCAAACTTCAACCCAGGTTCCAACGCTAAACCCAACCCTATATTAACCACAATCTAAAATCAAAACGGCAACCCATGCCCAAACCCTCTAGGCCCGTATTCTGAACTTCGGTTTAACTTAAACTCCAGTCTAAGTTAAACCAGAGCTTTAATCAAAACTGACTAAAACCAGAAGTCCAGTCTAAATTTCTGTACAAAGTTAAGCCATACTAGACTGGAGTTTAGGTTAAACCGGATTTCAGAATGTAATTTTCCAAAACTATGGTTCAAAGGGCAGTTTTAGACTGAGTTTAAACCACACTTAGACCGCGGTTTAAGTTAAACCGGAGTTCAGAATACGGGCCTCTATGTTCGTGATATTCATAATGCTGGGATAGAATGTCAGTGGATCACCGTCTTCTTCAAAACAAACTAAGAAACAGTAACAAGTTTTAAAGCCGAGTCTAGAAATTAAATCCATAATATCATTGCGCTATTTTCAAGACACCTATGACAACATGACATATACCTAGATGATCTACAGGGGGCGTTTCATCAAGCATTTTGTCAGTGATTTTTATCAATAAATTTGCTCTCAGCCCATCAGATGCAAGGATTTCAGTAGCTTATAACAGTTGGTCAGTAAAAATCACTGACAAAACACTTGATGAAACGCTCCCCAGGTATTAAATGTGGAGCAGCAATCTACTAAAAATAAAGCAATTTATTGCTTGTTGAAGTTCTAACAAACAATTCATATGAAACGACCGTTTGCCGTCCAAGATTCCTATAAATGGTAAATATTTGATATAAACGATTGTATTTCAATCATGCTTCTTATTATCCTAGGTTCTAAAATGATGTCAGTTTAGGTCAGGGAGTTGTAAAAGGAGATAATACTTTGATGTAATATTATGCGGGTTAAGTTTGACTTTTACATGAACATTATAGTTGCGTCGATCATGCGTGGGAGCCTTTGAATTCAGCATTCGAGAAAATTAAAGTAATTACAGTATATTAGGAGGAAGATGGCTGGGAAGAAGAACTAAAAATGCTCGTGGGCATTCTCTGTTTGTTGTTACAATCTTTTTAAAAGCATATGATGATAATAATTCACTCATTTTGTCCCAGAAATCGACATTACCTTCGGGTATATTTAACTATAATCACTACACGGAAAAGCGTTGCTATGGTAATACTTTCGTAGTATACAGATATGATAAACTTAACGTATCAAAGCCTTCATCAATCAATTTTCATATTTTCGAGGTGAAGCATTTTTCGAGTGAATATATCTTTCTGCATGTGTTTTTGAAAGAGCATTGCCTCACTTATATGGGTTTATGCTCTCATGTTTAACGTAAACTGCTCTGAATTGACTTCCAATATTATACGCATTTTCAAAAGCTCCACTCTCTCGTTACTTTTAAACGTAATACATGCTTTTAAAAAGTCTGGTTTTTGATAAATGTTTCACCAACATTAAATTATAATCAAACCAATCACTCGTTGTCGCTTGGGGAAAAGTATATATACCTTTAAAAAAAACTAAATGGCAATTTAACAGACAGTTAAAAATGCCATTATCTTGATTAGAATCATTTACTGATCCTCTGCAAAAGGAGATTAATCTACTCACGAGGCCTACGAATATTGCCCAGTTGCTAATGACACTATTATAAAATCACTCTCGTTTTAATCATTTCCTCGGTGCACATCATGCATAGATAAAATCCCATTTGGATGATAGTCAGGCCTGGGTCCTGTTTCATAAAACTTGTCATCAATGACAAGTTGCAATAACTGTTATAAGCTACTGAAATCCTTGCATCTGATTGGCTGAGAGCAAATTTGTCAGTAAAAATCACCGACAAAACACTTGATTAAACGCCCCCTGGATCTCTTTACAGGAGGGATATATATATATATATATATATATATAAAGCAAAAAGATAATCTGTAAATGTAACGGGTGATAGTGGCAATATGGACGCATTTTATTTTATTTCATAACTATATTACATTTTGGATGATTTAAAACATAATAATGACTCATATCAAAATAACGAATAAAAATAATTTTGTTGTATCTTACCATTTTATTCTATTTCATTTATGAAAAGTCACATGGATTGGAAAAGATGACCTTCAGGGTTATAGTTATTTTCTTTCCCCGGCATCCATGTAACTCTCTTCTAAATCTACTGTTGTTTTGTGTTCACTGATTTCTTGATTTTGTCTTTGTCGAATAATACAAAAATAATAATAAAAATATTATTTCTTCACATTTTAAAGGATTAAAAAATGGAAAAAAATGTCTTTCTGTACCAAGTTTTTAAAAAATATCTCATTATGTGCTGTCATATGCATCTGACCTAAAAAGACAATAAATTTCTCCAGGATAAGATCGTGTATCAAAACAAATACTGTGCCAAGAAAAAAAGGAGGAAAGCTGTTGAACCTTCCTGTATTATCATAGTCAATTATGACAATATCATAGTGCAGAACTGGCGAGAGAGAGGTGGCCTTGTTAATATTCGCACTTCGCTGGATAAGATCGGTGCCCCCCCCCCCCCATGATGCCAGTACCCCCTCCTCAATGGCTGGACTCACGCTACGCCACTGTATGGTAGTTTGGCAGAAGGATGTAATAATTCGACGGAGACTGTTAAAACCATGAGAATCATTATACTTCCACAGCTAAGTATATACAAGAAATGAAACAAAATCTTACCCCCCCCCCAAAAAAAAAAAAAAAAAAAAAAAAAAAAAATAATAAATAAAAAAAAAAAAAAAAAAAAAATAAATAATAATAATAAAATAAAATTTTTAACCAACATGGCTCGTTTGAAACTGATCGAAAATATGCTAACTTAGTATGCTATAAACAAACATAAATTATATTAGCATGATTAGGTGAATCTTGCATACATCGCCTAAAGTGATTGTTGAGCAAGGCTATATAGGGTAAACTGTTTTATGTTTTCAACGTTATATTTTATCAAATATTTGAAGAAAAAAAATGAGTTTGGTAAAACTATACCTTGTTGGACACTACAATCTCTAAATTTAATTTATGTTCGAAACTTTTTACCCGGTATTCCTATGCCTTATTAGTAAATTTCAATACGTGGACGACTACATAGCACGAGATCGACAGACCACAAGACCGAGATATCGGTCTCGCGGACCTTCCCACAACTTTCCTGAGGTTTGGCTGTCGGTCTACTAGGATGTCCTAGAGATGGCTATTAATATCTCGTATGTCGATTGAACATTGGGAAATAGAACATCTTCGTGATCCTGTGAGTTAAGAACTTTACAGAAGTTTAATTTGCAAATTAAAATTTACCAAATGACCCTTTTCACTTTATCACATACAATCACCGTTAAGCTTAGGATCAGTGTGCGCAGATGAGCCGTCTCCGTAACCCACTTATTACATTAAGCTATAAATGTGTGATTAGGCAAAATGTCCCTGTGATCTAGATATGTCATATCCAATCATATGAAATTCCTGACAATATTTGACTTTTGTTTGAGTGCATCACACACATACACGAAGAGACATGCATATTATCTGCTTAAGGTTAACTCTCTTGCACCCCATCTGTAAAAATTAATGTCACAATAAGATTGGTATATTTGCAAATGTATTGCAAGAAGGTGCTGATGACATGCTGGCGCCAATTCACAATTATTATGTCTGGTATTTAAATAGAGAAATAGTGAAGATGTACGAATTGGAGGTAAGCTTCGTGATATCAATGTCATACAATAATGTCACTTGTTTATTTATATCAATTGTTACGAATTTCCATAGAAACAAAAAGTGCGTAAATGATGATGAATTGGCATATTGGCCCCAAATAAATGCAAACATTTTCGTAAGTCTGAGTTTGATATTCCACTTCACATTAATGTGATCAAATATTAAGCATGTCACTAATACAACGATATCATAAAGCTTTCGACGTATATTCCCGATAAAGCACCGATATTATGCAGGATTGCATTATCACAGGGCGAAAAAATGAGCACACTACAAATCGGGGTCTTGGGGCAGAAGTTTCCATAGATATTTTATACATTTGCGAATCATCTTGTGCCGATAAATAATTTCATTTTATTTCATCGGCTCTGTTCGTTCTGTCCTTTTTCTATTATGCTTTTCCTTCTTTCTTCTCAACGCCTGTCAAGCGGGCTCTTTTGACAAAAGAATTATGTCAACCGCGTTTTCACAAAGGCTATACTAGAGAAAGCTTTAAATAAGGAATACGTAACACTGAAATTTAAAGAGAACCCTTATTCTTGATTTATATGATATTACTTCATTGTAGAGTAAGGGTATGGTTTCATCTTAATTCGTTCAAGGTCAAGACAGTGATCGATCTTACCCATAAATTACTCTGACAAGCAAAACAAAACCATTAAAAGTACAGTTTTATGTCATAGCGCAAAGGAATTTTTTTCGTAAAAAAAACATAGCACTAAATTGTCTTTGATTAATCTCGCAAATACATTATTGAAATACTTAGATGAAGGTAAAGTAACATTTGGTATCTTTATTGACTTCCAAAATGCCTTTGATTAACCATAGAATTCTCCTTTTAAAAATGTCACATTATGGAATCCGTGGAATAACTTTGAAATGGGTTGAAGACTATTTGTACAAACGATCCCAGTTTATACAGTACAAGGATGAGATGTCTTTAAAGATCACATTGCAAGAAAATTCCATCAAAATAAATATTGGCTTAATACTTATTATTGCATAGATGACATAAATTATACAAGGTTATCCAAATTCAACGCTTGGAAACATTTGAATTAATGATTATTATCAATTATAAAACGGTAAAATACAGCCCCCGATATAGCAGCTGAAGAGCTCCTTGAACGCTGCTGAGATGTGTGACGACACACGAAGGACCAGTCTTGTCTAAGCAGACGATGTCCCATAACATCTTACACATTTTTCAGTGCCTGTTTTGTCATCTCCTCTTCACTTATTTCTCTTACTTGACTAGCGTCAGTCTTAATGTTAGTCTGTTGCCTCACTCTTAACTTCGTGTATGGTATTATTTTAATGAAAAATGCAGCGTTAAAAAAAATAAAGGAATCAGTCACTTGTAAACAAAATAAGACGCCATTGTATTTTCAGCTGCTTGCACCGGGGCATGTTCGGCGTTTCAAGAGGGAACGAATACAATCTGTGATATTATTCGGAGGGCTTTTCAATTTGAAAATGGGGTTTATTTCAATGATCATTGACCCTTCTCCTGTGTATTTACAATCAAACGGTTTTAGTTATCAGAATCAGTTTCACTTTCCCTTTTAGAATGGTGTGAAATAAGGTCATGTTAAATATACCAAACTCTTTATAATTTGATAAATAATTGCATTGCAATTACGTTCATTCATTATAGGACGTCGTCTGCTTAAGCAGGATCGATCCCTAGTGTGACGACATCAAAACATCGCTATATTTCTGGCGAATCCTCGGATATTCCAGATGCTTAGAAGAGCTTTTATTTATGTTGTTTTTATAATCATCAGATACGCAGTTGACATAAAACTTATACGATTGCCATCTGTAAGCTTCCCAGTTTCTAGTGATACATTAATTGCCATATTTGTGATTTTCTTGCAATGTGATCTTTAAATTTAAATATAACATGTGGTGTCCCTCAAGGTTCTGTTCTTGGTCCAAAATTATTTCTAATTTATATAAATGATTTATCTAACTCAACAAACTTTTTCAATTTCAGATTATTTGCTGATGTCTCAAACCTGTTTCATACCTTTGACACTAAACAAAAAGAAATAGACTTAGAACTGATAAGTGAAAATTTAGAGAAGGTCCAGGAATGGTGTAATGCAAATAAAGTCACAATTAACTTACAGAAAACAAATTACATGGTTATAAAATCAAAAGGTCGTGCAATACATCAGAAAGGATCTGTGAGAATATCAGGGTCAGACATTAGTGAGGTATCTGTTGCACCATTTGTAGGCATTCAAATTGATTGTCACCTTCATGGAAAGAACATATTCAGAAAAAAAAAGTGCATACGCAAAAAAGTAGGCATTCTGTTTAAGTTAAGACATTTTGTACCAAAGAATATACTTGTGTTATTATACAAGACTTTTATACAGCCTCACATATCTTATGGAATAGAGGTGTGGGAAGTACTTACAAAAGTAATCTAAATTGTACATGTATTTGTCAAAAAATGGCAACAAGGGCAATCACTTTTAGTCCGATTAGAACAGACTCAAAACCTCTTTTCCAAAGCCTAGGAATACTAGATATTTTTCAACTCCATGAACTTTTCGTATCAACATTTATGTATGACCTGGTGAAAGGTATATTACCACACTCATTGGTAGATTATTGTCAGATCACACAGCACAGATATGCAACAAGAGGGAAGGAAAATGTGTTACTCTGTGTACCAAAGTGTAAGACAAGGCAAGGACAGTTTCGCATTTCGTTTGTTTGAACAAAGCTGTGGAATAGTCTTCCACATGAAATCAGATTTACATCTTCAAGGCCAACCTTTCGTAGACAATTATCAAGCAAACTTCAACGTAATTGATGTTGTGAGCTTAAAACTCAACTTTTTTAATGTACTCCATTTATCACAAACATGTATTTGATGATCTTTATAGCTTAGGATTAAGCTTTAATGTTTGTTTATTTGCACCTCTTTTTATTTTTTCTATTAATCTATCCATGTATTACTTGTAATCTGTAATACTACATTTGCTATACATGTTTTCAATTTTTACTTTACTGTATACTTCAGACATGTGATAGTGAATCTTATTTGTGTAAAAATAGATTCTATTTTAATCAAACGTTATTTTTAATAATAATAATAACAGTGAATATTTATTAAGCGCATAATAACTGGGATAGTTCTCCATGCGCTTTACAAGGATGAGACAAATTATAAATACAAGTATAAGTAATTAAGCAAATGTAGAAAGTTATAACAACAACAGTACAAAAATAATCCTTCAATTATTACGCTATGTATTATACACCAGAAGTATTACAGAATTTAACAGGGAATAACCTGCAAGTCCTGCATGCATATAGAAATTATAATAACTGCGAAATCTTTAAAAAATAAATAGGTTTTTAGTGCTCTTCCAAAGCTGTCAGTGCTTCCAACCCCTCGAAGTTGGTCAGGAAGCTTATTCCATAAGGCAGGTGCTGATGTTGAAAATGCACGAGAGCCATAGGTTTGGGTAAATGAAGTAGGAACAGCAAGGAAATTCTTAGTTGAAGAACGGAGATTTCTGACAGGTATGTAAGAACTAATAATATCAAAGAGATAGGTAGGTGATTTATGATTAATGACCTTGTGACATAACATTAAAACTTTATAAAAAATTCTATCTTGCATCGGTAGCCAATGAAGGCGTCTCAACATGGGTGTAACTGGATCCCTCCCTTTTGCTTGTTCAACCAGTCGAGCATGTCGAGCAGCACAATTTGTAGTTTCTTTATATCTTTCTCGGGTAAGCCCAATAAAAGAGCATTACAACAATCAATCCTTGAGGACACAAATGCATGAATCAATTTTTCAGTGGTTTTCTTATCAAGAAAATTCCTTATTTGCCCAATTTTTCTAATCGCAGACATCGCTGAACGGCATGTGATCTTAAGATGATCTTTTAGTTGCAAATGATGATCCATATATACACCCAGGTTTCTCGCTACTTCTGTCTCAGGAACATCTCTACCATTGACTACTACAGATGCAGGACATAAGGATGGACTGTATCTTGAGGAAAAGTGAATGCAGAACTTTGAATATGCTACAACGTTCGTTGTCACAATCATCGAATGGAAAACGAATAAGCTATAAAAGGGTGTTGAACAAGGGAAAGATGGGGAAAGTAACAAATACTGCTCAATATTCAAATTAATGATGACCTTTTTTGTTAACAGAAGCTCTGTTTAGATTATTTATTTTAAAGAGAGAGATTTGAAGTAGCAACTTTATCTTAGTATAAATAGTGGAACTGTATGACATTCAGTTAAGTGTAATCACGTAGTTATTCATTGATCTACAAACATGACTGCATATTATTGTAAATCCATTTATATTTATTTCATGTAGATAAGCACTTTTTGATGTATATGTATTCATGTAACATTATTACTATTTATATTAATGATTATACTGTCATTCATGTGATGTGTTATTAAGAACTCAAACTTTGAATATGCTACAACGTTCGTTGTCACAAGCATCGAATGGAAAACGAATAAGCTATAAAAGGGTGTTGAACGAGGGAAAGATGGGGAAAGTAACATATACTGCTCAATATTCAAATTAATGATGACCTTTTTTGTTAACAGAAGCTCTGTTTAGATTATTTATTTTAAAGAGAGAGATTTGCAGCAATACTATGGCTATTCATTGCATTTTAATGTGGTTTGTGGTGCTGTTGTTGGTTTTAATGAGACATCTCTTTTGGGTTTTCCAGAGCTACATCGCTCTCAGCTCCTTGAGTAATTTTTTTAAAATTTCCACTGACGCCTTATCCTGCACTCTTTTTTTTTTTTTTTACTGATAATTACACGTAAAAATAGGCATTCTGGAGAAAAGCTAAAACAGGGTAAGGTGTGATTTAAATGCGGTTTTCCAAATTGGTTTTAGCTCCATTTAAATTTCGTGTGGGAAGA
Organism: Heliocidaris erythrogramma; assembly: GCA_025617745.1. Classification (NCBI taxonomy): domain Eukaryota; kingdom Metazoa; phylum Echinodermata; class Echinoidea; order Camarodonta; family Echinometridae; genus Heliocidaris; species Heliocidaris erythrogramma. Next base: position 120,823 of record CM046868.1, read on the forward strand.
CTGCCTCATTTGACACTCCATCAGGCGTAACGTGGAACAAAATCAGTAGCTAAAATGAATATTGCCGAATGGGTTTAGAGGCAAACGAAAGTGAAGTGCAAACATTAACAAAAGGAAAACCTTTTTAAATATTCATCAAAAGAATGATTTTTATACCAATATTTTATAATTCCCTTTATGTTTTTCATGTCTATTAAGCTACGGTCATAATGACCTGCAGTCATGGCAGTTTTTATGTAGAAAATGACAAAAAATTGAAGAGGGGTAAGTTTGATAAGGATAGAAAAATGTGAAAATACCAAGAAATCTAGATATAGATACAATGCATATCGTGGTACGATCTTAAGTGATGCCTTTGATTAATCACAAAACTTACAATAAATAATTATTCTTGGAGAGTGACCTGACCTGCAATATGGTGAAAATTTAAAAAATCACATCGGATAAACTTGAAATTCAATTGTGCAGCCATAATATATGAAAGGAAATTAACATAAATGAATAATGACAAAATAATGACAACAAAAAATAGAAATTGTGCAAAATGGCAAATATGGACTTACCGTAAATTTCTGGAATTAATTATATAACCGAGAGCTGCCAATGAATATCCTTTTGATAATTTTGATCCTTTCAGAGTTCATCAACAAGTTACCTTATCTTTATTAATACAATTCTGTTGCCATATTCAACTCTCTCGCATAATGAAGACAGATAACAGTAATTAAATTGCAGTTATACGATCTCCGTGCTTTTGTCCATTTGTTTCACAATCTCTGCGAGAAAATCCTGAAAGTCCGAGACAGAGCGTGCTTGCATTAGCGAGTCAACATTCCGAGTGGACGCCCGTCATGTCACATTAAGGCTTCGGCTCCACCGCTGCAACGTAATTGGTGGAAAAGTGAACTCGTCAAGGTGCTTGTGGTGCACCGACGTCGATTTCACTGCGTGGGACCAGGGGGAATAAGTTCAAGTAACGCAAGGATCGGAAGGAGGCCGCTAACGATTTACAAGGGGTATATACAAATGAAACTCTTGACTGCTTATCTATCCCAAGCTCACGATCGTCACAAGTCGTATTGGAGATACCGCCAAGATGCGTGTTTTCATCAAGCGCTGCTCATATTTGTATATCAAAGCGAAAGTCCCGCTATTTTGTGACGTACGCGCTCTACGATGCCTCGACTTATCGTCTGCAAACATGGAGCACTCCCGCACTGATAATGATGTCACAACGTCACTGTCATATTTTAATCATATATTAATGATGATTTGGAAAAGCCTGGCACAGGTTCAGTGAATACGATCGCAAAAACTTTGAAGAATTAAGGGCGATTTGTGTTGCCTAAGTAGGAATCATGTTTGGATTATTACGTGATTTGTCATTCTGATGTTCGCACATTTCAAAAGGTGATAGGCAAAGATCCTGAATTTGCCTTAGATTTCTCGAAAGTCTTTGCGATCGTGTTAGTAATAATATTAATAAAAAGAACCACACTTGCGAACAGGCCCATAGGCGTAACTCCGTAAGGGCACAATTTTGCCAGGAGGCTGACGCCTCTCTTGTCCGAATATCAGCTTATCCATTTCTAAATTTTGACCCCATATTTAAATAGAGAAAATGTAGCTTTATTTTGTTTTTGTTTTGTTAAAAAGAAAACTGAATAATATAAAATTATAAGAAGAGCACATCGCTGCCCGAAAACAGGGTGATGGTTGTCGATGTATATAGGCTTTTTGATAATTCACCCCCCCCCCCCCCCCCTCCCCAACTCATATGTGCTGACCTGTCCAGTCTAGTTTGATCCAAATATAAGAAATATCGACCTTTATAATAATTATAATTTGAGCATTATTTTGCAAACAATCAGATATGAGTTCGGATATGATACGCATGTACTGGTGAGGGCTTAATGGATCATGCATCTTTGAAATATTTTGGTCTTACATTTCATCTTCCTTTAAAATGTTCATGCCACTTGGAATTTTAAAGGGAGCGACAAGTCGCAATCTATGGGCGGTTTTACAGTTGGCTGCTCCTTTCTCTGGATCAAAGTTCAAAGCGACTTCAATTTATCGCGCGCAGCTAATAAAAGTTCGCACATTGACCCAAATTTGAGTAAACAAGATCGCACGTTCTTTATTCCAGTATTTGAATCTCATTGGTCGGTTACGTATGTAGGGATTCGAGTTAACGATCACGCGAGGAATTCGGCAATAACATTCCTTCGGTAGTGCACGATTGGACCTGATTGTATCCGAATTTCCCCGAGTCAGGCCAACTGGTCAGGCCCATGGATTACGACTTGCCACTCCCTTTAATGGTTGAACTATTCTTGTCTAATTCCTCATTATTGCACACATCACAAGTCAAGTTCAGAGGCAGATATCCGCCTTTTCCAAACTTTCCAAATTCTTATTAGGCTAAGAAATGTTATACGCCTGACCGACCGTTTTGTCAGATAATTATGATGCCTAAAATAACGTGTTTTTGATTACAATTGCAAAGCAGTTTCAAATATTATTATGCACTAGATTTCTATTCATTGTTTGAATGCAACACCTCAAACATGGCCTTTATCACGACACCCCTTTGTGACAAACAAAAGAAAGCAATACGTGCGGGTCTATGGGGACAAAAATGTGTTTCACTTCACAAAATGGATACAATATGAAATTCATAATCTTCCTCACATTACACTATTGAATGTAGCAGGGGAATAGCACGAATGAGAATTCCTAAAAATAACGTATGTTTATAGTTCTCATTTTGACAAGCGATCTTGAAGCGAGCAATTGTTTGATTTCTTTCTTCCGTTTCAGACTTGACTCGAAGGAGAGTTATTAAATGTAAACAGAAGGAGGCCGCTAGAGAAAGGTTGATTTTTACTCTCTCCCTCTCTCTTCAATCCGAATTAATGCACAGTGAGTATCCTAGAGCAATGTGATAATGATCGACATCATAAGCAGTCAGACACACTAATGTCTTTATTTTCCCAAGAGAGGGCTCACTTCAATAATTTTGAAGAGGCAATTTCGTCTACTGTTTCCCCATCTCAATTTTGTCTCTTCCGTCCGTCTTTCATTCTGTATGTTTTTCATCCCTCTCTCTCTCTCTCTCTCTCTCTCTCTCTCTCTCTCTCTCTCTCTCCATCTCCCTCTTTCGCTATCTCCTCTCCTCTCCTCTCTCCCTCGCTACCTCATCTCATCTCCTCCCCACTCCCTCCCTCTCTGCACACTTCCCCCTCTCCCCACCTGTCTCACTTTCTTTCAAATGTCCTCAAGTGTACTTCATCTTTACCGTCTGTAGGATTTGCTTTGCGTAAGTAGTTAACGTTTATCGTGGAAAACTACTTTCAATTCTCACATACCACTCATGTACAAGATAACTTTTCTCTAAAAAAAATGTCTTAAAATAATAACACCGTTTCATGCTTTCACGGAGGTTCTAATGAGTTCAGATCTTTACCCGATCAATGAAGACAAAAAATAATGGCGATGGCGAATTGTTGAATTTATGTGATTAATGAAATTTATCTATCGGCACCCGTCTCGATACCAATCCGATGTTTTTATTACGCTTCCTGAACGAGTATAATTATGCTCTCACAGAAAGGTATCCAGGAACAAGGGAGTCACTAGAAGGGATAGGGTGGGGATGATCTAATTCGCTTCGCACCCATATCTCAAACTTCTTTCGGTAAAACTGGCGATTTCGCACGCTTTTACAGTGTTTGAGTTCTTTTTTTTTTAACCTTTAGGGGTAATAATTAAAATCTGCGGAACCTTTATGTAGGTCTGTAGAGGTGTTGTAGTCTAGTGGATAAGTCTACGGACTGTGAACCACAGGGTACTGGGTTCGAATTCCTGGTGCAGCATGAGCGTCTTATGGCAAGACATTAATCTACATTTGCCACACTCAACCCAGGTGAGGTAAATGGGTACCTGGCAGGAATTAATTCCTTGAAATGCTAGAGCGCTGTTGGAGCAGCCATGCTAAAACCGTGGTAATATTGTCGAGCGCCGGGAGTGTCAAGTGTGACAGACAATATGCGCTATACAATTACCAACTATTTTTTTTAATTATTAATATGATTATTTAATTTGTTTAGCATTCTTTGGCGTGTTTACTTCTTAATTTTTACATTAGGTTTTGGGAAGGTACAATTGTTTTCTCTATTTTTTTATTGATGCAGGTTTTATTTCATCTCATTTTTCCATATACAAAACAATATGATTACAATGTACAGAATCATGAAATGAAAAAGGAACCTACTGGAAAGCATAGCTTGTTTGTGTAGGTTCCCAAGAATAAATATAACATTAACATAATTATCTTTATAACATGGGAAATTGAAAGTGAAATACATATTTGAAAAAAATATATATATATACATATACATATGCATATGTATACACATACATTGGCATATCTCTCAAAATTACATAATTAATCAAGTAGTCATGAATCCTGTATAAATAATGAATTTTTCATAACAAGATGCTTTACACCGAAGATCAAATGATAAGACAGGACTCAGAGGACAAGAAACTGACAAGACAATACAAGACAAAACGGGACAAAACAAGACAGAGAAAGAAGGAAAAGGGAAAACAGGTGGAAAAAGGGGAAAGAAAACAAACAAACGTCAAGAAAAACAAGAAACTGACAGGATAATACAAGACAAAACAGGACAAAACTAGGACAGGACAACACAGGACAAAACAAGATAAAGAAAGAAAGAAAGAGGAAAAAGGGGGAAAGCAAGAAAAACAAGACAGAACAAAAACAAAACTGCACTGGAAAAGGGGGGATGACTTTAACTCATAGATGAATTGTAGTTTTGAAGTAAAAGTTTTTTAAACCCTCTACTGAAACTAAAGTGTGTGGCTTTATTTCTAATTGGATCCGGAAGAGAGTTCCACAGTTTTGACCCAGTAAATATAAACGTTTTATTTGAAATCAATGTTCTTGTTCTTGGTAGATGAAAAAGCCCGGCAGACCTAGTAGGGTAATCATGAATATTGAGATTCTTTGAAAATATTGAATAAAATATATTGGGCAATTCGTTTCTATTCAGATTATACATAAATATTCCAAGATTATAACTATATAAATCTCTTATCTTTAGTATTTTATGTTTATGAAAGAGTGCATCGGTGTGCGCTCGGTAGTCCGAATGACATATAACACGCAGCGCTTTTTTCTGTAAAAGTAAAACTCTATTTAATTGATAGTCGGCACAACTGCCCCATGCTACTATACCATAGTTTAAATGAGGAAGGATCAGTGTGGAATACAGATTTAAGAGTATACGGGTTGGGAAGTAAAATTTAACCTTGTTTATTATACCAATATTTCTAGAAACGACTTTACAAATGTTATCTATGTGATCTTTCCATGATAGCTTATCGTCAATGGTGATTCCCAGAAATTTAGTGTTTGAAACCCTTTTTATATTTGTATGATCAAAAACTACATTACCTGGAAGATTATTTATGATATTACTAAAAACCATGTAGTAGGTCTTTTGTACATTTAGTGATAATAATATTTGATGGCTTTGATCCATTCAGAAACTCGTTCTAATTCTTGGTTGATTGTGGCAATCAAAACGTGTGGGTCTTTGTGGGAAAAGAAAATATTAGAGTCATCTGCAAAAAGAATAAATGATAAAACATCTGAGGATTTATAAAAATCATTTATATAGACAAGAAAAAGAAGCGGACCCAAGATAGAACCTTGTGGGACACCACATGTTACATTGTTTATGTTAGAGTCGATATTAGCAATTGAAACATACTGTTGCCTATTGAGGAGGTAGTTCCTGAACCACTCCAAGGCTATTCCTCTGATTCCATAATAACTGAGTTTATACAGTAGTATATCATGATTAATTGTGTCGAAAGCCTTGGAGAAGTCCAGGAACACCCCAACAGTATGTTCATACCTGTCAATCCCACTAGTAATCTTATTAAGCATTGTCAATAATGCATGTGTTGTACAATGTTTTTCACGAAACCCAAATTGCAACTGGTATAATAATTCATGCGTATTCAAAAACTTAGATGTACGTACAAAAACAATCTTTTCCAGTACTTTAGATAGACATGTTAACAACGATATTGGTCGGTAATTTCCTAACATCATATTGTCTCCTTTTAAAAAATAGGAATAACTCGAGCTAATTTCATTGTTTGTAGGGACAACTCCAGTAGAGATGGACAAATTACTAATGTAAGTCAGGGGTTTAACAATTTCATTTAAAGTTTTTTAAATTAAAACATTACTAATGGTATCATGCCCTGAACTATGTTTATTCTTTAACTCATGAATTATACCTGCAACCTCTGTCTCATCTGTAGGTGAAAAGTACATTGAGTTAGGGTTAGGATCCTTAAGAAAATCTGTGAAATGATTAGAAGAGTCAGGAATGATACTGGCAAGATTTGGGCCAATACCAGCAAAAAAATCGTTAAATGCATTTGCCAATCTTTGTGAGTTTTCAATAATTTCCCCATCTAAACTTATTTTTGAAACCGAACACTTTTTTTGGTTACCTTGTAAAACATTCTTAATAATTTTCCAAGTATTTTGTGCGTCTGCTTTGTATAGGTCAAACTGGTTACAAAAGTACATTTTTTTAAATCTTCTAAGTATACCAGTAAGTAGGTTCTTGTAATCAGTATACTTCTTTTTGTTCTTATCACATGGTTTTGAAATTGTTTTCAGATATAGATTATTCTTCCTGTTAATTGAGCGCAAAATGCCTGGAGTGATCCAAGGGCATCTTGGAATCTTTTTATAGTTAGAACGCTTCTTTTGTATTACTGGAAAACAGCTATTCATTTTAGCAGAAACAAGATTCATAAAAGAATCAAAGGCTTCACTGTAAATTACAGACCAATCAACATTTCCAAGCTCTTCTTTGAAAAGATTCATATTATTTTGAGAAAAATCACGTTGGCTATTAATAGTTTCTGTGTTTAATGCGGGGTTGTTTTTAATTTCAAAATGCGAGAAAATAGGAAAATGGTCTGAAAAATCGGAAAGAATTATACCGGAAGAAATGGTACAACGAGCATTTGTAAATATGTTATCAATGAGAGTAGCCGAATTACCGGAGATCCTAGTTGGCTTAGTAATTAATGGAAGAAAACCAGCAGTGAGTAGTACATCCATAAAAGTTTGTACAAATGTTTCTGCATCATACTTTAAGAGATTAACATTGTAATCACCGAGTAAAAAACATTTTTTATTTACCATGTGGGGGGGGGGGGCGCTAATAGATCATGGAAACAATTTAGAAATTCATTATGAAGAGAATTGGGTGGCCTGTAGATGATTCCAACTAAAATGTTTTTATCACCTGGAATAATAATTTCTACAAAAAGAGTTTCTATAAAGTCATTCATGTAATTCAATTCAGGCCTCAGCTTGTACTCATAATGCTGTGATATAAACAAGCCGACACCTCCCCCTGCTTTTCCTATTCTGTTGTTTGTAATCAAATCATATCCAGGTAATGAATAAAAAGATAATTGGGTACTATTGGTAAACCAGGTTTCTGATAATCCCATTACAGAGCAATTGAGTTTAGAATTTATTAGAAGGGAACGAAATGCGTCGAAATTTTTGTTGGCACTGCGAATGTTGCAGTGCAACATTAGAAAATCATTACTTAGGGGTTCAGATGCAAGCTGTCTTTCCGTATAATAGAATGATGGTGTATGCTGATATGTATCATCATTTGGGTCAGAGACAGTATCAAGATTTTGACTTTTGGAATTCATGGATTGTACAATAGATTCATGAAAAGCGCTACTCGAGTTATTAGTAAAGTTTGTATTCAGAGCAGACTGAAACGTGTCATATAATTCATCATTATCTAGGGTGTAAAAAGGAACATTTTCATTAGCAGTCATCATAACGAAATTATAGAAATCTCCGGTGGAGTAAAGGTTGAGGATGGAAAATGTAAAATACAATAGAGAACTAAAAAGAGAGAGGGTGTAAGAAGATGTGCAGAACAACTAAATGACATGACAACACATGTCATTAGAGACGAAAACACAAAAACAAACACATATAAACACGAAAGACGAGGAGAGATATGGACACTTGATAATCGGCGGAAGAGCATCTTAACGGTTTGGCAATTGACAGCAACCCGCTACTTAAATTAGGCACTTGACAGCAACCCGCTACAATACGAACGTAATTTTGGAAACACTTCAGTATTTAAATAGAACCTTTGAAGAAATTACAAACTTACATAAAAGTACAAGGAAAGAAAAAAAAAAGAGAATACCATTTCATGCATTAAAGTTACGGTTGAAGAAGAAAAAAAAACACACACACAAAAAAAAAAAATTTGTAGACTAATATTTCTTTCCCTCCCATTCAAGATGTTCTAGCAACGCCCCTCGTAACAGCATCATCGACGTGAAATCGAGATTAATAAGGTCACGTGATCCCGTTCACGTCACGAATAGTAAATCAGAAGAAAAATATCGTCCATGTCCATGGCGCTGAAATTTGTTGACCGATTTTGAATGCGTGATGTTGATTTGGAACTGGAGAGAAGTTGTTTTGATGCAGGTGCGGCATGCATAGGCCTTCTCTTTAACCTACTCATGATGGATATCTCGCGGGTACTTCAAAGCATCCACGTCATACATCTACATGTATATGCATAGTTAGGCTAGCTATAGGGTCACAGTCATTCATAAAGTGCCTCTATATATGACTTGTTTTGAATATTTCTACTTTAAGGTAATATACAGCAGGGGCGGATCCAGGATTTTGTAAAAGAGGGAAAAGGGAAAAGCATACAATAAATAAGGAGGCATTTTTTTATTGTGTACTTAAGGTATGCCAGTTGGGTTTCAAAGAGGGGGGGGGGGGGCCGATTCGCCCCCCCCCCCCCCACAGATCCGCCCCCAGTAATCAGTACTCACAAGCAGTGATATCACCATGGTCACATTAGGGTTTGGATATGTCCCCCCCCCCCCCCCTACAAGTTTTTATGAAGTTTATCGCCCAGTATGAGCATATTGCTCCTGTTCAGTTAGTCGCCATATTTATGTGGGCTGCAACCTCCTCCTCCTTCAATATTAATCCAAGTTCAGCGATATTGGAATTTAGTGGGGAAAAAAAGTAAAATAAAAAGCCTTTTAGAAATTATGCTGAATAATTATTGTTCATGAAATTATAGTTGAATTTCTCACTATCAAAATGGCAATTGATTAAGGAAACCTGAAGTTATAAACTTCAGATCTCACTGGAAATCACTAAATAAAAACCGATACAGATTAAGTATAGGGCTCAAAAATATATGATGACCCCTTAGACATGAAAAAAGAGGCAAGCTTTGATTGTGAGGAAAAATATTTTAAAATATAAATTTGAAATCATCAGTAGCATTCATTATCAGGTGCTAGTACTTCAGGATCTTATAATCACACTGTAAGTCATCTGTTTGGGAGCCACACACAGAGAAATTTTTACAAAAATTATGTAAAAAGTTATGTTAAATAGGAACTCCATAACTTTTTTGAAAAATTTACTTAACAAAATGTTTTACCAAAATTGTAAATTGTTTTGTTAAATAGGAACTTGTGTACATTTTAGCTAACAAAATATTCGACGATAATTATGTAAAATGTCATGTTAAATATAGATACTTAAAATTCATGTGTAAATTTTACCTAACAAACAATTCCACACATGTATTAATTATGTGGTTGGGCAAATTCAGTTGCCCAATTGTTTCCTTTTTCCTCCAACCTAGGTTAAAAAAAATTAAACCTGCTTGTTATGTCTTTTTGGGTCTTAACTTATCATGCCTTAACTTATCATGCCTAACATATCCTAAGTTAAGCTATCCTATCCTATATCTTAACCTATCCTATATCTTAACCTATCATATCCTAGTCCTATCCTATCTAGTTGGTACAGTCTAGTGCAAGCTTTTATATACCCCTTATAATTTTTTTATGCATTTGGTGACAGTTAGTGAAATCGGGCCACCCCAAACCATACGCTACTAAAAATTCATGAATATTCATATAAGTGTTTTCCCCAATATTGGGGGAAAAATACGAAAATGCATACTTTGCAAAACATTTTACTTAATGACGACAAATTATCTTAACCTATCCTATATCTTAACCTATCATATCCTAGTCCTATCCTATCTAGTTGGTACAGTCTAGTGCAAGCTTTTATATACCCCTTATAATTTTTTTATGCATTTGGTGACAGTTAGTGAAATCGGGCCACCCCAAACCATACGCTACTAAAAATCATGAATATTCATATAAGTGTTTTCCCCAATATTGGGGGAAAAATACGAAAATGCATATTTTGCAAAACATTTTACTTAATGACGACAAATTACATTGTGCATGTTAAATAAACTTAACGAAATGGGCAATATTGCAAAATCTTTATGAAGAAATATCTTACAGCGTTATTTTGCAAGATTTGTTCAGTCAGTTTTACATAACTGTGTATCAAAATCATGTTAATGTCAACTGACATTCGTAAAATGTATTTTATACACAATAGTTTACAAAACATTTCACTTAATGATGACTTATAACATCTGCATGATAATATTCCCTTTAAAAATACTTGTACTTAACACATTTTACATAATAGGAATTTCTTTTGCAAAATGAATTTTACTTAAATAGTGCTAAGTAAATGTTACATAAAATTTCACATTTTGCATGACACATAATATGCGAAATGTAATTCATTACAAATATTTAGTAAAATACTACATAAAAACATTCATTTCAGACAATTTTACATATATTAAGTAAAAATTTTACAAAAGGAAGTTTACATAATGAAATATTAAGTAAATATTTCTCTGTGTGGAGCCAGAAGGGCGTTAACTTTGTATGAATGATGTTAGTTAACGCCCTTCTCGCTCCAAACAAACGAAATATTCTAAACGGTGTGCTTGAATTATACACGGACGAAATACCATTTAGAATAGCCTATGTATATTATGTACATGTATCATAAGCTAACAACTTTGCTGCATCTTATTCTAGTTTTTCGATCTTGCTGAAATTTCCTATTATATAATTGAGCTCTTAAATGTCTAACATGCCTGTGCAAGCTTCTATATTTAGCCGCATTCACGTGCACTTGCACATGTTTGCTCTGAAAGAAAGAGGAAAACTCAGAGAGGCAGACTGGTGAAAGTTTTAACGAAATTGGACAAGAAATAAGAAAGTTATGATTTTTTGAAAGTTTTAATCACTATGGGAATTTCAAATTTGCCGAATAAGTCAATGCAGTTGCGGACAACTCCCTCATTTGCTGCAACACACAAAATGACTAAAATATCATTTTTTTTCAAAATGTATTACTCAGAAGGATTTTTTTCTTTCACGAGGACCTTAAAAAACATGCTATCTCCACATTTTGAGTTCTGCCCCTAGGGTAAAGGCGCTCCGGAGAAAACCGCAAATTAATGATATGTTTATGTCCGACAAACGGGAGAATTGTCCGCAAGTATGTCACAATCGGCAATTTGAGATTCGCATAGATGTATATGATCTCATTTTTCAAACATCCATACCTTTCTTATTCCTTGACCGATTTCTTTCAAACTTTCACTATCCTGTTTTTCTTTTTCTTCTTTCACACAAATAATCTTATTACCAAGGTTGGATTGCCCTTTAAAAATCAACCACAAAAATATGACAAAAGAGTATCCATCTTATTGACGGATGAGGGGGCCTCGGGGGACATGCCATCCCATCCGAGAAAGAGAGAGAGAGAGAGAGTCTTGAGAGGATTGGCAATATTTTTGAAAATCATGTTGGCGGAAAAATCACTCATATGTTGTTGTTTTTTTTTGCCCCTTCCCCCCCCCCCCCCCCCCCCACCCCCTTAAAATTTTGATAAAGCCACTATTCGGACAACCGTCACCTCAGATTCGGGCAGCGAGGTAATTTGTATAATATTGATGACGAAATAACATTTTTATCTTAAATGGGAAGTTGTTATGCGGGCAAGATGCATCAGACCTATGACGAAAATGTTTGCATCCTCCCTTTCCTGATAATCATAATCCTGAATTTGACTTCAGTGGTAAAACTGTTCCCGAGCTCCTTGATTATGCTCAGCCATAAAGCCATCATTCTGTAATACTTTAACCCATTACCTGGAGGGAGATATGAGGTACATTAGCTAAATAGTAGCATCTTGGATTTAATTTCCTCATCGCGTGATCTTTTCCCAGGTTTGAAATTACACGTCAAGAAAAAAAGTTCTTACCCTGGATAGTTTGTAAAAACAAAATCTGAGAATTGCAATTACAACCGACCCTTTTCAGATACCATACGGCATAGCGTCAGGAAAGATAAACTCTCCCTCTAGCTTCAGGGTTTGATGTATACCTCCTCCCACATGTTATTGCAAATATTAAGCGAAGAGAACAGAATCAACCCATCTCATATAAGCCAGCATCTAGTTGAAATGATTGTCTGCATCAGTCAGATGTGCTTCCATTTTTTTTTCTTCTTGGAGAATATGACACTTTCGAGAAATGAAATTTCAAATCTAATCCACCGTATGAAAACACAGGGATTGTTGCGGTATGAATTTGCCCGAAGCTCTGTACTTGTTTTGATTTGCCTTCTAACCCCCGAGTTGCTTGTGTCTCTATAGATGAAGCGAGCAGTATAGAGCTTCAGTGCTCGGATGGGAAATGGATGCGACTTGGTGCCAATGTTTTGATGTTAAAAGTCTCAAGGCAAGGCATACTCTGTGTTCTCTGGGGAAACCATTTAACTTTAAAAAACAACGTCCTAATACTCAATACAGTAAAGAGTTTGGTGAGCCCTGGGAAGTCAAACAGAGTGCCATGGTATTTTTCAAGAGATGAAATATATAGGAGTGAGAAATTCTATTTTATGAAAGCGAACATGGAAGATGTTAATACTATATTTGCAAGAAAATAAAAGCATTTATTTTGGCTTTTAAAGACCAAGATAAAAGGGTGTATCATGCATACGATCAAACAGTCACTATGGGTCTCTTCAAGAAGAAATGAAGAATAATTTGATGATGAGCATCTCTGTATTGATGGAACATTGTTAATTTACAGGGCAAAGTGATAATGGACAATGATGAAGGCAAAGAACGCGTTTGGAAGGAATATATTAAGACCTAATAAGGGGAGCCAATGAAGAAGTGCGCATTAATTATTATGGTAGAAAACAAAAGGTTGTGGCGCTTTTGTGCAATAATTAAGCTCCGAACTTGGAGCTGATTATACGGAGATGGGACAGAAATGAGAAATTCCCACTCAAGAATATTAAAAAGATTGGCATTTTATTTGCTATAGATGTTTATATATTGAGCCTATACGTAATAAAGGTAATAAATGTAATTCTTATTAGTTTAAGCACATGGCGCCAACAGTTCCAGGCCTGAGACCTTGGCTTGGTTATTAGTTATTTTCATCATTCACGAAATGTCATTAAGAATTCCTTGTTAATGCGCTTTTGCAGCATGCATGGACTAAGAGCATCTTCAGCTAAGATATTCAATAAATTCAACACTTCTTGTCTGACTTCAAAATGGAAAGTACTTGAAAGAGGACTTGATCAATCAAAGGGGAAAAAGTGCCTTTATATTGTGTTGCATTGAACATGAGCTAACCATGCTAACCGCCAGTATATAGGCTACTTTTACCATCAATAAAAATAATTTTGTGAACGTTGTTCAAAATAAGGAGGGAAGCTCTGAGTGAAAAAGCGATTACAGGCTACAGAAAATGCAGTCTTCATAGACAGGTGGTCTTTCTATACAGGTGATCGCTAAAGCACGTTTAACTGTAAATATCGATTGAGGCCTATAGCAAGAAATTTTGAAACGCTTGGCAATTTATGTTATCACGAGCTGCAAAACTCGAGAATCCCAAATACAATCGACAATTACTTTTTTTTTGAATAATTTTATGCGCAATTCAACTTCGGTTAACAAGTACGGTAAGAGCAAATATTAATATTATATACCTAAATGAAATCGCCAAAAATATTTAAACGACTGACAACCTGCTGAAATCAATCGTTTATGTGGTATCGCACCCGCTTACAATCACTGTCGTCTGCAAGACGCTGCGAGGTGTATTATATTCGCCCCGAGGCCTTCAGATATCGATATCAGCGGAGAGAGTGATATCGATCTGCCGCAATTCGATAAAAGAGATACATTGTTCGGAGCGTGTGTTTTACTCGTAAAATGTATGGTTCTGTCGAGAAGGAAAGGTTTAAAGCTACAATTAGGCCTACAATTGAGAGGTTAAATAGAAAGAATGAAAGAAAGAGGGAGGGAGAAATAGAGAGAAAGAGGAAACGGGTTCATCACGTATAGAAGCAACTGTGAAATCGCTACTCTGATTTTATTAGTGGAACTGATCCATAAATGCGGATTTCTCGTCACTTAGCTGTCACGGGTCACAGACGAAAATAAAAACGTTACTGAGTAATTTACCGGGGAAGTTAGTCACCAAATTAAATCTGTCAATGATATTCCAAGACTGTTCCATACGTATCCCCAACCCTAATGAGTAGTGGAAAGTAAGTTTTGTTGTTGTTGTTACTGTCAGACGTTGTTGAGGATGAGAATACAAATATAAAGTTAAATAAAATCATAAATATAAAGCTTAGGAATTATTTATTTATTTATTTATTTTTGGAGGGGAGGGGGAACTAAAATATATTGTAACTCAGTTAAAAGATAAACGCTTTTCATTTGGAAACAGGGCTATCGGCTAGTCTAAATTAGTCATTCAATATAGGGAGTGGTTGTATCGTCAATCTCCTCCTCATTAAAAAAAATAATAATTTCACCCCTTTCTCTCATTCTCATTTTCTCTCATTCTTTCGGTTTCTAAAAAAATGACTCGATTTTAATTGGCCGCCGTCGTTTGAATGTCATAAGGATGTCATAATGATGTTACTGTCCTGTTTATTTACTGCATCTTCCGTATGATCACGCTTTCTACTGAAGATATGAACTTGTTATAGTCAATTTTATTTTACTCGCACTTTGTATCATTTAAAAGCCAAAAAGGAGTTAAAACCATGTAAAGCGATATCCACAGGCGTAGCCAGGATTTTTCAATAGGGGGGGGGCAGACGTGAAGGATCAAACCGCATAGCCAGGATTTCAATTGAGGGGGGGGGGGGGGTTGTGGCCAGGGCACGCGAAGAGTACGAAATTGGTGATGAGCACGCAAAGCGTGATCCCCAGTGGGTGAGTGCAGTGAGGGGGAGTTTCCCCCATCCAGCGCGTAGCGCGAAAGCTCTTACGTTTTACAGCAATTCTGAGAGAAATATAACGGCTCGTAGCACTTTTTTTCAGGCGGAAAGTTAGTTCGACGCCCTGCCTGCTTTTCAGTTATTTTGACGTAATACTGCACTATATTATGTAACAGGGGTGGGTGCAGGGAGGGGAGTTTCCCCCTTCCCGCGCGAAGCGCGAAAGCTCTGCATGACGTTTTAGCACCCTTTATTTATTAGGCGGAATGTTAGTTCGACGCCCTGGCTGCTTTTCAGTTATTTTGGACGCAGTTATATACTGCACTGTATGTAACAGGGGTGGGTGCAGGGAGGAGGAGTCCCCCCCCCCCCTTCCCGCGCGAAGCGCGAAAGCTCTGACGTTTTAGCTCCCTTTTTTAGGCGGAATGTTAGTTTGACGCCCCGGTTGCTTTTCAGTTATTTTGGACGCAAACTGCACTGTATGTAACAGGGGTGGGTGAAGGGAAGGGGAGTTTCCCCCTTCCAGCGCGAAGCGTGAAAGCTTTGACGTTTTAGCAAATTTGAGAGAAAGATAACGGCTTGTAGTAAACAATTTTTGTAGGCGGAAAGTTATAGTTCGACGCCCGGACCGATGCGAGGGAGCGAAGCCAGTGGCGTATCTAGGGATTATGGCGCCCTGGGCAAACAATGAAGTTAGGCGCCGTCCCCGCCCCCTCCCCCAACCCCCGAGTGCCCAAACTTATCTACGTTATTGTACAATATTTAACACTAAAAAAAACAATTTTCTTGTGCATTTTACCCAGGAAATTTTGCATTTGACCACCGCAGTTGAGCGTTTGCGTTTTTTGCGCCCCCTCCCCCTAGATGCACCACTGAGCGAAGAGACCGAGCGGGGGTGGGAGGGGGTATCCCCCTCCTACATCAGGGAATTTTTCAAAAAAGCTGTCGATAAATCTTGCATTTTAGAGCATCCCAAAATGGTTTTTAATGAAAAGAAGAAATGCACGGATCTACGCCAATGGACGGAACCCCTTAACCCTTAATTGAGAATAACAATGCGAGCAAACGAAGTTTCTTCGATATTTTCGCATTGAATTTATGGCATTTCTTATTCCCTTACTTCTAATCATAAAGAATGTGATGGTATTTCAAGATCAAAAAATCATGAGTTTGGATAATTCTTAGTTTTAAGTTAATGTATCAAAATAACAAAAATATTGGAGGGGGGTAATAATACAGGGCATCCCCCACCTCAATTTTTTTTTTGGGGGGAGGGGGATATATACCCCCATCCCCCCCCCCGGGATCGACACCGATGGTAACAGGGGTGGGTGCAGGGAGAGGAGAGTTATTTCCCCCCTTCCCGCGCGAAGCGCGAAAACTTTGACGTTTTAGCAAATTTTGAGAGCTAGCTAACGGCTTGTAGCCCCTGTTTAGGCCTTTTTTCTCTCTCACTTCCCCCTCTTTTTCGCTCTCGCTTTTTTTTATTTTTTTTTAGTGGCTGAATAGGGGGGGGGGGCATGGCCCCCCGGTGCCCCTCCCCCCGTCTACGCCAGTGGCGCTATCAATATATTGACGCGTTCTGCATGGCTTTCAACAGACGATATATATTTTTTTTCTGTGGTAAACAATTATGTCAAATTAAAGATAATTGTTCTTGAGGTCTTCGTGAGTGGTCAGAAACATTAAAAATTAAAACATTATGAAACAAAAGTTTTTTGAACAACGATCCTCAAATTACATGTTGAATATTCATGACCACATACAGACGAAGGCTTGAAGAAATAAACAAGAATCTTATGTTCACATAATTTGCTGAATAATGATACTAACTCACTCCCACGATGTTACGAGATATAGCACGACCTTTAAAACTTTATTTGCTTTTAGATGGAGTGTTTTCTCTTCTCTCAATCGTTTGTACTAAATCAGGGGAGCGTTTCATCAAGTGTTTTGTCAGTGAGTTTTACCAACAAATGTTATAAGCTACTGAAATCCTTGGATCTGATTGGCTGAGAGCAAATTTGTCAGTAAAAATCACTGACAAAATGCTTAATGAAACGTCGCCTGTATCAGGAAGACTTATGATACTTATTACTTTACCAACCGGAGGTGGGCAGGGGCGGCTCCGGAATTTTGTAAAAGGGGGGATGGTGTATAATTCCAAAAATCTCCAACAAACAAAGAAGGGGTTTTCCGGATCCCCCGTGACCCCTGAATCCTCCCCTGGGGGAGTGTTGGGATGGGTGACAGACAGGTAGATATATACGCTTTTTTCACAAACATGTTTTTCTTTACTCGTTAATTTGGGTGAACATAATATTTTTTTCATGAAATTCAAGTCTCTATTATGTTTTGCTTTGTTTATTTTGTTAAACGGTTTTGTACTGATATCTTTCATTAATTATGATGGATTGTGTCATTCTGTCTCACGGGCTTACATAATAAGAGCTGTCAGGATGAAGTGAGTTATTACCTCGATTATATAAATAATAAATTAAATGAAAGGAAATGAAATGAAAACCCAATTTCATTAACAGCGTGGAAAGACAGTCTGCAATTGTAGATAATCAGAGTTCGTCATTTATTATGCTGTAACATCATGAAGTGAGCGTTTATAAAACAAAGCGTTACGAAGAAAATGAGGTAGTACAAAATGGGGAGCAAGGTGAGATACAACTTAAGAAAACTCTTTTCTCCTTGCAGGGCTTAGCTTAGATTTTCCTGGATTCAATGACACCAGAGATGTTTTTAAATGCGATAATCATATTTTATGCCATAATTCTGGTATTTTTTGCATCTCAAGATCATTTCTTCTCTCCGCTTCTTCGTAAATTTCTCTTTTTTTTCTTTTGCACCTCCTATTCTTTTTCTTTCCTTTTTTCTTTCCCCATTTTTTCTTCTCTCCAATCAAGCTTAGCGGTTTAGGAATGTTTTTCCTTTTCTGTTGTTGTTGGGGTTTTTGTGTATGTGTTTTTAAAAATATAAATATATATATATATATATATATATATATATATATATTATATACGAAAGTTGAAATATTGAGTACTTCCAAAGAGTGCTCTATGCCTTACAGCAGAGCATATTAATCCATGGTGTACCTGCTCAATCCGACCTTAGGTTTCGTGCCTCTCTCAAGACACTCCTCAGGGATAATGAGTTGGCTTTGGTGTTCGGCATCTGCGATGCTTCCTGGATCGATTTCACGGTCTGGTGGCTTTCTTTTGGGACATTGTGTGTGCCTACATCCTGTTAGGATTTCAGCTCTTTTGTTTAGTGATTCTTTGTTCGCTATGATCAGAAGCTTTTCATCCATGCACAATTGCATTGGCCACTCTTTCTCCTAAGCAGGTTTGACTTTTTAGCAATTTCCCATGATAAGCTGTAACCCGTGTTTGATTTTTTCAATTCCCATACATATTTAGATAGCTGGGTTTCCTTACTGTATTTCTCGTGGGTGAATGATTTAATATGATTCCTATAGCGCTCCTTGAAGGGCCCTCCCGCTAGACCAAAGTATGCCTTTTCCGTATTCCCATGGCGCACTGTCGCTTTGTACACAATAGCTTTCTCCAAACATTTTCCATTGAGTGGACATGCGGTTTTTTTGCAATTGCATTTTCTCTCATTTGTGACTGTCGCTTTTGATTTCTCTATTACTCTTTTGTTATGTCCTTTTATTATCGAATCGATATTCCTCATACAACTGTAGCCCACTTTCAAAGTATTCTTATTGAAAATCTTATTGAGTTTGTGCCCCTTGGGGAAATGCTTTTCCACCAGTTTTAAGAATTTGCCCGCTATGTTGGTTTTAACATTAATGCTATATGGGGGGCTAAACCAAGTCACTTTCCTTCCTCGATTCTTTCTTTTTTGGTTTTTTTGTTTGTTATTTTCATGGTTCTTGGTTTCTTCGACGTACTGCATTTTCTTATCGTATCCGCTTGCCTTTAAAGCGTCTTCGTACATGGGGGCCGCATTTTGGAAAATGCCCTTCGTCGATGATAACGATGAAATGCGCTTTTCCACAGCTATGGGGATTTGCTTGATTATTGGAGCGGGGTGATTCGATTCCCGGTTTATGTAGAGTGGGGTATCATTCGGCTTTCTAAATGGTCGATGCGATCCATTGTCTAGATCAAGCGTGACGTCCAAATAATCGACCACTTTAAGGTTTGTTTGGACTGTGATTTTTAGTCCCATGTTTTTGAAGATACTGATCAAGTCTTTTCTGGCCCTATCTGCCCTACTACCCGTGGTCTTTTTCAGAACGGCTAATCCATCGTCCCTATATAACCCTTCACTATGTGTGTTGATTTTTCCTTTCATTAGGGATAGCGCGTATAGCCCCACTAGTTCACAGACCTCCGCCCCGTCATATGCTCCCATAGCAACGTCAAATTGCTTTTTTCCCTCTCGTTTTTCCCATGCTTTCTCATCGTTGTCATACAAAAGCGTTCTTCTGGCATGTAATATTGTGTCATGCTCAATTTTGTTCACATTTGTGAAGGTTTTGGCCCAATTGATGCACGTTGATAATAACTCGGCCGAAATGGAAGGGTAAAAATCGACAATATCGAATACAATGAAAGTTAGCGACTGTTTGTCTGGGAGTTTTGCGAACCAATTGAGCACATCGGCTGTGCTGGTCCATTGGTTTGGACGGGTTTTTGATCGTATGTCGGAATTGATACGTTCGAGAATGCGCTTACTGGCCCGACCCAATTCACACTTAGTGGGGTTGATTAATCTAACTTGCGGGCGGGTGTTGAAATTTTCCTTATGGTCTTTCAATGTTATGAATGCTGGCTTATTGACAGTGGGGTTTACTCTATCAGCAATATCTAACTTCTGCGCTATGGACGCGGATTCGCTTTTAATTTCCTCAACAACTTCCTTATTTGCCCTTTTATATTTTGATGTGATATTGTCCGTTAGCAGCTTTTCGTACTCATGTGGATTCATTGAATATACATTTCTAGTTTTATCCGCGTTTACAAGTAATTTGTTAGAATTCCTAATTTCCTTAACATCCTCAGAAAGCTTTCTTTGGAAACTGCTATCCACCTTTCTAAATTCAACATTATCCACTATACTAATCAAATCCCTTTCAAACTCAACTAACTCCTCGACATAAGGGGGTGACTTTTTTTATTTAAATCCGTACTTATCCTTTGGTTCATCGGTGCCCTCAGTTTCGTTTTCACAAGTTTTTCCACTGTCTTCCGACCTGCTTAGGAAGAACCATGCTCTCCATCGCATGCGTTTAATTACACTCCCGATTCCTTCTATAAGCGATTTGATGTAGTCATTCCTTGAAGGGATTGGTATGTTTTTCTGGGAAAAACATACCAATCTGGGAAAAACATACCAATCCCTTCAAGGAATGACTACATCAAATCGCTTATAGAAGGAATCGGGAGTGTAATTAAACGCATGCGATGGAGAGCATGGTTCTTCCTAAGCAGGTCGGAAGACAGTGGAAAAACTTGTGAAAACGAAACTGAGGGCACCGATGAACCAAAGGATAAGTACGGATTTAAATCAAAAAAGTCACCCCCTTATGTCGAGGAGTTAGTTGAGTTTGAAAGGGATTTGATTAGTATAGTGGATAATGTTGAATTTAGAAAGGTGGATAGCAGTTTCCAAAGAAAGCTTTCTGAGGATGTTAAGGAAATTAGGAATTCTAACAAATTACTTGTAAACGCGGATAAAACTAGAAATGTATATTCAATGAATCCACATGAGTACGAAAAGCTGCTAACGGACAATATCACATCAAAATATAAAAGGGCAAATAAGGAAGTTGTTGAGGAAATTAAAAGCGAATCCGCGTCCATAGCGCAGAAGTTAGATATTGCTGATAGAGTAAACCCCACTGTCAATAAGCCAGCATTCATAACATTGAAAGACCATAAGGAAAATTTCAACACCCGCCCGCAAGTTAGATTAATCAACCCCACTAAGTGTGAATTGGGTCGGGCCAGTAAGCGCATTCTCGAACGTATCAATTCCGACATACGATCAAAAACCCGTCCAAACCAATGGACCAGCACAGCCGATGTGCTCAATTGGTTCGCAAAACTCCCAGACAAACAGTCGCTAACTTTCATTGTATTCGATATTGTCGATTTTTACCCTTCCATTTCGGCCGAGTTATTATCAACGTGCATCAATTGGGCCAAAACCTTCACAAATGTGAACAAAATTGAGCATGACACAATATTACATGCCAGAAGAACGCTTTTGTATGACAACGATGAGAAAGCATGGGAAAAACGAGAGGGAAAAAAGCAATTTGACGTTGCTATGGGAGCATATGACGGGGCGGAGGTCTGTGAACTAGTGGGGCTATACGCGCTATCCCTAATGAAAGGAAAAATCAACACACATAGTGAAGGGTTATATAGGGACGATGGATTAGCCGTTCTGAAAAAGACCACGGGTAGTAGGGCAGATAGGGCCAGAAAAGACTTGATCAGTATCTTCAAAAACATGGGACTAAAAATCACAGTCCAAACAAACCTTAAAGTGGTCGATTATTTGGACGTCACGCTTGATCTAGACAATGGATCGCATCGACCATTTAGAAAGCCGAATGATACCCCACTCTACATAAACCGGGAATCGAATCACCCCGCTCCAATAATCAAGCAAATCCCCATAGCTGTGGAAAAGCGCATTTCATCGTTATCATCGACGAAGGGCATTTTCCAAAATGCGGCCCCCATGTACGAAGACGCTTTAAAGGCAAGCGGATACGATAAGAAAATGCAGTACGTCGAAGAAACCAAGAACCATGAAAATAACAAACAAAAAAACCAAAAAAGAAAGAATCGAGGAAGGAAAGTGACTTGGTTTAGCCCCCCATATAGCATTAATGTTAAAACCAACATAGCGGGCAAATTCTTAAAACTGGTGGAAAAGCATTTCCCCAAGGGGCACAAACTCAATAAGATTTTCAATAAGAATACTTTGAAAGTGGGCTACAGTTGTATGAGGAATATCGATTCGATAATAAAAGGACATAACAAAAGAGTAATAGAGAAATCAAAAGCGACAGTCACAAATGAGAGAAAATGCAATTGCAAAAAAACCGCATGTCCACTCAATGGAAAATGTTTGGAGAAAGCTATTGTGTACAAAGCGACAGTGCGCCATGGGAATACGGAAAAGGCATACTTTGGTCTAGCGGGAGGGCCCTTCAAGGAGCGCTATAGGAATCATATTAAATCATTCACCCACGAGAAATACAGTAAGGAAACCCAGCTATCTAAATATGTATGGGAATTGAAAAAATCAAACACGGGTTACAGCTTATCATGGGAAATTGCTAAAAAGTCAAACCTGCTTAGGAGAAAGAGTGGCCAATGCAATTTGTGCATGGATGAAAAGCTTCTGATCATAGCGAACAAAGAATCACTAAACAAAAGAGCTGAAATCCTAACAGGATGTAGGCACACACAATGTCCCAAAAGAAAGCCACCAGACCGTGAAATCGATCCAGGAAGCATCGCAGATGCCGAACACCAAAGCCAAGCTCATTATCCCTGAGGAGTGTCTTGAGAGAGGCACGAAACCTAAGGTCGGATTGAGCAGGTACACCATGGATATATATATATATATTATGTACGCTAACGCCTAAGAGCACCCTCACTCCAAGCTATCGCTTTCAGAGGTGTGTCCTCCAGTTATGCATGTATTTACTATGATGAATGCATATCTTGTCATAATTTTGTTAAATTTACCTGTACATAATTTTGTTCATTTATTACTTTATTACTTTATTACTTTATTATTTTACTTTAGTACTTTATTACTTTATTGCTTTATTACTTTACTTTATTACTTTGTATATATAAGTACTTATAATGGCGCTCCAATATTATCCCGCAGTGGCGTATCCAGGGGGGGCGCAACAGGCGCGCGCCCCCCTATTGGCCGTCGTAAAAAAAAAAAAAAATAGCAAAAAAAAAAAAAATCCTCATACCAATTGAAAATATTGTTCATTAAATAGGCTTCAAAATTGGTCACATATATAGAACTGCCAAGTAGTACGTTTTTAACGTATTAATACGTTTTTTGGAGTAAAATACGTCCCTACGTTTTTCTGTGCGAAAATCCGTTTTTTGAAAATTCCGAGTATGGTTGTTCGAACTTTCACTACGTAGATACCCTACAACTACCTTATCTTGTCTATGTGCACTGTTTGTGCTAACATGTACAGTGTATACGAAGCATGGGTGTGAGAACAAACAGTGTACATTGACAAGATAACGTACTGTGCAGTGAATCCATGTTATGCATGATGGCAGTGCACGATTGTGCTATCGCGAGATAGGGAAATCACAGCCCCTAATAACCGGCATTTGTCCTCTGAGAACTGATTCTAAATTTTGCAAATGAGTCCAAATGGAATATCATCGCTATTTTTCATGATTCAGGTGAGAGATAATGTCTAATTTGTTGGTTAATTTGTTGAAATATTCTCTTGAAAAAATCCCTGCTGGAAAGTGAATTCCAGCAGGTATTTTTTCAAGAGACTATGATCAAGGTACAAGGATACAGGTGCCAAGTCTTCCCCAGCACCAGCGGCCTAGATAATTGGTAGTGTGCTGGGTACAGTGCGTGCATATCGTGAATCGTTCTTCATGACCAGGCTTTTGTGGCTTGTTTTCTACTCTTCCCGCCCTCCCCCCCCCCCCCCCCCCCCCCACTCAGTATTATTTAGGGTACGCGTATGCTTGTTCCCTCCCTTTGAAAGCACCCCTCTATCTCAGGGCTGCCAACATTTCTGAACCCCCCTATCGCGGGCTTTGCGCGGGCTTTTCCTGCTTTGGAGACCCCCCTAAATTCAGAACACTGCTCAATGTACCTCCCTATCTCAGGTGAGCTCTCATTCCAACCCCATATCTCAGGACAGACACCAACCCACCAACCCCCTCCCAAGTAAGCTGTCATTACAATACCTTGGAAGAGATTGGGGCCAGTGTTTCTACTTTTCAAAATGAAATAATCCTGGCTGAATGAGCTATCAAAACTAGCAGGAATTTCAGGAATTTGATCCTGGGATTTGATCGATTTTTCAAGATATTTCATAACCCCCCTTTTTTTAATTTCTCAGGTGTCGAAGAGAGAGAGAGAGAGAGAGAAAGAAAAACACCTCCCTTTTTAATGAAATCTCCGGGTGAAAGATAAAAAACACCCCCTTTTTTTACAATTCACGGGCCGGATTGTGTCGCCCCAAAAATACCCCTTTACCGGAGATTTTGGGAACACGCATGCGGTCCCTTCGACCTCCGAGTGGGGGGGGGGGGGGGGGGGGGGGGGGGGGCTACTCTTTAACTTTATGTTGGGGTGTTTGAATTTAGCTGTGGTTAACTACATACGATCAGGGAATTCCTGGAATGTTATAGAATGAAGATAAAGTAATTTTCCATCGAAAAAAATATAGTTCCTGGTTTTTAGTTTAGATCTTACTAGGCAACTGGGCAAGGTGAATTTGCATGTGGTGTGGTAAAAAGCAGATCAATTGGCTAAAATATTAAGTTAATCATGTGAATATTTCTTTATAATGTACTATAGATTAATGAATTTAGCCCTCTAAAGAACAAGAAAACGTACCAGCTTCAGGGGGCTTCGCTCCCTGAACCCTCAAAAGAGGCTTTGCCCGCGACCCCATCAGGGGCCCTGAGCGGGCCCCTGTACCTCCGGCTTGGGTTTTCAGGATTTTTTTGAGCTGAAGGAAGCAAACATTCAAACCCGAGTATGCAGCTCAGCAAAATGGAGCTGCTTCGAGACGAGACGAGTTCAGTGCCTGTTGCAAACTGTGCGGGGCACAATTTTGACCAGTATTTTTTATTTTTTAATGCATTCACATGAAACGACTTTATGCAACTGAAGGCGTTCTTATTAAAGAAATGTACAGTAGTCGCATTAGCATTTTTAAGGAAAATAGCGAAAACATATAAAACCGGCAAAATATGTTTTTTCACCTAAAAATATGTTTTTTTCTAGCTGAATAATATGTTTTTTGAAAGTGACAGGTTGGCAGCTCTGCATATAGCACTATTTTGCATCTCAGCCCTTCTTCAGAAGCAAAAATTTTCCAAAGACCCCTCCCCCATGACGGCGATCAATAATTCCTGGCGCCCCCCCCCCCTATTAGGAAATCCTGGATACGCCTCTGTCCCGGCTCTAGCTAGGCTACTGAATTCGGTGCTCACATAGCATTCAAGGAATTCCTTCCTACCGGTACCCATTTAACACCTGTGTTGAGAGTGGCAAATGTAGATTAATGACTTGCCAAAGAACATGAAACTTGAAACTTCTTTTTTTTAATGTACTTGCCCTTTAGCTCTGGACCATTGTTTATATTCAGGGGAGTGTTTCATCAAGCGTTTTGTCAGTGATTTTTACTGACAGATTTGCTCTCAGCCAATCAGATGCAAGGATTTCAGTAGCTTATAACAGTTGTCGGTAAAAATTACTGACAAAACCAGTGGCGTATCCAGGGGGCGCAACAGGCGCCCCCCCCCTCCCCTATTGGCCGTCGTAAAAAAAAAATATAGCACTATATAGCACTATTTTGCATCTCAGCCCTTCTTCAGAAGCAAAAATTTCTCCCGCATGACGGCGATCAATAATTCACGGCGCCCCCCTCCCTATTGGGAAATCCTGGATACGCCCCTGCAAAACGCTTGATGAAACGCTCCCCAGATGGTTCCGGCAGCTCCGTAGAATCCATTGACCGTTGACTACTGAATTATCAAATTCCCATAGGCC
Source organism: Heliocidaris erythrogramma (assembly GCA_025617745.1). Lineage (NCBI taxonomy): Eukaryota > Metazoa > Echinodermata > Echinoidea > Camarodonta > Echinometridae > Heliocidaris > Heliocidaris erythrogramma. The sequence goes on from CM046868.1 coordinate 146,908, forward strand.
TAATATAGGGACCACCGAGTCCAGGGGAGCGTTTCATGAAAGGAAGTTGTCGTATATTTTATCCGACAACTGTTATAAGCTACTGAAATCCTTGTATCTGATTGGCTGAGAGCAAATTTGTCGGATAAAATATCTGACAAGTCCTTTCATGAAACGCATCCCAGTAGACAACGGGTTAAAGCGTAGTTGATTGTCATGAAAGGGACATGAAAACTATAGGAAAATATAAATAAACCGCATCATCATGCCTTAAGAAATGCATTGTAGGCAAGGTTGTGGTAAGCCACTGTGGTCGGCTTCAAGGCAATAATTGAATTTTTAATTTATTTTCATGAAGAATTCATACAGGAATGTTTCATATATAAGAACCTCTGGAGGTAAATAAAACTCTTATGAGCGGGGAAAAGGCAGACATGAACGGAGAAGGAAGACGAAATTGTATATGCATTGCACGTGTAACCTCTTCGCTAAATGGAAGGGGATGGAAGGGTTATTGAAAAGAAGATCAAAACGACATGATTGACGTACTTACCAATGGATTTGATTACATATTCATTTCAGTTCCAACCACAGTTCCAACCACAGTTCGTTTCATTTATTTTCATTTCACTTCTAATTTCATTTCATTTATTCAGTTCTGAATAGAAGAACAAGTACATAGTATAAAGTTGACATGACTGATCACAGAAACTTATTTCCAACAGAACTTGGAGCTCCTAGATAAGCAGAAGCTTGACGCCTTGTGAGCCCTTGCAATTTAAATACAATAAATACTAAGGGGGAGGGGGTCCTGGTGATGAAGAGCAGCAATGAGAAAAGGTGAATAGGGGCTGAAGAGAGAGGGAGTGAAAGAGAGAGAGAGAGAGAGAAGAATGAAATAGGATATAAAAGAGTTACAGGAGGCTGAACATGCCATTACTAAGAACATACGTATATGCATTGATATTATTTGAGAAGATACGAATAATGTATACGTCATTGAAAATACATTCATGAATTAAATAACATATTGGGAAAGCAGCATTCTCTTGACAGCTGCTTTAAATGCAAACTCAGAGTGAACGTTCATATTGTCCAAAGGTATATAGCGAGTTCCATATGTCAGGAGCACTATGTACAGTCATGTATAATTGATTTATGCGCAGTGGCAAATTTGGGGTTGGATAGATGAAATTTATTTGACTGCCTAGTTGGATAAGAATGTACATCTTTATTTGTCTTAAAAAAGGCATTCAGAGTAGGTGGCAATTGGCCATTGTAAAGATGAAACATTAACATTGCAGTCTGTAGAACGTTTATATCTATTTTGAGGGTATTTAATGTGGGTAACAGGCGCGCCTAGGCGGTCCCCACCCCCCCACCCCCCCCCCCCCCCCCCCCCCCCTCATAGACAGTTAATAGCAATATTTGCCCCAGGAATTTTTTTTTCTCGAAATTATGATTTCGGAAATCCTGATGACCCTCTCCAGGTTCTCTCGGAGCGGGGATGGAGGGATGTTCAGAACAGCAAAAGGACCAAAATTCCCCAAATATTGATTTCGTAAATCCACCGCGGCGCCTGCCCTCCTAATTTCTACTGATATTTCCCCAGAGTATGACAAATTTTTAGCTTTGAGAATGTAGGGGTGTTTTCGTGTGTGTGTGTGTGGGGGGGGGGGGTTAATAAGGGGGAGCTAAACCCCTTTCCGATCCTTCTATGGTTTTGTATGAGAGCGAATTTGACATCGGAGGTCCTAGACAGTTTCTTAGGATCTATCACAAGAAACATCTTGATCTGCTTGGTAGAGATATAAATCTAAACACACTCAGCTCACTGTCCTGTTCTGCCCCACAAGCGTTATAGATGTTTAGTGTTAAGACCCCCTGGGTGTCTTCAAGTATGCCCGAATTCAAAATGAAGTATATCAACATGAGATCCACTTTGGAAGATTAAGTTGGGCTAAATCTTGCGAGATGGGAGGTGTCTTAGAACTGTCGAGGGATGGTCGTTTTGTTTTGTTTCACTCCCTTTTTTGTGAAATCAATTGAAATGATTGAATCAAGAATTAGGGGACGCGGGATGGGTGTTGCTGGGAGGGAATGTGGAGCAATGACCCGGATAAGCATGCGTATTTACCATTAAAGAAAAATACTAGGTAAAGTCAGGGTGATAGGCAGACATAAAGATAAATAGATGTTAAGAAACGGGGCAGGGTCGTTTTGTTTTATTTCACCCGGTTTGTGAAAGAAGTCAAAATTATTGAATCAAGTAAGAAAGATTAATGACGAGAATAAGCTTGTAGATTCAAGTAAAAGAGACGTAGTGTTGTTAGATGAAAAATAGGTAGTGAGGAAAATAATTGAAGAGAAGAAGAAGAAGAAGAAGAAGAAGAAGAAGAAGAAGAAGAAAAAGAAGACTTTTTTCAAAATAAATCTTTATTGCAACAAAACAAACTATACATATAAAATATATACATGCATGTATATATAAAAATAATCAGTAATGAACCAATTTGAACAATAAGTTCTGTTTACATAAACAATTAATAAAACATATAACCATAATAAGGAAGTTTTCCTTTTACAGAATGTGACATCTAATTATAAACAAAGGAAAATAAAGCAAATACAAATGTAATAGACACAAAAAAGTTCAGATACATTACCGAAAGAAGTAAAACTAAAAAGTCAAAAAACTGATACAAAAAAAGTCTTCTTAAACTCTTCAACAATACATGTATTATAAAGCACTAGATCAACCATGTAAAGATCGAGTCATTGACTACAAAGATTGCGTCATTTTGAGGCCATCGTTTATGAAACTCGCAAAGGTTGCTTTTCCACCTATAAAATTGATACTCAAGAACGATTTTGCTCTTCACCGGAAGGACCAAAAAAACAAAGGGTCAAAAAAGTTAGAAGTGCGGAAGAGCCAATAAATAGTGCATTTCAAGCTAACAATCAGGTAATTCGAGAGGTTGACGGCTTCCCTGCTGCGACCCCGTGCGTGTGGGACCAGGGACCAGTACAAATCAAAGTTGAGCTTAACACCAGGAATGATGCAACGTAGAAGTTCGTGAAGACGATTCAGGGCGGGCTGTATCGAAGGACATTCAATGAAGAGATGAATAAGAGTGCCCCTTTCACCACACCAACCACAGTGAGCTGGGATTTGCGAGTTCAGATGATGAAGAACAGGCAGGGAAGGGAGAGCATTATGCAGCAGTTTGTACTGTACATCCCCTTCCCTTTTGGAGGTGGGTGCCTTGTAGATTGCTTTCCAGTTGATCTTTTGGAGAGGTGGAAGAACGCCAACGTCATGCCAGTAGGTGTTTAAAAAGACAGGATGAGAGTTGGTGACCCGGTTGAAATGGGCATACAGTACTTTTGAAGGAGCGGTTAGAGCGTCATATGTGTTGATTCGAACAGGAACCGGTGCATCAAGAGGACCTTCGCGGTTCAGGCGGTCAAATGCGGACCGCCGGAGACCATCTGAACAGAAAATCGTTGGGAAGGTGGTTGAAAGGGCACTGCGTAGGTGAGAGATATCTTGTTCTAGTAAGCGTAAAGACGAACGTCGAAAACTGGAGAGAAGGGTAATGTCCTTAGCCTGCAGCCAGTTGCCATTGGTGAAATTAACAAGGTTCTTGATAAGTTTGGTCCCACACGCAAAGAGCCGGGCAGGGAAGACCACGCTCCTACCATCGGCACAAGCTACCAAACGAGAGTAATTAATAGGTAGATTCATTACATGGTTGATCGAGAGGGAAGATGTCAGAATTTTAGCTCCGGAGTCTATCCAAGCCCGCAATACCTCAGAGTAAAAAACAGAAAGACTAGTTAGGTACTTCATGTCTAAATCAATAAAGAATAATTGAACATCAAAATCAAGTTTTCTATACCTCTTTAAATTATAAGATATAAGAACGTTTGCAGGATGAGATCGACAACTGAGGAATCTTTGAATCAATGTAAAACGAAAAGTAAGAGTGCGAGCTCGAAAGCTGACTAGGCCTAGCCCACCTTTTTCATGAGACAAAAAAAGTATACATTTCTTCAATATATGTTTCTTATTTGACCAAATGAAGTTTACAAGAATATTCTGTAAATCATCAATAACACGTTGTGAGGGTGGAATAACAGCTAGAAAGTGTAACACTTTCGAGGCTGCCATCTGGTTGGCAATCATAACCCTGCCTTTTAGGGAGAGACCATATGAGAGGGGTTTCCACCTATTTAGTGTTTTGTTTAACCTTTCTTCACAAATTTTCCAATTTTGATTCATAAAATTATTACTGTTTCCTAAGTGAATACCAAGAAAAACTAATCCACTACTATTCCATTGAAAACCGAGGGGCTTTTCACTTCGATTACTCCATGAACCAACCCAAAGGCCTTGAGACTTATGATAATTTAAGTGGGCTGCTGATGCTTTACTAAAGGTACTGTGCACATTATTAACTACCTCAAAGCCATTATCATCAGTTATAAACACAGAAATATCGTCTGCATAGGCTGACACAGAAAACACAGCATTATTACCAGGTATACTAAAACTAAAATGTTCTAGGCTACTTCTTAAATGGTTTAAGAACGGTTCAATTGCAAGTGAGTACAACAGTCCCGAGAGAGGGCAGCCCTGACGAATTCCTTTTTTAAAGGGAAAAGGAGCAGTCAGAGAGCCACATACCTTGATTAAACTATCGGCACTGTTATACAGAAGTTTGATACACGAGATGAATTTTTTACCAAAGCCCATGGCATGTAAAGTACTAAAAAGATAATCATGAGCAACATTATCGAAGGCCTTTTTTTGATCCAAATTAATAATAGCTAGGGGAGAATTATTGTAATTTGCATAACCAATAATGTCCCTAATCATATTTAAGTTGTCATAGATTGTGCGACCTGGGACACAATATGATTGATCACAGTGTATAACGTCACCAATACACAATTTAAGTCTATTGGCATATATTTTAGCAAATATTTTATAGTCGTTATTAAGAAGTGACACAGGTCGCCAATTGGAAATGTCTGCAAGGTCTCCCTTCTTTGGGATCAACGTGATAACAGCTCTATAAAAAGAGCGTGGTAGAGTACCAGACTCAATTGCATGTTGAAAAACTAAAAATAAATCATTTTTCAATAACGGCCAAAAAGTCTGAAAAAATTCAGCTGAAAGTCCATCAAGGCCGGGTGACTTATTTTTGCCAAGTTGCAGAACAGCAACATCTAATTCTTCCTGACTCAGGGGTGCATCAAGATTAACAGCGTCACAGGGATTAAGTTTCTGTACATTTGAATGTATTTCACTCATAGCAATCTTATCGATCGGAACGCTTGAGTATAGTTCTTTATAAAAATCTCGAACGTGGTGCATAATATCAAATGTGTCTTCTGTTACAACACCTGACGCAAGACGGATTCGAGACACCACCTTGGAAGCAGAATTAGATTTTTCCAAATCAGAAAAAAAAGTGGAGCTCGTATCCATTTCGTGTGCGCATTGAAACCTTGACCTAACAAAGGCCCCCTTTGCTTGGTTTCGAAGTAACGCATTCAATTCTTTTCTATGCTCAGCGAGGGCTTGCTGTGATTCTTGAGAGAGAGATGGTGCAGACTGAAGTTCGTCTATCAACTTATTAATATTCATTAAGGTTTCTCTCTTTTCGCATGCTAATTTGGAACTATAAGACTTAGTGAGTGCTTTAATATAAATCTTTCCCATATCCCACCAAGTAAGAATGTCAGAGAAATTGGATTTCTGTTTTTGCCAATTGGTCCAAAAAGTAGTAATCATCTCAATATAATGTTTATTTTCTAACAAGGAATTGTTAAAGTGCCAAAACGCACCACCTCTAGGGTTGGAAGAAGGTAATTTAATGACTAGAGTTACAGAAGAGTGATCTGAGAGGGAGCAAGGTAGAATGTGAGAAGACACAATGGAAGACGCCACACTACGGGGGACATAAAAGCGGTCTAGTCTGGCTTTTAAATATTCACGCTCGCTATAAGGGCTTTTTCTGTGCCACGAGAATTTCTGTTCATGAGGATGGACTCTGCGCCACGCATCATACAAATGGCACTTATCAATGGTATTCTGGAGAATGGTAGCTATCTTTTGTCTGTGTTCACGTGGCATGTGATACCGATCTAAAGATGGGTTAAGAGTACAATTAAAATCGCCCCCCATAATAACATAGCCATCACGGAATGAGTGAGAATGAGAATCTAATAAAGAGATGACTCTCAAAGCGACATTATTGTCCTGAGGAATTAAAATATTATACAGGTGAAAAACACAATCATCAATACGAACTTTAACATATAAAAGGTGGCCTTCAACTAAGACTTGAGAGTCAAGAAGAAAAAAAATCCCATCGTGTTTATAAAGTGTAGTAACCCCTGCGCCGCGATTGGGGCTTGGGGCACAGATAGCTGAAAAGGATGACCATGCATCCCAGCATTTTGAGTCAGAAGACAGACTGCCTGTTTCTTGAAGAAAAACAATATTAGAATTATAAACAAAATTAATTACATAAGTGTAAACAGAAGCATTTTTTGAAGGGGCTGCACAACCCCCTGTGTTCAGGGAGAGGAGTGAAAGAGCCATGAGAAGTAAAAGAGGAAGGAGGGAGAGAGTATTCCGAAACAAAGCCATATTGACAGAAAAATTAAATTGTGTATTCCTCCAGTCTCCTAATTAATTTCTGAACTCTGACCTGGGTACTCTTCTTAAAAAGAGGAGTGTTCCGCAAAGGCTTGAGCTGTCTAACAAGACCAGGTATATTGCTCGTGAATTTCTGAGCTACTTCCAAAGGCTTTTTCCGGGACTTTACAACTCGTATAAATTTGATCAGTTCTTTGTTAGAAAGGGGTCCCTGGCTAGAGGGGAAAGAGGAGGCCCAATCAGTCGATTCATCGTCAGTACTAAAAGACTCCTCCCACTGATTCAAGTCTGTATCAGCGTCTTGCCCTGAAACTGTGGAGGAAGGGGAAGAAGATTGGGAGGGGGGATCGGGAGTATTACGACTCTGGGGAGAGACCAGATCCTGGCTCTGTGAAATAGCCATAGATATAGGGGACAAAGTACTGGGGGGCTTGGGGGCAGACCAAAGCTGCACTGGATTTGCAGAGTGGGGGGAAACAGAAATCGACGGGACCAGGGCCTCAGGATGTTCTATGGCGGGCGAGGGGGGGTTAGAAACCTGTGATGGAGAAATTGTTTCCATGGAAGTCGGTGATGAGACCTTTTTCCTCAACTTCCTGGGAGGGGTTGGGGAGGTTAGTGTTACTAGCCTAGGGATCTCCTCCTCCTTCGAAGCATTAGGAGATTGTTTCCTTTTAGAGTTTAAAACCACATCTGAAAACAGTCTGGTAGGACGTGGAGGTGTACCCCAAGCAGAAGAAGATGGGAGGCGCTTAGGCGGTGCATCATTCGGGGTGTTTCCAGTGGGGCCCTCTGCATTAGGTTCGGGTATTGGGATAGGTTTAGAAATCTTTGGGCGGTGGTGTGGACCAACCTTACCCCTGTCCTCACTCTTATCTTTTTTACAGGCCCGACTCATATGCCCCAGTTCACCACAGGTGAAACATCGAGCAGCCTCTGTAGAGAGAAAGACACGGTAGCTGGAGCCTTCATATACAAAATCAATGTGACTGGGGGGTGTAGCATTGGGGTGAAAAATAACCTGAACCTGCCGTCGGAAAGAAGTGATATGGGCCAATTCCTTTTCTTTAAAACCAAGAGTGATTGGGCGCATTTTAGAGACAACTTTTCCAAAGCATGAGATTTGTCTTTCTAGGATGGCGTTGGGTAGTTCTGGAAACACATTTGATAGAATTACTTTGGTAGAAGGAAGAACTAAGGGGGAAATTTCAATGAAGGACCCCTTATAAGAAAGGCCAGCCTGGCAGGCTACAGCTACCATGTCTTTGTTCTGTAGATAGACAGCAATACGCGAGTTGCTGATGCGTGACGCTGAGACAATTTGTTCTGGGGGGATGACAAAGACAAAGTTTTTAATATATTCATGTATTGAGACGTCTCGCTCTGCGTGGAATGCCACGCCGTTACGCCTACCGAGCGTTTTGCACGCCTCAGCGCCCACGATAGGTACACTGGTACTAGAGCTAGCTTCTCCGGAGCCAGCCCCGGGCGTTTGCCCAGGAGCTGGCCCACTAGAACTGGCCATTAAGGCCGACAAAAATATAACACGACTGAGTGCAAAAGGTACATAAAAAATACACAAAATATCAGAAAAATCACAACGTAATGAACAAAGGTGGGCTAGGCCTAAATTCAACAATACGATACAAGTATAAACAATGTAAACCGAATGACCTAAAGGCCAAATTAAGGAAAAAACCTACTCGACTCCGGAGCTACAAGAAAAAGACGTCCTCCCTCAATGAAGAAGAAGAAGAAGACGAAGAAGAAGAGAAGAAGAAGAAAAAAAAAGAAAGAGAACTAGAGAGAGAGAGAAAGAGAGAGAGAGTGGTGAACACGTATTTCTCGGAATTCAAACATTTCACAATTGTATAATGATTCTCGTATTGTAGTACAAAAATAGCAGCAGTAGCACTAGAGCTATATAGCAAATTACCTTATATAAATTATTTGTTATTTTCTCCAGATCCACGGTCAGTTTTGACATTTCTCCAAAGTAGGGGATATTGCGATCATGTCTTCATAATCCTTTAAAAAAGACAATAGCCATGAACTTCTTGATTTAATGGAACGTGCATTTTTTCCTCTCTATTAGAGGGAAGACGAAAAATGAACATTTGAAAAAGTCGTTGATTGCTGAGGGGTGTACTCGATAAAATGATAAAATAGATGACAATGATACGTTCCCATGGTTACTCTTTTACGTACAATCGTTGAATATTCGATTAGAATCTCTTTGCCAAGAAAATAAGTCGCATCTTTTTGCTCAATTACCGTGAAGTTTCATCTCACCTCCATCTTCTCATCAGAGAAGCTTTGCAAAGGTCTTTTGTTTCCTTCTCCGAGTTGGGTGGCACTCAAAATGGATGAATTTGCGATTCAATCCACTCTTCATCCATTCGAAAGCCGAATTATGAGAAGACTTATCAGATTAAGACGCATTTGGCAGGAGAAATATACAAGATGAGCGCCAAATGGCAACCTTTTTTTCAATTTGTTGATGCCGAGTGTGTGAATTAGTGTCCTTTGGGGTTTTCCGCGTCGAATGATGGATACACAACGCATTTTAATACCACAATAATTCTGCACAAATGACAGAATTGTCAATAACCTTGTATCCTGTGTATAGTCCCCTTAGAACTTTTTAAAATCAGTATGAAGAGCTTTTCATCCCTGAAGGAGAATATAAAAGTAGCTCTCTAACCCTCCTCCTTGCCAATGCAATTTGAACTATATACATGTATATGGGTGCACTTTTTGAAAGAGATAGAAATAGAAGATCTTATCAAAGTAAAAGATCATGGGTAGAGGTAGGCATGCATTTCTTTACTTTTTCTATTTTGCTTCTTTATCGTATGTTCACCGTCGATTATCATAATTTGGTAGTGAATAAATGTTGTTTTAAGGAGCCAGGAATACTCCCCAAAAGAAGATTGCATGCTATTGCAGTGAAATGACAAAATACATGTCTAATCGTGAACACAAGATATTAATGATGGCTTAGTTTTCACTTTTCAAAAGGAAAACTTGTAAATATTTTAGCCTGGAGTGATTTTGAGGCACCTGCCTCCCAATGGGTAAGATAAAAATAGCAAAAGTTGTCTTTTATATTCGTTTTGATATGATTCTTATCTCCATTCATCATTAGTTGTCTTCTACAATGTCAGATTTTGGTCTAGGGAAAACATTTTGAAAGAGCATTTCTTACCCGCGAGATAACGAAGAATATTTATGGATACTTTTGGTATTTCGTGTTTAAAACAGTTTTCTATCAACAAAGAGAAGACGATCTAGCGATTAAGATAACAAAGGAGTAGGCATGTATGCATATTTGAACATTTCTATTTTTTCTCTAATCGTTATATATCGAAATACACCTTTTTCAGAGGGGGTGATTGGTGAATGAAAGGAAGATAAAAAGTTTTTTTGTGTATGTGAACACAAGATATGAGTGATGGTACAGTTTTTTCACTTCAAACTAAAATTTGTAGCCTCTATTGGGACTGGTGTCATTTTTAAGCACATACCTCCCACCGTTTTATTATGCCTCCGCCCACCGTAGGCGGTGCCGGAGGCATTACGTTTTCGGGTCGTCCGTCCGTCCGTCCGTCCGTCTGTCCCCTTTTCGTTCTCGCGATAACTTCAAAACCGTTTGGCGGATCAGCTTGTAACTTGGCTCATGTTTGCATATGGGAGGGACAATGAACTGATTACATTTTGGGGTCTCAAGGTAAAAGGTCAAAGATCATAAAGGTCATTATATACATAAAAATGGTTCGTTCTTCTGATAACTTAGGAACCGTTTGGCGGATCAGCTTCTAACTTGGCCCATGTATGCATATGGGAGGGACGATGAACTGATTAGATTTTGGGGTCTCAAGGTCAAATATCATAGAGGTCATTATATATACAAAAAAATGGTTCGTTCTTGTGATAACTTAGGAACCGTTTGGCGGATCAGCTTCTAAGTTGGCCCATGTATTCATATGGGAGGGACGATGAACTGATTAGATTTTGGGGTCTCAAGGTCAAAGGTCAAAGGTCACAGAGGTCATTATATACATAAAAATGGTTCGTTCTTGTGATAACTTAGGAACCGTTTGGCGGATCAGCTTCTAAGTTGGCCCATGTATTCATATGGGAGGGACGATGAACTGATTAGATTTTGGGGTCTCAAGGTCAAAGGTCAAAGGTCACAGAGGTAATTATGTACATAAAAATGGTTAGTTCTCGCAATAACTTCAGAACTGTTTGACAGATCAACCTCTAACTTGGCCCATGTATGCATATGTGAGGGACGATGAACTGATTAGATTTTAGGGTCTCAAGGTCAAAGTTCAAAGGTCATAGAGGTCATTATATACATAAAAATGGTTTGTGATGTATGGAGTCTAGGCCTACCTATTTTAGAAATTTCAAGGGGACAGTGGTCTATTTGCTATAAAATATATATTTCCTTGGTGTATTTGATGATTGTAAGTCATCAATGGTAAGTTTTTTATTTGAAAATTAAATGAAATTAATTACCTGTCTCCTGTGCATTTTAAATGAAAAGATTTGTAATTTTGTTGGACCAATCCTTTTTAGAGTGTACATGTATGCCATACATTTCCAATCTGGTGATGGCGGAGGCATAATTTCCGACCGCGCGCGGTCGAAGATTCATCTAGTTATAATAGTCATCATGGTCATGGTTTATCTTTAATATTCGTTTCGATATTTTTTTATCACCATACATGCTCTCATTATAGCACGAATCTGATGACTGGGAAATCATTTTGAAAGATCATAACTTACCCGCGAAATTACGAAGAATATTTTGGGATACCTTTATTTGAACACAATAATTTTCTATATGAACAAAGAGATGAAAACCTATGCACAAGTTTCTTTTCGTTATCATGAAATATCTTTTAATTATATTTCTTTGCACTGTGAATTCTCTTTAATATGAAACTTCAGTAGAAAATAAAGATTTCTGCATTAGAATTAATGCACCGAAATGTGTGGGAGGCGTCTACATGCATGTAGTAAGAAATGAGGAGGCCTACATGATTGTATATCTTTCCATAAAGAAGGATGTATTAACAGTGAGACATGATGATTATTGAAGAGAGGCATTGTTCTGTATATTCTACAATTTCAAAACATAATCAAGCTTCAGGCAAGATTATTATTGTTCAGTGACCATGTGGTAAAAGCGTTATCCAATTATATCATTCCTTATAGGCGTTTGCCAATTTTTGTAATACATTGTATAACAAAAGATATGAAAATTTCAAACGCCCTAAAAAAAGATATAATCTTCAAACCCCCTAAAAATGACAAAATTTTCAAACGCACCAAATGAATGATAATTGTACTTTATTACATGACGTTTGTTCGTCATATTCGAGATACAAACGAAGAATGTTGAAAAACATGATGCTTGTGATGATCTACGTGAGGTAGTGATTATTTAATGATAATAATAATAGTAGTAATAATAATAATAGCTTCTTATATAGCCCATAATACTCAAATAGTAATACTAATTTTAAAAAATCTCTATGCGCTTAACATAGTAAAAAAAAACGTTGATAAGTTAGCTAACACGATAAGAACTACTTTCGAAAAATAAACTGAAGGGCAATTTCAACGACCTATTGTACTGCCCATAGAAATCAGGTTTGGATTATGTAATACACCACTGTAATGTTCGCACATTTCTAAAGGTGATAGACAAGGCTATTAAAATTGTCGAAAGTAGTTTTTATCGCGTTCATAACTAATTTTTAATAAGATAATTACAAGTGTTTAATGAAATATATCTTAGTAAGGATACATAAGAATTTACAAAATATCATATATATTTGACTATCATCTTTAGGGTTCACTCTCTGAATTAAGATTAAGAATTAATATTAGGATTTTTATTAATCGGCACGGATAAAAGTTTAAATGGATACATTTTGTGGTTATTTTCTTTTGTTTCATGCTGGGTTTCATGATTTGTTTGATAACAAGTACAAGTACAAGACAAAGAAATTGGAACAATATTATTTTTAAAGTGTGGCTTATATTAGTGTCCAACACCCCCCGGCCACCAAATCTGAATACTCCCATATCACCACTAAGACCGCAACAATATAACTGTTTGATTTTTCCTCATTTTCCTTCATTTTTTAGTGACATCTAGTTTTGCTCCTGCCATGCCTGTTCTGATTGATCAACCATTTTAATTTACCAAAGGGCTTGAAATACATCATAATCGTTGGTGATTTTATCGGAGGATGTCGTTTGCCCTTTTCTTTAGCAGTAGTAATAATCATAGTCAATTGGATGCAATTGATTTGATGTAAGAGTAAGGTAAGAACTGTTGCAGATTCAAGTCAAGAAGGACCTCTAAATAACGAAGTCAGGATGACACGGAAAGAAAGAATAATAAACTAACTAAGTTAAAAATGACACAGTCGGTCAGGTATACAGCTCAAGATTATAGGAAAAAAGGATAGATACTGATGATGCAGTTAGAAAGTAAATTAGGCCGATCAGGAGGTTTAAGTTCTGCTCGTCCGCGAAATCGAGCGGGTTGGTAAGATTGGATTCGCGGTCATCGGTCCGACTGGGAGTCGCTAGGTTTCCGCCCCCTAGGGCTACAGAGAGCGAACCAGACCCGTTGGGCTGTATCAGATAACGCCTCGGCGGGCACGTTTTATCCTCGCTTAAACCGTCATACCTCCTCCGTCCAAGAATGCACTCATTGGCCCAGCACGACGAAGCATACATCGATGTTGGGAAGGCGTGAAGAAATTAATCAAAAGCTCGTCACCATCCCACCTCCCGATGACAAGTTGCAAATTAAAAGGATATACATGAATGTCATTTTTGAGACGTCACATCTTCATAGAGCAACAAACGGGGTGAATGTAGGACAAATTAAGTTAGAGGACAAACGCACCCTAACCGTCAGCGCTATAGGGTTGGTCGTGCTCTTTAGATTAACAATAAGTTAGTTCACAACGTATCTACCCTCTGCTATTGGAACATACATAGAAATGAAGTTTTAACTATATCAGCTAAAGAAGTGTAATACCTTTCCTTAGGGATGTATCACTGACCGACTGTTTTTCTCACCATCTTTTTCTACTCGCATGCATTGCTTCTATAATTATGTACCATTTACATATATTACTTGGATAGGTTCATATCTAGGTTAGATAAAACTAATATATATTTTTTTTTGCAAAGACGAGTTTTAACTTTTCGTCGTATATAGGTTGCATTATCATGATTATGATTATCGTTTTTTGAGCCTTAACACGGGATAAGTCGATCTAGGGGTATGGTTGTCTAAAGGTGTAGTTGTCCTAGGTTAGTCGTCTTAGCTGTCCGGACATGAACAACTCTAATTGACTTACATGAAATAGTTGCAGTTGCTGAACGACTGATCGTAAAAGTTTACTGAACGTATTTTATTCCCTATACCGTCTTGCTCTCAGGGGCGGATCTAGCTTTTTTCCAGGGGGGGGGGTGACCCAACGACGATGCGGAGCATCGTCCACAAGCCGCGTAGCGGCGAGCCAATTTCTTTTGCTATTTTGAACCCCCGTAATGGATGTTTTCCTGGCATCTACTAACGCAATGGAGACCATGCATGAGGCTGAGCCTGAGACAGAGTGCTATAGGAACATACTGTGTGGGTCTGGACATATTATGATGGCGTTTTTCTATGCACATTAAATTTTTACTTGGCAGCCCAAGGGGGGGGGGGGGGTTAACCCCCCCCCCCCCCCCCCGTAGATCCGCCACTGGCTCTTTCCGATGAAGTATGAAAATTATACAAACAACTTGTATACAGTCATGCACGTGTATTGTCCTTATGATCACAAGTTATTTGAATTTTAAATTTCATAATTATTCATGTTTATACTCACAATACCCCATTCGGCCGAGGGTGATTGAGTCAATAAAAACAAAACAAAACCAGTATGATTTGCACCGTCCAGTTTATGTTGTGTACGACAAAATACGTACGGCGATTTTTTTTTTTTTTTAATTAATCATTACAGTATAGTCTGTACCAAGGTGGACCCCACTATTCCATACACATAGGTTTGTTTTTTCTTATGCATGTCCTCACTTCATTACCATTCATTCAATAAAATTATGCGAGCATTGGGGCGCGGTTCCTATAGATAAAATTCGTATAGAGATATAGAAGGGGGAAATCGCCGCTGACTTTTTCACGGAGAAATATATACGTTTGTAACGCCATTTATACAGTGCGCGGTTGGGAATTAAACCGTGGCTTCAACCTTTATATATGTATATACTGATGTAAGAAGAGACAAGAGAAAGAGACAGAGAGAGGGGGCGGAGAAGATGAGTCAACGAGTGAGAGGGGGCGAGGGAGGGAGAAAGGAAGCGGGAGGAAGGGGTAAGTGAGAGGGAAAAGGGGGGGGGGGAGATGGGGCGGGTGAAATGAGTGATGTTTGCAAAATATAATTTTGAAAAGTCTTCGAAGAATATTCCTTATGAAAAATTTCATTAATCAAGCAACTCATATATCTTATAGCCTGAAGTTAGGCCTATCTTGCCTCATAAGAATAAGTTTCCTGTCTTCCAGAGTTACTCTTATTTAATCAGGACCCTGGAAATTTCAGCGGGTCAACAATCTAGATAATTGGGTCGAAATAGGAAATAAAAAGTGAAATCAATGGTCAGGAACGTATATCGATCAAAAATATCCTACTGAAAGCTCTCTATATAATAATGTAAGGTATCATTCCACCATATCGAAAACCTCAATTTCGCTAATTGAGCACAGACAGAAAGACAAGAATATGGTGTGATTGATAATTTTGACAGATTTTTTAATTCGACGCGGGAGATATTCATGTAATTCGAAGTGAAAGTGTTGAAAGGGCATTGGACCTGAAGGATACATGAGGCTTGATTTACTTCATGTGGAGTGGAAAGGAATATTGTCTCTCGGAGCGAAAATCGAAAAGTACTGAGGGGACTCCACCGAGAAGAAGAGGGATGAAGGAGTGGAGGAGAGAAAGAGAGAGGTTTATAACCAAAACGAGAGAGAGAGAGAGATAAAAAGAGAGTGAAAAAAGAGAAAGGGCTACAAAACTTTCATTTTAACGATATGACATTCTAATAGCTGAAAACTAAGTATATTTATTCTCTATTTGCATTTTCGAAAATACAATATAACGACATAGAAGTTTTTTGAAAATAAACATCAGTATCTTGTTATACATTCTTCTCAAATATTAATACGTAATAGTTCTGCAGAGAAAGTGGGAGAGAGGGAAAAGGAGGTGTAAGAGGGACTGGAGTGGGAAATAGACTGAGGGATAGAGAGGGAGGGGGGGGGGGGGGGAGGGGAGAGAGAGAGAGAGAGGGGGAAAGCTTTAAAAAGAATATATGATAACAGCCATAGACTAAGAATTGTTTTTGTTGACTTCCTGACTTTCTGGCAATAATTGCCATCATGGCAATCATCATTGCCAGGGTCCTGTTGCAGTTCAGTGACCTTCTGCGGAAGGTCAAGTAACAAAGGAAGGTCACATCAAAACGTCTGAAACGTTTGGTCAGTGCATCACGAGCAGATTGATAATGGTAGTTCAACTTGCAACATAAAACGATACCGATATGATTTAACCGATGTATAAACGTAAGTCGAGATTGATCGGAAGATACAGCCGATCAGTCGATAAAAATGCAGCACGGGTTCGAGAATATAGAATGTCGTCGGTACCAGACCGAATCGTTTTACCATAATGCCTGAGAAAACATGAGACAGACAAGAAAGACGACTAATGTGAGAAAAATGAAAAAAGGGCAACAATTTGGAGAGAATAACAAAAAGAGTAAGGAGCAAATACTATATTCAATATAATCATGTAAGCCTAATAAGCCAAAAATTACAAATTTAACAGTTCGAAATTAAATGATTTGCAAATGGAAAAATGCAAGGTCTTAATTAAGTTATTGAAAAAATGCACTTGAATACCATGCATGACAAACACAGTTGAAGGCTGACAAAATGATAAGAAATCTTCCCAAAATGTGTACATTAAAAACAGATCTTGGAAAAGGAGAAGGAAGACTCCATGTTAACAACTTTTAGTAAAAAATATGGTTTACTCATGAAAGCAACAGCAGATTGATAACGATAAAATCCTGACTAGTAAACTGTAGTTTGATGCAATTTCGACATTGCAAGAGGCAAAATACCTCCAGCTTATTTCACACAAGAAATGCAAACTTGTAAATGTTTCGTCATAGTCATGATCATCATCGCCATCATCACCATCATCACCACTATCACCACCACCATCATCACCATCATCAACATCATCATCATCATCATCACCACCACCATCACCACCGCCATCACCACCACCAACACCACCATCATCACCATCATCATCACCACAATCACCACCACCATCACCATCAACATCATCATCATAATCATATCATCATCATCCATGTCATCACTATCATCATCTTCACCATCATCATTGTCATATACTACTACATCATCTACATCATAACATAAAAAACACACAAAACAACACAACATCATTATTATCGTCTTCTTTTTTTTCTATTCTTTCAATTTCCCAAGTTATGTTCTGCTTCCGCTTCTTTTTAAAGTAATGTCAGATTCCAGTTGATTTTTTGTGTGCGTGCCAGGGAGAGCGTAGAATGCTATGGTCACAACCACAAGTGATCGTGCGTGTTTTTTCGCGTGCATGTCCGCAACTCCTGCGATTTGTACGTCCTTCGTTTGTCATGGTCACAACGGGACGTGCACCTCTCTGCATCTCCTTTTGTGCGTCTTGCACCCTCTTACCTGCAAGAATTCTTGAGGCGAACATACAGCCCCCGTAAAGGTAAAGGTACCATGTAAGTGACGCGCGGCGCGCGATATATCACGGCTTCGTATGGAGCATAAATATGGAGCTACGGGCTTCGCTGCACGTGTCTCCTGCGTTCATCGAAATTGAAAATGTCCAACAGCCTCCTTGTGCTGCGTGTCCTAGCTGCGTGCTCCTGCTTGCTTGGCAAATACGTACAGACACGTGCGTGCGTCGCAAGAATTTTCTGCCCAATTCGTCGCAGAGCACACGCAATTAAGGAGGAATAATAAAATGAACCGGCGGCCAATTTCGATGCTATGTAGAACAAAATGAAAAAAAGTATGGGCCTGTGTTTCACTATCGGGAATGACTTTACTATCCGAAATGAGGTTGATTATGGAAGAAGGCTGAAAGCTACTATTAACATGTGCATAATAATTACGAAGAGGAGAGAAGCACTATCACATGATCTCCAAATCAGTGTCCATATAGCTGAAAGCCGATATCGTAATAGGTTCATGTTTCGGTAAGGAGTTACCAATCAATTCTTCTCGCCCAAATTCAGCTCTTTTATACACGTTTACACGCTTTCTGTAAACCTCTACTTAGATTACAAAATGGAATCAGAAAATTGACATTAAAAATCCTTAAATCGGGCGCGGGTAGAGAGAAGCTCTTTTATAAATACATGTAATGTATTATGTAATTGGTTCATACATTGTATATAGAACTACATGTGATAAGTCGATCATTGTGTCATGGTATTGCTTCGAGGGGGAGGGGCAAATTAAAATATAATATTTAGAAACAAACATATCAATTCCTTGCAAAAATTGTTAGGAATTGTCTGCTAATCTTACAAAATCCGTTTTTGCTTACCACATATTTTGCTCTCTTCCAGACATAAATTTCTCTCTTTCCTCCCGGTCCCAGTCCCCCCCCCCCCCTCCCCCCCGGGGGTTTTCCAGTTTCTTTATCTTTCTCTCTCTCTCTCTCTCTCTCTCCCTTTCTCTCCTTTGTATTCTTCCTTGTGTCTTCTTCGTCATTATTTTTTTTTTCAAATCCTATTTGAAAGCACTACACAATGTTGGTTAAAGTCATGTAACTAGCGGAAAAAGTTTTCTTGGTGTAACTACTGTAGCTAGTGCAAATCCAAAATCGATTACCAATTTTCTTCAGTTAGCTTTGCAAACTTTAAAAGGAAGAACATAGATCTGGGGAGCGTTTCATGAAAGGAAGTTGTCGGATATTTTATCCGACAACTGTTATAAGCTATACTGATATCTTGCATCTGATTGGCTGAGAGCAAATTTGTCGGATAAAATATCTGACAAGTCCTTTCATGAAACGCCCCCTGGATGACCCATACACAAAATGACTAAAATGTCACTTTTTAAAAAATTTATTACTCAGTAGGATCTTTTTCTTTCATGAGGACCTATAACAATATGCTATCTTCAATCAATTTTGAGTACTGCCCCGAGGGTAAAAGCATCGCGAAGAAAACCGCAAATTAATGGTATTTTTTGCACGACAAATGGGAGAGTTTTCCACAAAAATGTCACAATCGACTCACCAAATTGCCCATTTTAGATTCGCATAGATGTAGTGATCTCATTTTTCAAACATCCATAATTTTCTTAGTCCTTGTCCGATTTCTTTCAAACTTTCACCATCCTGTTTTTCTTATTTTTCTGCACACAAATCATATTACCAAAGTTGGATTGCCCTTTAAAATTGGAAAATATTTCACCCGTGAAGTATTAGTACATGTATAATGTATCCATAATTTAAAAAAAAATCATCCATAGCCAAGGATTTTAAGGCGTGACAAATAGTTCTTGAAAAAATCAAATGCTACAATATATGTATAACTTGAGATTTCACGAAAAGGCAGGTATCCCAGGAAAAATTTAAAGGAGAATGAAACTCAACAAACTATAGATGATAATCATGTGGAAAATTGTTAGCCTATTCAAAATATCTTGAAAATACTATTTGATTACTCATTAAGGAGAATATGTCTCTAAAGTTTGCAGATTCCTTGCTAGATATTATTCCATTGGGGCTGCCATTTTGAAAAACTGTGACGTCATAGTAGGACATGTCCATTTACCTGTACACAATGGATATGATATTGCATAATGAATAGCTATTGTATAACTAAAGCCACCAATGCAAAATGGCAGACATCTTGGTACCCCCAGCATCTCGCACAGGTGATATCTATAGGAGGGGTTACCTCGCTATTTATAAGGACCACTTATTCATAAGGACCGCTATCCATAACGTGTGACTAAATGAATAGCGGTTTTGTATGAACTAATAATAACTAATAGTAACTAATGATATTTTAACTTCTTTAGACAAAGGCGAAGAAGTTGTTATAGTCCTCTTAGATTTTTCATCTGCATTTGATACTATCAGCCATGATACCATGTTAAAACGGGCGTCACGAAGATTTGGTATATGTGGTAAAGCACATGACTGGATTAAATCGTACTTAACAGGGCGAACTCATACTGTAGCTATTGGTAAAGATACATCCACACCACATCAACTATCCCAAGGGGTTCCGCAAGGATCTGTAATGGGACCCCTTTTGTTTACTACGTATACGTCTCCATTAGAATCCCTTATTGAGAGACACGGTGTACATAAGATGTTTTATGCCGATGATACTCAGTTATATATATCATTTAAACAATCTGATATTGATGATGTATTTTTGAAAATATCAGAGTGCATGAAAACTATCAAAGAGTGGTCATGGGAAAATGGTCTTAAACTAAATAGTAGCAAGACGGAATTTCTTCACATTACTTCTCGTTATAGATCTACTATTCCCATATCTTCAATAGACCTGGATGGCACAATCGTTCAAGCAACTGAAACTTGTAGAAATTTAGGTGTAATTTTTGATAATAAGTTTAAACTAGACAATTTTGTTAGAAAGAAATGCCGATCTGCATCATTTGCTCTTCATAGAATTGGAAGAATCCGCTCTTTCATAGACAAAAACACAGCAGAACGTTTAGTTCATGCTTTTGTAATGTGTCATATAGATTACTGCAATAGTTTACTGCAAGGGTTACCAGTTCGGCAAATACAAAGATTACAAATTATCCAAAACTCGGCTGCTCGGTTAGTGTCCTGCTCCAAAAAACACCAATCAATATCTTCTATCCGACAGAATTTACACTGGCTGCCAGTCCATACCCGTATAACATTCAAGATATTGTTACTTGCTTATCAATGCTTTCATAACCTAGCCCCATCATATCTAACTGAATTACTTAACTTATACAAACCTGAAAGAAATTTACGTTCTAGTAAGCAACACTTTTTTGTTGTGCCAACAGCCCAAACAAAAATTTACGGTGAGCGTAGTTTTGCCTATGCTGCCCCATTTCTATGGAATGTTCTTCCAGCTTCCCTTAAGTCTATTAATTCATTAGAACACTTTAAATCTGCCCTGAAGACCTATCTTTTTAAAGCTTCTTGTTAATCCCTGAACCCTGTACAGTGACTCTCTATCATTTCTTACTCTCTAAGCGCATAGAGACATGCTCCGCAAAGTGTTATGCGCTATATAAGAATTGTTAATTATTATTTATTATTATGAATAGCGGTCCTTATGAATAGCGAGCAAACCATAGACAAATTACCTCACTATTCATAAGGATCTCCGTTCATAAGGACCACTATTCATAACTATTCATAAGGACCGCTATCCATAACGCGTGTTAAATGAATAGCGGTTTTCTATGAATAGCGGTCCTTATTAGTAGCAAGTGGACCCCATCTAGGAGCAGTTGTATGTAGTTCTTTGTCATTTCTTTGAAGAATTGACAACCTTTGTCTGACCACGCAACAGCTTGTGCATGCCAAATCTTGCTTAACAAAAGAAACTGCCCCACCTATAACACAGCTGAACCAGATATCTTGGCACAAATAGGTTTTATGACAGGATAAAAGTATCTTCATTTGAATGCACATGACTACAAAAGTGGTTTGAGAAAATCAAGTGTTATGTATTCCATAGGTGATCAGGAGTGTCATCGTAGCTAGTAGACAGGTCAGTGGGTATCTCACAAATAACACTTTTCTGACATTACTTTGTAAAGAAAATGGCAGCCCCCATGGGATAATAGTGAGCTTTCGAATGTGTCGACTTGAACGCCGTCCTAGATCCTCCCAGCAACAATGGACTGCTTTGTGTTAGCTGCATACCGCGCTTTGTGCAAGCTGCATACCGCGCTTTGTGCAAGAACGGCTCACCCGTCCACTGGCTTCTCCCTCGTCCACTAGTCAGATCGAGAACGCGTCAAACATGGTTTTGTCGTCTTCTCTCAAACGTGAACCTCGCTTCACCCATTGTTAGCTTCATGCTTCACCTACTTTGTACGCAGTCAACACAAAGCAGTCCATTGTCGCTGGGAAGATCTAGGACGGTGTTCTAGTCGACACATCCAAAAACTCCTTGTCTAACAAGCAAACTGCAACCTTTTGAGACTCTGTTCTCCCTCTTAAATAATCAAATTGGAGAAATTTCAAGATATTTGTAAGAGGCGGACAATTATCTACATGATTATAGGATGTTTGTTGCCTTTCATTCCCCTTTAAAGGTTATATTCTACAATCATATGTTTATAATTCTTTTTGAGAAAATTAAGGATATAAATTTTCTGACAGCTCCAACTTTAACAAACTCTGTACTTTCCATTACCTTTAAAACTATCTTTTCTACTTTCTATATTCAACAATTGAACACTTACTCTAGTTTTTCTACTTGTACTAATTCAATAGATTTTAAAAAAATTACAAACACAAGCAGTGTCATAAATGTTTCAGTGAACTTCTGACATAAATTTAATGACATATCTGAATATCTTGTGAACATCATATGGAAATCATCTTTTCTTCTCTAATAAGTCTTTTTTCACAAAATAAAAACCAACTTTAATCCATAGATAAACAATGACAGGCACATCTTTGTTTTTTCTTATTTTTATGCAGTAAGGCTCCTAGACAGAATGAGTTTTCCACCTCTCAGTAGAAACGGCTACATATCGTTTTTCCGAAGGTTCATAATTCCGAAAATAAAATAGGGTTCATTATTTCATAAATGGAAAAGGGCATGTATTTCGGAAGGTTCGTAATTCCGAAAAGTTACGTAGGGCTCTATTGCATTTTCAGCATTACGAACCTTTGGAATCACGAACCTTCGGAGTAATGCATCAAATGTTCCGAATTATGAACCCTATTTCACTTTCAGAAATAGGAACCCCCTGCTATGGGAAATTTGTGTATCAAAATTATGACCCTTTGGAATTATGAACCTTCAGAAAAAACGAACCGTAGGAAAAACGAGTAACCCCCATAGAATCGATGGGTAAAAGAGTCTGGAGTACATAGACTAAGTACATAGACAGACTTTAGTGTACTCACTTGATAGCATGAGTCCACAGAATTCCAGAGTAAATCACATTAATTTGACACAGGGTGGCTGATTCTGTCTAGAAGTCTCACCACATCTCTTGCACAAAGCACAAATATGAAAGCGAATTCCTTCCTGTCATTTCGTTTGTTTTCAGTCCTCGTTTTCTTTTTTTTATCCATAAATTTATTTACAGTCAGTGATAAGGTACGATTGAAAAGGTGTTCAATAGTCCAACGTCTGTACATGTTAAAGTGCATGCATACCTATCTCGTAAACATTTTCATCCTGTCTTTAGAGAAAGAAGAATGTTTGAGTGCAAATGTTTGAAGAATCACATTGTACAATGCTTTACAACATGTATAAGATCAAGTTTCAGTGTTCACCAAAAGATAATAGAAAAATATCTCTTCCTTTTACTTTGATAAAACAGACTCTTATTGACCACAAGTAAAGAGAAAGTCTTTCTTACATTTAAAAAATAATTTTGCCAGTTTTAATCACAGATAACATATTACCCCATAGCAGTAGAGTGTCTCTCTTTGGTGATGTTTTTGCATCATCTTTTGATCCAGAATGCTACGAATTACACATTATACATGAGCAGAGAGAGCAAATATCACCAAAATTTTAAAGTCCATTTCCAGTGCCGTTCATAAATAAGAGCAATTTAATTGTAAGGAATCATTAAAGCTTGTAAAGTGGAAACGCTGTGTAAAATATATAACTATTTTCGTGTACAAATTAGCAAGTTTTCTGTTAAATTTTGCAATTTTCATTCATATTGGTTCATTTAATAAACATTTTCATTTTTTTTCAAACTATGTAGATGTGGAAAATGAGAATAATATTTGCCAATTTGAGGAGGGGAAAATGTATTAATTTTGACTGTAAGAAATCTCTGAGCTGCTATGGGTTAATATGTCAAAGAACAATGTGAGTAAAGCTCTGATCATGGTTATCGTCATGTTTATAACCAGAGATACAGTACCACAACATTAAACAAGAGGGTAAATCCTGTTTATTTTGGGGTGATTAACAGAGTGGTTTACCTTTAAACTCCTCTTCCTTACTGTCTCAAAATGAGTTGTTCCTTGTGTGTGCATACAAATGGCAAAATAGTTTGGCACATCAAAAAAGGACAAAAAGAGAGCAATAAGCCAGTTCGGAGATACAACCCGAGCATGAGTAGACAGAGGTTTTTAAATGAAATTGTACATGTAACACCAACTAATCTATTTCCTGGGAGGATATGTAGAAACATGTTTCAAATAATATACCCTGGGCACAGGTGAAAATTCAAATTCAACAAATTTGAGAGTAGCTCAAGAGGATAATCACAGAGTTGCCATTTGTATTTGATTGATCAACAATGTAAAACTTTTCAACCCAGTTTACATTTTATCAGATTTTCTCCATTTTTTCCCCTGTTTTGTTTACGATAAAGTAGAGTTCTGGTCATGCAATTACACTGTGAAAGAAACTGTCTCGAAGGAAATGGGAAAGGTTGACCATGTCTACATAAGAATGGTTTGATACTGTGTTGTTTTGGAATCATCAAAATAGATAAGAAATTGACCCAGTCACGCTGAAAAGCACATGTACTGCACACAGAAATGGGTATATGGGACTACACACACTATAGTGGCATGAATGTTGGGCCCGAAGATTTCAGCTATTTCTAGTCATATTTCGAATATAAGAGCATTTGAAGAGCAATCCTTTTCAGGGGATGTTTCTACTATGATGTTCTTCCAAACTGACATAAAATGAATGAGAAAGCTCACAAATTATTTTTCACCTTTCCCAGAACTCAAGATTCCCTTTAAAGTCTGATGGATTTCATTTCTACGTTTTTAGAGTACTTGGAAACAAAATATGTGAAAAACCAGCCAAAGTGTCCTTATAAAACAAGTCAGGAAATTGTGCACAAATTATACACCTGCAGCAGAGCATTCAAGCAATTTGGAATAGATAGCTGTAACAGAATGACATAGCTTTAGATGCAAATGTTTAATACATGTAGCATTACCCTGAATCAGTCTGTTTAGAGTTGGTTTGGTGGTCTGTAATATTTCAAAACTCTCAACTCAATGTAGGTTTAAAAGCCAAGTCTAAAGTTCTAAAGGTGAGTTGAATAGTAATTCAACTCACCTTCATGGCCCGTATATTCTGAACTCTGGTTTAACTTAAACCATGGTCTAAATGTGTGGTTTAACTATGGGCAGCCAAATGTGACACAAATCTCTTAACAGTGGATATTCAATTTATCAGCATTTTTGGTACTCAAAAGTTTAAAAACTGTCTGGGAATGATAAGTACAATAGTTTTCTTGACCATTAAAGCATGAGAACCAGAATCCAGTAAACAAAAGGAATATGAAGTGTAAACAAAGTTTTGACATTTTTGGCTACCCATAGTTAAACCACAGATTTAAACCATGGTTTAAGTTAAACCGGAGTTCAGAATACGGGCCACTGAGGTCCAAGTTACTGCTTTGTTCAATGCAAAGCAGACGGAGCTGAAACCAAGGGAGCGTTTCATCAAGCATTTTGTCAGTGATTTTTACTGACAAATTTGCTCTCAGCCAATCAGATGCAAGGATTTCAGTAGCTTATAACAGTTGTCTGTAAAAATCACTGACAAAACGCTTGATGAAACGCTCCCCTGGTGTTGGGCATAATCTGTTTTAGTAGAATACTACTGTAAATCCAGAAACATTTGCATGCATGAAACTTTCACAAATTTAACGATTGGTTCAGATTCGCAAGAACAATTCAAATTACAACTAACACAACACTTAACTTTGCAATAGACTGCTTCTGTAATGTATACAAATTTATGCACATATATTCTCCGAGCACCTAGTGACGAGCTATTCCATGAACCTGCTTTTTTATAAATGAGCCTCAATGCTTGGAATCAGTTTGCATACATTATTTGTAGCTATGTCTGGCAAGCCTCCGGCAAGCTTTCAGGTTGTCAAGAACAACCTTTGTTTGAAAGGTATGCATAAAATTTGCATACATTACCGAAGCGGTCTATTCACAAAAGTTTCTTGCCGTGAAAATGGCCCTTCTATGCGTATGTTTAATGTCCCAAAAGTTACTGGATTAACAGTGAATTAATGACCACTTTAGGAGAACATTGGCCTACAATTTTTCATACCAGCACTTAATATTACTGTTTCTTAAGTGGAAAGTGATACATAAAATAACATGGAATGTCTCTAAAACATTGAAATATCTCCATCATGGAAATAGAAAATGATTTGCTGAATCAACTTTGACAATGAAACCTAAACTTTATGTTTGGTTTGTGTCTTCAGAAACCTTGTAAATGCTTCCTTGTAATGATATAATTTCATACCTAGAAATAAACTATTATTTACTTCATAAATTCTGAATAGAATCTAAAATGGAATAATTCCAGTCTCTATCTCCTGGATTTCCCACCCCTGCCCCACTTCTTTCCTGACTTCCACTTTCCCTTACCTCTGCCCCTCCCTCGCCCCGATGCTCTACCCCCTGCCCCCCTGCTGGCAGATCTCTTTGGAGTCTTCTCGGTTCCTGTCGTGTTGAACTGATTCTTGAAGTCAATCAAACAAGGTGGGTTGTGCTTAAGGCTTTTGAAGGCCTTAATGGGCGAGTCACTAAAAGGGATCGTGGAGGGATCTCGATCCTCTCCGTCGACTTCATCATCGTCGTCGTCGTCACTGCCATTCCCGTCATCGTCGTCAGAGTCCATGAGGTATGCATCAAGGGCACTGGGTGAGTTTGGACCACTCTCTTCATCAGAAGAAGGGTCTCTGTGTCCTAATCTAAGATGCGATGTCGAAGTGGCCTCACCCCCATTCACGTTTACCGCTCTTTTAGCTATTGAGGAAACAACAATTATAAACAAAAGTTATAACAAAGATTAAATCAGGAAGTATGGTCTTGAATAATCAATATCTTGTAACATTTTAGAATATCAAAAGGCATGTACCACAAGTGCATGAGAGACATCAAATTATCAAGAGACTCAATTCAATGGCACTCAAAGTTGAAATTTGGAAAATTTGTCATATCTTTTTCTTCAAATAAATTTTTAATTTCAATGTTCAGTTTCCTTACATATCATTTTATACAAACAATAATTAAAGATCCGATCAATCAATAGTACATCTGTAGTGATACCATACAATTCTGAAATAATAACTCATTTTGTACAATGCATGACTACTATTTTTTCATTGCAAAGTACATGACTTGATGCAACTAAGTCTGAAATCCCCAGTGAAAATTGCAGGAAATCAGAAACAATGAAAAAAAGTAAAGGATTTTTAATGATCAAAATGACAATGGAAACCGCCATATACTTTCAAACTCTCATGCATGACTAGTCCAATCTGCAAGCACCGACAGGAGATTTCATTCTATTCATGATAGTAACAATAAGAACAGACAAAGGAACAAGAGGACTGATGGTGTCTTGTCATGAAAAGCATGCATGAAACAGACAACGGTCAACGTGCAAACACGAGACAACTGAACACCAAAACTAATCTAACCGTTGGGTGTTGTTTATCTCCCCCCTGAATTAGCATCGCTTAAGTCCGTCTCTCTGGATCATCTTCTTCTAACGCACCTCTGGTTGCTTGTGCAGTGGTGTTCCCCCTCC
Organism: Heliocidaris erythrogramma; assembly: GCA_025617745.1. Classification (NCBI taxonomy): domain Eukaryota; kingdom Metazoa; phylum Echinodermata; class Echinoidea; order Camarodonta; family Echinometridae; genus Heliocidaris; species Heliocidaris erythrogramma. The sequence continues at coordinate 174,524 of CM046868.1, forward strand.
TTGAGCATGATGCTCCCAGCGTTGACGATCCCCCTACTGCTGTAGACGACGTCTGCCTCCTGCTAGATGCTGTGGAGGTGCTCACGGCACTCGGGATCGCATCACGACCATTCTCGTCACCAAGTGCTAAAGACTTTCTGGTGTTTCTTGATGGGGTGTCAGCGCTGCTGGTAGATTCCACCTGGGAGTTGTTGGTGGCATCCATGCGGTCTAGCTCGTTCTGGACGTGTGCTTGGTAGTGAGACTTGTAGATGAACTTGTTGCAGATAAAGCATTTCTCTACCTCTCCTGGTTCAGCATCATCGTCACCATCACTGTCTACATTTTGACTGGAGGTACTGTGACAGGCAGAGAAAAATCTGATATTGAAAATTAGGCTGAAATTCAGAGTGGTCATACCATCATTTCTAGCACGTCATTCAATGAGCGTACTAAGGCAAGTTACACTGGTGGTAACCCATGGAAGTCTGTTTGTCATAAAAGGATTTTATGCAATATGATAAGCAGTATTAAATTTGAAACGTCACTATTTAATGCAATAGATGGAAAAGAAGAATAAAAGTTAGAACAAGATGAATGCGACTGCGTCTCCTATATGCCTCCGCCTAAATTCAGTTGATGGCTCAAACTGCTCTTGAAATATTGTGATAACCAGAATAAAAACCTCTAATTACATGTTAACTGACCTCTTTGACATTTGACCTTACACCTTATAACCCAACTTATCTCCTCCTAGTCATGAATACAAATTAGTTGAGATATGGTGATAACAATGTAAAACTACCCCAAAATCTAATCAGTTCCTCTTTCTATGGGGATACATACTGGTACCAAGTTTGAAGTTCTTACCTCAAACAGTTCTTCAGAAATCGCGGTAACGGTGCTAAAAACCAAGAATTTCATGTAATTTCATGTAAATTGACCTCTGTCACCTCCTTATCCCAAAATCTAATCAGTTCATCTTCTTATGGGGATACATACTAGTACCAAGTTTGAAGTTCTTACCTCAAACGGTTCTTGAGATATCGCAGTAACGAGGCTAAAAACCAGTAATTTCATGTAATTTCATGTAAATTGACCTCTGTGACCTCTGACCTTTGACCTACTTACCCCAAAATCTAATCAGTTCATCTTTCTATGGGGATACATACTGGTACCAAGTTTGAAGTTCTCACCTCAGATAGTTCTTGAGATATCGCGGTAACGGTGCTAAAAACCAAGAATTTCATGTAATTTCATGTAAATTGACCTCTGTGACCTCTGACCTTTGACCTACTTACCCCAAAATCTAATCAGTTCATCTTCGTATAGGGATACATACTAGTACCAAGTTTGAAGTTCTTACCTCAAACAGTTCTTGAGATATCAAGGTAACGGTGCTAAAAACCAGTAATTTCATGTAAATTGACCTCTGTGACCTCTGACCTTTGACCTACTTACCCCAAAATCTAATCAGTTCATCTTCGTATGGGGATACATACTAGTACCAAGTTTGAAGTTCTTACCTCAAACAGTTCTTCAAAAATCGCGGTAACGGTGCTAAAAACCAAGAATTTCATGTAATTTCATGTAAATTGACCTCTGTGACCTCTGACCTTTGACCTCCTTACCCCAAAATCTAATCAGTTCATCTTCGTATAGGGATACATACTAGTACCAAGTTTGAAGTTCTTACCTCAAACAGTTCTTGAGATATCAAGGTAACGGTGCTAAAAACCAGTAATTTCATGTAAATTGACCTCTGTGACCTCTGACCTTTGACCTACTTACCCCAAAATCTAATCAGTTCATCTTCGTATGGGGATACATACTAGTACCAAGTTTGAGGTTCCTACCTCAAATGATTCTTCAGATATCGCGGTAACGAGAAGTGGGACGGACGGACGGACGGACGGACAACCCGAAAACATAATGCCTCCGGCACCCACCTTCGGTGGGCGGAGGCATAAAAAAGCAGCAAAGAAGCATGAAAATACCATGTATTTAGGCCTGAATTATTTCCATACTTGTAAATTAAAAGTATAATAGTTCAAGTTTATAGAAGTTCCTCAAATTTGTCATAGGGACAAATCTTCTTTTTAAAAGCTTTGTTGTGAATTACCCAATGGAAAATAATAAAATGAATTTCATTCCATATGCCTCACCAGAAATCCACATTACCGTCCACTTACGTTTTAGATTGCCACTTAGCCCTTTTGGGGGCGGGATGGGTGCGATCTGGTTGCCTTGACGACGAGGAAGAGGGGCCAGGAGCGGTTACAGTGATCTCATTTCGCCGCACCATGTCCATGACCGCATTATCAAAATGGCTCATACTACCAACACTGGATGTGGGACTATCACTTGTGTTCTCAGAACTGGGAAATGTGCGTTTTCTGTACAGAAAATGTAGGAAAAGTGAGCGAGAAGGACACACAGATGTTTTCAAGGGCAAACAGAATGTGACTTGTCTGTACTTTTCAGATCTTACAAAGTCTTATGGTCCTTTATCAGAAAATAATTTCTAGGTTTCTTCAATACACAGTGTCCTCCAATCTACAATTCTAACTTTATTAAAGAATTAATTATTTGCCATGAAACAAATTCATATTTCAATCTAAACCCCTGCCAGCTTTGTCTATTAGCTTTACATATGATCTAAGAAATCCTATTCAGAAATCTTGTCATCATTGGGAGAGCCCGCTGTATTATGAAATTGCTCCGAATTTTCTCTTTGCTTTATGGTGACCCACAACTCTCACCTGACATTCTGTCTTTTGGCAGGTCTGCTTGTCTCCTGTGCCTCAGAGACGATTACATCATCGTCGTCGCCATCATTGTCAGCTTCATCTTCAGATGATGTCCGGTCCAGCATCTCCATCCTAGCTATCATTCTGTCTCGAGGACTAGGGGGTCTGGCAGGAACAGGTCTTGGTCTTCTTACAGGCTCTGGCCTGACAGGTTCTAATGTGGGATACATTACATTAGATCACATTAGAAGTTTGAAAGATTCATACAAATATATGAAAAGTCAAGATGTCAAAATTAACAGTGTTTACGAGCAATTTATAAAATCGGTATATTCGTAATGTTTTGAACAGAAACAAATGCAAAATGTTGATTTCGTTCAATTCTGGCCTAACTAGCTTCCAAGAAACATGAAGTGATCTGACTACCATACATCGATCAATACAATCAAACAGACACTTGCAACTAGTGAAAGAAATTTGCTAAATACCTGCGTTCTCTACCGGACCATTGCACTCGGCGGCATGGACCTCAATGACAGTCATGGCAAATGTCACCCCACACAGAGGACACTGGACACCATCAGTTTCTGGTTCATCACCTCCATCTTCCTGGACTACTTCTTCTTCCACTTCATTGCCTTCATCTTCTCTGGCTGGTTCCATGTTCTCTGGCAGCTCTTCGTCTCTTCGCCCACCTCCTTCATCAATGATGTTGTCATCTATCTCAGCTATCGGGGAGTTTGTTCCAATGCTCACTGCTGCATCACTGGAGTTCTGACAGGAAATTTTGTTATAAAATTATGTTATAAAACATAAATAACATAATCAACAAAGGCCCAATCATAATGAATTATTTGTTCTTCTTGTAATGGCACTATGCTCACATGATTCTATCTACAACATTTTTCAAATAACTACATAGTACGTACTATCCGAAAGTAGATGTACTCTTTGCACATGTGCCAAGCAGAAAGGCATGAACACAAAGTTTGGCTGAAGTTTTAATCATTTTATTTGGTAATAAAAGGACACAGAAATAATGTACAGAAGTTATAACATATATCACTCGTAAAAATTTTGAGATGAGGTATGATATGTGGTATAGATATAATCAAAGAAAAGTCCAGACATGTAAATCTGCTGGCAGGGCATCCATACAGATACTTGGGAAGAAAGGTTCATACATTTGAATGCATTTGACGATGTTCTACTGCTGTGAAGTGACACGATGTTCTGAAATAAAGTACGCAATGCATCCATCAGGATGACTGTATAACACTGTACAAACTGAAAAAACCTACCTGTAATTCTTTATCCTGATCAACCTCTTCATCATACTGCGTATCCTGCCTTCTCATTTCATTTTCCTCTTCGTTGTCATCACTTCTGGCCGATAAGTGGTCAACAACATCCCCTCCGCTATTGTCTACAGCACCATTGATTTGTTTCCGTTCATGACTTGAGCTGTTTTCCTGGACTATAGTTTCCTCTTCTTCAATTTCAACATTGTTTGATTCACCGGACCTGTTTACATTGCTACTGCCCACATCTCCAACACCATTTTCCTCTGGACGGGTAAACCTTGGTTGATTTGTTTTGTAGTAATGAAGTCTCTCTTCCTCAAAGCTATGAGCTATTTCATACATTGAGCTGGAGATTAGCTTAGATGTTGCAGGAGCTGCATCGCTATTACCACCTTGCTCAGCATGGTTTGTGGAGGTGGGACAAATTCTTGCAGGATCAGCTGCAGAATCTGCACCTGTCCTTGAGTTAGGCACACCAGGGCATACAGTCCCAGAGGCAATTGCCTCTTGGTGTTGGTCAACACTCGACACTGCACGTCTCCCTCCATTATCAGGAACAGTAGATGACACTCCCGAAGCACTCTCAGCAATGACAGTAGCCTGCGTCCTCACATCATTGTCCACCCTGAGCCTAGGTGATGATGGCTGAGGACTCTCCATCTTGTCCCTGTTATTCTGCACAGTTCGAGGTGAGCAATGCCCCACTTGCCTTGTGACACCGCTGGATGGTCTCACAAGTCCTCGACTGGATTTCCCACCAAAGACTGGAGATCTATGCGAGCTGCTAGACTGAGATTCAGCTGGAGTGGACCTTCTCGGAGACACTGTTGCTGTCAAAGGAGTCCTTGTAGTTGTGTTCCCAGGAACAACTTCCACATCAGCATCACTTTCATCTGAACTTGATAATCTATTCTTTGCTTCTCTCTTCTCACTCATATCAGATTTACTGATCCACTCTCCAGCTCTACTCTTCTGTACAGGAGAAACCTTACTTACAAGAGCTCTTGAACTCGACACCTCATCACCAGTCTTCAAACTCACTGATCCAACCGTCCTAACATTGTTCTGGACACCTGATGACCCCCTGACAGATCTTGTCCATTCCACTTTAGGTTTAAATGCTGCAGGTCTTGCTTCTGCCTGCTGATTCCCAGTCACTTTCTTCACTATGTTAGCATCATTGTTATTATGAAAGACTTTGCTAAGGTGTCCCAACTCCGTTCTCAGTGGCTTCACCAGTCTGGCATGGTTGGCAACTTCAGGATCATTCTCCTGGCTGTTTCCTGCGCTCTCCTCATCTGACGACAGAAGCCACTGGAAGACTTTCTGGCCTCGTTTCTTGTGTACGATGGTGTCCTTGACATGAGGTCCTGTCATAACAGGCTTCCCAAATTCTATCCTATGCCTCTGCTGCGCTTGAGCCTTGAGGAGACGCAACTTGTACTGGCAGAACAGTCGCAAAATGACAGTAGTGTAGGCATTTGGTAAGACTCCATGTGGTGCCAGGAATGGACTCTCGTGATTAGGCTGAGGAAAAATAAGAGAGAGCAGTTTGTTCATAAAGGCTACTTCAATAAATTATTCATTTTTACTTTTAGTTTTTCATTATTCTGCAGATAATAAAAACAATTTTCAATTTGAATGAAAAAAAAGAAAAAGACAACAACCTAGATACCTCAAAATGAATTTGGTGAAATAATAAATGTACAATTGAGGAAACAGTACTTCACTTTGGTTAGAATTTAGAATTTCAATATCCATATCAAATGTCTTTTTGCAACGAATTTCTAGGAATCTGTGCTAACCATTAAAATTTTGATGCAGTAAACACATAATATTTACAATGTTTAAATTATATCAAAATGGAGATATTCATCACATACGCAGGATGAAAGATTTCAGAAGCTTACCTTTCTGTGAAGCAGGAATATTGCAGTCACCGAGGTAGACCACAGCCAAGAAAGAAAAAGAGGAGAAAAATGATACAATTAAAACCAGAAAAACTCAGGAGTCTGAACCACTCACAAAATCTGTGAACACTATATGCGTGCGAAGTTTCTATTTCTACAATACGCTCTGGGGGGGCATTTCATCAAGTGTCTTGTCAGTGCTTTTTACTGACAAATTTGCTCTCAGCCAATCAGATGCAAGGATTTCAGTAGCTTTCGGTAAATATCACTGACAAAACACTTAATGAAACGCTCCCCAGTTTCGAATTTTGTTACTTTCTTTGTTATTGTTCCTTATAAGTGACATATAAAATACAAAATTCACAAAGAAAAACAACCTTTCATTCAAGCTATCAAGATCAATTCTATTACAATAAGTCTAGGAATGACTTGGTATTACCTGTGATCTACAAGTGGTACCCCTGCATTGTCTGGGAATCTTTGCGGGAAGTCAATGAAACCAGGATCTTGAGAGGGCGGTGTACTACTGTTCTCATCATCGTCACTGGCTCGGACTTCCACATCGACCTCTGATCCATCAGAGTCTGGTTCCACGGCCAGCCTTGGGGCCTTGGTCTTGTTGCTGTTGGTCCTAGATTCAGAGCTTTCCTCGCCATCTCTCTTCCTTTTTCGCAAACTCAGTCTGGTTCTCCGTGAATCCATATTGGAACTGCCACTGCAATACAAATGTAATCAAATTCATTAACAGAAATCACAACAGAGTCCCACTTGATAAAACATTACTCTCTGTACAATGAAACGTTACAGATACTTTCGCAATGTATATATTTCCTAATTAAGAGGTTTTCAGTATGATTATGAAAAAAAATAAGAAGAACATCTAAAGTTTTTGTGTACTATTGTAAACGCCATCGCTTTTGGTAGGTAAAAATTTAAGAATGTCAGATCATAGTCGAAAGTAGGTTTACTGCAATAACTCCTGAACCACTCACATATTTCCACTCTCTTTATTTAAAGTTAGATATAATTTGCTGCCTACAATGTTGAATAAGGAGATATGACAACCCCCTAAACTTAGTCAACCTGCAACCCCACCCACTCCTGCTACACTGCTGGACACCCCCCTTCCCCCCCCCCCCATGACTCACCCTCTCTCTTCCTCTTGACTGTGTGTTGATTCAGGCTGAGGCTGCAAGAAATGAGACAGCGAGGTCAAAAAGATTTTAAAATGTTATCAACAAAAGGTGTGGTACTGTCATCGTTATAAGCACTACATAAATCCAGATTATTATTAAAATATAATATCTGAAGCACTATTCTTACCTCATTCCCCTGATAGGATCTCTGACTATCCACAAACAATTCCTGTGACAGCTGGTCCTGGTCTTCCATCACATCAAAGATATCTATGCTTCCCTCTTGGCTGTTACGGTCTGCCAGAGGGCCTACTTTAGCGACAGCCTTTTCGCTGGATTGAGTTGGGTAACTGCTTGAGGCACGGGGTGGCTGTCCAGCCGTTATCTCCTACAATAAGGTTATCAAAAAAAATTAGTTATTCCATACTAGGCACATTCACATATGCATGTTTTAAAAGTCTGAAAATTCACTTTATGACAATCACTATACACAAATATTCACATTATGTCCAAAATATATAGTGACAACACATTAAACATTAACATCATACAATTTTACAATATCTCTACTGAGGAAGTCTATCAAATCTACAACTCTTTCCAAAAAGCAAATGTAATGGTTTTATTCTTCTAAACAATTGAGTTATTGGAATGCTTTCATTTACTTACCGTATTTTCCGCATTATTAACCGCGGCCGATTATAAACCGCATCCCCAACTTTTGACACTTGATTGAGAAAAAAAAAATCCAGAGAAAAAAAAAATCGAGAGGAAAAAAAAAAATCGAGAGGAAAAAAAAAATCGAGAGGAAAAAAAAGAAGAAAAAAATACAAGCAGATTTTAGACAATGATTTCAACTGCACGCTGATTTCTAGAGTTTGCCAGCTTTGTTTGATAATGCTCCATGAAAAAGGAGCGAGAGAAATAAATTGTAATTTTTAATTTAGGGAAAGAAACCAATCCTCACATTCTTCCTAATCACGTCGCACACACACACACAAACATAGTGTCATACCACTGATACCAAGGAGGTATTCCTGGCTTGGTCATACAGCCAGCAGCTACATGTAATAGCAGAACTCATGACACGATCATACTCGTATCTCAGTCAACTACAAAATATCTGAAAAATTACAAAACAGACCAAGTACCTGTTTGTGTCAATTTACAGTTTTCTGTAGAAAATACGCCGAAAATATTCTTTATTTATATCCAATAAATGCCACAGAATTTACAGTACTTTTATTAGAGAATCAACGGCCCGATCAATGGTCACTAGAAAAGTTGGAATTTTGTTTCCCTCCCTGGCCTCCTTTTATCAAGCGTACCCAATTAAACCGCGCGCGCATAGCGTTTAGAAGGGAAAGAGGGAAGAGAGAGAGAGAGAGAGAGGGGGGAGAAAAATAGACCGAGGGAGCTTTTCATCAAGTGTTTTGTCAGTGATTTTTATCCACAAATTTGTTCTCAGCCAATCAGATGCAAGGATTGCAGTAACTTATAAAAGTTGTCCGTAAAAATAACTGACAAAGACACATGATGAAATGCTCCCCGGCCCTGGAGGCGTCATGTTGTGACCCAGTTCAAGCATGAGATAAACGCACATGGCCTGCATGCCCTACAGTGACCTCGTGTTTGTTTACTCTGGTCATGAGTCTGGCACTCTCTCCCACGCTCTCTCCCTCTCTTTCCCGAGGTCAACTATAGTGGCAATTGTGTAATTTACGAGTGTCGTAAATCTTCAAACACTGGTCTTCTAAGGAGGAATTTAAAGGGGCGAGTTAGCTTGATATTAAATATAAATTATTGTGTTAAATTATTGGATACAGAAGAAATTCATGGTCTCATAGCCTGATATTTAAAATGGAGGACTACCATTTTTTAACTTGGTTCTAAATGTGAAAACGAGAGAAAGATGTGAGTGAAGAAGAAAAAAGGGAATAAAAAGAAATATGAATTTCTGTTACATGTGTGATTTCTTGAAATTCATCGATATATGTTCATAGGGAGGGGGCAAATAAGAGAAGAAAGACAGAGAAAAAGAGTAACACAACAAAATAAAGAGAATTATGAATTATGTTTCAAGTGTGATTTCTTGAAATTCATCGATATGTTCATAGGGAGGGGGGGGTGGTTAAATAACTGATTATATCCTAGCTTGGCCATAACGGCATCATCAAAGACATCTTGTCATCCAACAAAAGTACAAATATCAGACAAAGCTCATACACGGATACGAAGTGACTCAATAAATACACAGCCTAAACAATATCCTCCAGGGCTTTAAATATTGATTTTCTATTCAATTGGCTGTAAGCTAGTGCACAATAGAGGGCTCCTATTCAATGTGCGTCATCAGCTCAATTACTAAGCTTCCTATTGAGTATTGTTCAAGCTGCGAAGTTACGTAAGTTACAAATCTGGGTCAGCAAACAATACTTGTTTTCTTAAAAACTATAGGCATGGGTATTGCCTCGCTGTTTTAATAATGAAAGGGACAAAATCACAGCGGCTTTGTAAGGTCAGGGGGCGTAAATTTTGCACGCAAAATGTTGTGATTACCAGCCGGTACCCCAGCCTTCTTCTATGCGGCTGCTGCGGCGGAGACACTGACTGTGTGCCCGCTACTCGCGCTGATTCTGTTGAAGCATAACGCGACAAATAACGACGACAAAGAGAGATACATGATGCAAAAAAAGTGAGTTTTATTTCATCATTTTGACAAAGACAAGTAGAGACGACATTAAAAAATGATTGACAATCGTTAGACTGAGAAATCTGGTCAAAATGTTGGGTTTTGTAATGATTAATTTCCTTATGTCCGTGTACTAACCGCCCCTCCTTTTTGGGAGATTTTCCAGAAGGAAAAACCCGCGGTTTATATTCCGGAAAATACGGTACATGTATACCATGTTTAGACCAATAGGCACTAACTTCATACTCAAATCTAAAAAAAAAAAGAAGAAGTTATATCTCACCTCTTCATCAGACTGCAGCAAGATGGATGAGCTTGCAGAGCTTACATCATCATCGCCGTTCCCGTCTTCATCGACATCATCCATCACATGACCACCAGCTTCACTCGCCACACCCCTCTCCTCCTCACTGATATCAGTGACATCGCTATCCTCCCCGTCGCTGCTTCCTCCACCACCATCTGGACCACTATTCTCAAGAGATGCACCACTTCTGCTCGTCTGGGCCTGTGCCTCGCCATGGACGACCAAACCCACATCCTCCAGGCCAGAGGAGCCCCCGTCGCTCTCTCCTCCAACCCCGTTGTTGGTCTGCACCCTGTCTTCTCCTTCGCTCTCCTCATTGCTGATGACACCATCACTGGTTGAATTGGTTACCGAAGTGACTTGCATCTCCTGACGACTCAGTTCTAAGGCTCTCTGACAAGGATGAGGAGATGAACATAACGAAATTCAATCAATCTTCAAAAATATTAATTTGGTATTTATTTATATCTAAGATGCAATGGCACGCAGGAAAAATTTCACATTTCACATTATACAAAATTTAAAGTACTGATGGGATTATACAGCTAAATATGGAGCCACTATGCGAAATGTCCTTAATGAAGTTCTAGACCAGCATTATCTATTGACAGGAGAAAACAAGGCATGTGATCTCTGTGGGCAACAAAACTTTGCAAATATAAGATTCCATGCATTTAGTGACATTGTAACTTTCTATTCATTTTTAAATGTATTTTGTTCATAATTTAACCAATACATATTACACATTACACATATAATCTTACTACTTTGATTTGAAACACCTTCACAAAAAGGTTGGATTGCCTTTAAATCACAATTAGGGTAGTCAACTTACTTGAAAATCTTCCTCCTCACGCTGCCTTACTGCAATATGATGGAAATAAAAAACATGAAAGGAAAATCCACTATCAGACATCTAATAGACAAATTACATTACAATGTAAATCCTCCACTCTACCATGCCTTAGCGCAGTATGTTACCATCAACATATCCAAATAATTACCCATGTTTCTTTAAAGATCTGAAGAAAAAAAGTACACTCTACTTGTATGTTCTACCTGTATCAAGGTAATTTCAATATAAATACATCTCTTTGCTTGATTTAATATGCGGTTATCCTGGGTTCACACAACATATATATATTTTCTGAAAAGCAGCATGTATGATATAATTTCTATCAACTTATATCAATATTTTCTGTGAAAATGGTCTAGTGGAAAGACTAAGGTAGATTTTGCATACTTCTCTGTTCTTCTTCTTCTTGCTGCCTGCGGAGCAGTTCTCTATTGCTTGGCCGGCTGTTTCTTTGACTATCTGTACTTGTAGTGCTGCTACTAACCATTCCCATGCATTCAATCTGTGTTTAGAAATAAATGATAGATATCAAGGAGTTTTGTTATGGACAAATAAATTGGGTGAATTACTGATATCTGCGTCTAGGATAACATTAGAGAAAACAAAAATTATGTACATGTACCTGCTTTAATATTAATACTTTCGATTTCATTAAGTACATGCAGCAGCTTGAAAAACATGAAGGACAGAGATTTTTCCTAAAAAGATAATTCTTTATCAAAACTTACCCATCTACATCTATTTAGAAACCACTGATACAGAAGAATTTGTTTCAAAAGAAAAAATTGTCAGTTATACAAACTGAACTTCATCTGTGTATTTAATATATATTTTACTATGTTCCCTCAAGCAAAATTTTGCAAGTGGCTATTGTAAACGTGAAGGTCTTCAAGTAACAGGACTAAAGCTTTAGAGTTTTGAAATACAGTATGTTTCAAACATACGTTTAGGCCCGAACTAACGAAAGAGGTTTATCTAACCCATGGTTTAAACCTCCATAAGCGTAGTACGCGCATGTCCCCATGTCCAATGGGCGTACAGTAATGCGCTTACATCTGTTTATTTACGCTTATTTTAGTCCACGGCGGAGGTTTAAACCATGGGTTAAGATAAACCTCTTTCTTGAATTCGGGCCAAAGATTTCTACCCTTACTACATCATGGATAGATCTTCTGCATCCATGTGTAGTCTAGGGTATCCTCCTCTATATTTCACTTCCTTATCCTATCAGAGCCCATAATTGACATGGAAACTACTTGCCTCATCTTCATCTCCATTCTCATGCCTTTGTTGAGTGCTCCCTTTGCCATCTCTCTGATTCCTCTCCCTCTCTCTAGGATTCCATGAGGAACACCCCTCTGCATCCTGATCTGTAGGTTGGTTGCTGGTATCAGCAAACGTGAGTGCCACAGGCTTACGGTGAATCCGCTTCTTACCCATGGTAGATGCTATAAATGTGCAAGAGATATAAAATTTAAACATCAGGGGTGGTATTCTAAATTATATTCAAATCTTCTGTTTTTGGAACAGATAATCAAATTGTCAAACGCCATCATTTCGAGCTTGTTGATGTTTTTGGCAGTTGTGGCTTTATGTTTGGGTGAGTTTGCTCTTAGATTTCTTCGTAGGAGAGGGCCAGGGTGTTGTTAGCCTTTTGGCAGACATTGTTGACATGCTGGTTCCAACTCAGATCTGATGTTATGGTGAAGACGAGGTACTTTATGGCTTCTACAGGGGTTAGGATGGAGTTGTTGAGCTGGCACTGGTGTACTATCCTGCTTCTCTTCCTGGTGACTGAGATGACTTCACACTTTTTGGTGTTCAGTTCCATCAGCCACTTGCTGGTCCATTCACTGAGCTTGTTAAGATCTTCTTATAGTTGCTCAGCATCAGAATCTGACTGTACAGTGCGGTAGACAATGGCATAATCAGCAAACAGTCAAACTTTTGATGCGAGTTGGTCAGGCAAGTCATTTATGAAGTACAGGAAGAGGCCCAGGCTGAGGACAGAGTCCTAAGGCACGACCTGTGTTGATCTACAACCATCCAGGAGTACCTGCTGCTTTCAGTTCTGCAGAAAGCTGCTGATCAAACAGTGGCTGCATCCTTTCACTCCATAGTAGTCTAGTTTCTGGAGGAGGCGCTGTTGGTCTACCTTGTCACATGCCTTGCTAAAGTCCAGCACAAGAATGTATGTCTGTGTACCATCTTGCAGGTTATTCATCAGGTCATGCACCAACCCTAACAGCTGTAACTCGCTTGACCTGTGTTGCCTAAAGCCAAGATGTGGTGGGGACAGGATAAGTTAGAGGTTTCCATGCATCATGATGTTGCTTGCTAGGATATGCTTCATCAGTTTACATGAGATGCATGTACGGGAGACAGGCCTGTAGTTGTTGGGTCAGCTCTATCGCCCGGCCAAAAACAGCCTGAAAATTTCACTTTATCAAGATGATAAAGATTCTGCTGAAGAATCTGGCATGAAATCAGATATTCTATCATCCTAAAATGTAGAAGGAACTATTTTCTCAAAATTTTGCAGATTGGTGTTTTACCTCTTCAAATTAAAGGTCGTGACCACCGCCGAAATTGACACAGCCCCACATAGTGATGGTTCTGTGAGTGGCTACGAGCAAACAAGCAGGCCCGCTCATGCATTCAACATAGACGGGCGTCTTGAGCATACAGTGCTGAAGACGCCCAGTCCGAATAGCTGCGCGGTTTGCTTGCACATCGGTTCTAATATATCACACGCATAGACGGTAGCATATGCATGTGCAAGATATTAGCAGAATTAGATTTAGCATGGCGAATCTGAACAGCTCAGCGTTCCACTACCTTGTACTCTGTTCACCTACAAGACTATACGATGTGGTACAGTGGTGGAGATGTCTGACAAAATTTCCATTAATGCTACACAAAAAGTCAACGTAGATGGCACTAAGCCAGTTGAGACCTCAACGTTTAGCATTAATGGAAATCTCCACCACTGCACCACATTGTATAGTTTCGATTATGGTTGTATCACCGACAGCGCGCGCGCCGTCGCACGCAGCCGCCATTTTAAATCTGCATGACAAAAGGAGGCATGGATACACGAACACCGGTGAGTTCTCAGAAATTTCTTATGCTATATTTTTCGTTTTTTTTTTTTAAATATTTACAATTATTTTAAAACGAACATTCCAAAAGTTTCCCTAGGAGGAGATGCTGTGCCTGTGGTGAAGAACATGACGGTCGCGGGAGTTATCAGGAAAGTGATTTTCCAGCCCATTTTGTATGACCTGCTAACCGTGCGCAGTTACTAGATTCATGAGATTGGCAGAATAGCTTCGTGATGTAAAAGGCGTATAGGCCTAGGCCTAGGCCCTCGCCCATTTTTTTTTTCACACTCCGGAACCTAGTCCTGGCTAGTCGGATGGACTAGAAAAGGAAGATTGTATTTTTAGCAAATTCTGAAGGTGGTTGGCAAGGTTCACCATGTTCACCGTAAGTGGAATGAATCTTTATCTTGCCGACTAATTAGACAATAATTTAATAAACGGTCATGACGGTCATGACGGTTAACGTGAGATCTATTTGTATTTCATTTGTTTACTTGTCTCTTCGTAAGGGAGATTGCTTCCTGTGTAGGCCTATGGCTATGGCTTGATGTTCAAATGACATAGGGCCCTAGACCTAGGGCCTAGGCCTAGTTCATAAAACCATCAACAAAAAAAGATCAAGGATTCAAGCACATCACATATTGATAATATTATTAATATCCTCAATTTTCATGAGTGGTTTGAATGGATACTGATGCAGTCTGAATTTCGCCTGTTACTGTTGTAGCCTAGGCCTATTACGTCGTTAGTTCGAAGTTAGACTTAGACTTAGAGTTAGACCAGTCATTTTCATGATTTTCAAAATTTTATGCAAAAATTAAATTTAAAATTAAATTTAAATTCATCGAACATGTCGAAAAATTTCAAGTTTTAAACTGACCTACTTAGTTGAAAATCTGGAGTCAAAACACAACGTACGATTCCATAGTTACAGTTGAATGCACTTTGACGAAAGGTTTTTTTTTCTCACTATTTTGTCTTACTCCAGTAGAAAATTGTGCGCAGTTCCTGGCATAGGGCCATACTGATTCTTGCTAGTAAAAATCCAAAAGCAAAACAAATTTGTGTGCACTTCACACATGGCAAGTGATTCGTTCCAAATCCATATCGCCCCTTTCTAGCTCGGAATCTTGAGAAATCGTCCCATCCGTTCGCCACGTCGATTACTAATTGGGAGGGGTGTATTTCTAGAATGCTACGAACGTTCCTCTCAGAGCCCCCCGAAAGGCTTAAAAAAAAAATGGCCAGAATACAGCAACTTTTAGCTGGTTTTAGTTTGTTTTTTTATATAGACTCTCTCTCTCCCTCTCTCTCCGTGGCGGCCCCTTCACCACAAACTGTCATGATTTTTTTATTTGTATAAAGTCTAAACAAAAATAATTATCAAAATAATAATGGGCACTATACCTGTCATTCCGCACATAATATAATCCGTCTAATACACTCTCATCCAATATATATTCATATTGTAAATGTATTTTTTAAATCATATAAGTCAAATAAGTAGGCCTATAATACAATAAATGATAAATCCTACCAGGTGACTTTCTACACCTGGGTCGAGTGTGGCAAATGTAGATGTCTTACCAAACTAGTGCTGCGGCAGGGATTCGAACCACCCGTACCGGCTTTTTGTGTTACACAGTCTAGAGACTTATAAATCCACCGCCTCTAACACTACTACTACTAATAATACTTCAATACTATTTTTTTTTCTACTACTACTATACTACGACGTCGGCGGCTAAACCGAATTCCAAATTATGCAGGTACATAATTATAGGTAGAGAGAGAGGGGGGAGTAAGACTGAGAGAGAGAGAAAGAGAGAGAGAGAGAGACAGAGAGAGAGGGTAGGGACTGGGAACAGAGAAAATGGAAAGATAGATGTAGAAAGATAAGGAGGGGAGAACCTGAAAGAGTGAGAGAGACAGAGAGAGACAGAGAGACAGACAGAGACAGAGAGACAGCGAGAGAGAGGTTGTGGTCTCAATGAGTTAAATCCAAACCCCTTGAGCAAGTGGGATTTAACATATACATTTTAAAAAAAGGAAGGTTCCAAATGGCATGTGGCGTAGCTACAGGGGTACATGCCCCCCCCCCCCCCCCCCATCCAAAGAGGAAAGAGAGAGTTAAAGAAAAGGAGAGGGGACGTGAAAAATGTACCTCCTTCAATATCCCTTTACTCTAAGAGCTTGCTATCTCGCAGACAACCCCCTAACTCCGGTGCCCCTTTAATGGCTCGGACCCAAACTATACATGTATGTCACTATTGAATAATGATTGATAGATCTCTATGGTTAGTCATAACAAAATTGCAAATTCGCAATTCAGTATTTCCAAGTACAAAATGGGGTATGTACCCCAAAAAAATTGGCGCGGGTAAAATGGTTTACAATCCTCAGCAGGGAATTTTCGGTATATCCACCTGGAACCGGGGAACGCGTCACACCACCCCCACCCCATCTGTGTCCAATTACCCCCATTTAAGTAATTCATATAGGCCTATGTTTATTCTAAAATGACTATCATTGATCTCATTTGCACGATTATATTGTAGGTTCTAACTTTTAATAGAGCAGAATGATGAATGACCTATTAGAAAACGAGCAACGCGACTGAATAAATTTTTTAAAACATTCTACAGCTTAGTGTGTTGTGCTTGTTATCATATTGATTTGATCAGTGGCGGATCCAGGGGGGGGGGCACAGCCGGCCCGTGCCCCCCCCCCCCCCTTTTGGAATTTTTACCATAGACGATCCGCCATTTTCTCGATTGTGCCCCCCCCCCCCTTTTGGAGTGAAGACCTTTTTTTATTTTTTATTTTTTTGCTTGTCAAGTAATTATGGAGGGAAAAGAGGACCCCATAAGCCCTTATGGAGCGATTTTTGAAGGTTTTTGAAGATTTTGAAAAAAATTTTCAAAATTTTTTGTCCCTACCCCATTTTACCCCATTTTACCCGTAAGATTTGACCCCTTATTAACAGAAAGGTTGTCAACCTGACCGTAGCCGTCGGGTTTAGCCCCCACATTATAATGAAATGACAAATTGACACCAAATCGCACCTCAAGAAAATTAACATACTCAAAATTGTGTCATGTAATTTGGAATTGAATGGAGTAAAACACTTTTGAGTTATCATAGTCAGAAGGTAAGCAAATGTTGGTTGTTGTTTTTTAAATACATACAGAGCAATTTTTTTGGGGGGCCGGGGCAAAGCATTGTCAAAGGGCACTTTTTTGATTCAGGGGGTCTGACATCCCCTTCCCGATGGGCAAATTTGTCATCATATTTGGGTTTTTTGTGTTTTGTAATGTCCAGTCATCATTCCTATTGAAAAAAGTTTGGTGCATGAGGGAGATGGGGTGAAATCGACCTTTTTGTCAATGACTTAGATGGTCTAAGTAATTTAAAGGGTCAAATCTTATGGGTAAAATGGGGTGACTGTTTCGGGTCTGCACACACTATCACTGGCTTGCGGAAAAAATTGTGGCCGAATATGGCAAAGTCGAGTTCTTCTCAACTACCCGTAAACTTCGTATACTTCAATGGAAAACTGCGCTTTGAGTAGTCTCATGTCAGTAGTTTTTGTTTAAAAACGCAGTTATTTTACATTTTTAAAAACTGGCTTAAATATAATGAATCAAAGAGATTTTAAAACTCGATATTATTTTGTTATGGAATAGAATAATGTTTAAAATTACATTTTTAATCTGAATACTACAAAATTAAGGCAAAAATCTAATTAGATAAAGTCTAAGGTATATGATTG
Source organism: Heliocidaris erythrogramma (assembly GCA_025617745.1). Lineage (NCBI taxonomy): Eukaryota > Metazoa > Echinodermata > Echinoidea > Camarodonta > Echinometridae > Heliocidaris > Heliocidaris erythrogramma. Next base: position 192,334 of record CM046868.1, read on the forward strand.
ACAGCTGACCTTTGAACTCAATATTGATAAGTTGGATTCATTCGGATACGCCCCCGGTACTGACGAAGACCTGTCCAAAATGACAGTAATTTCTTTCCTAAACCGGCTGCTTTGTGCTGTGTGTCATTATCTAATGGATTAGTGGAAAACCGAACTACCGTAAATTATTGGTATTGGATGATTCTGTGTCTGTTATGACATGAAATTGTCAATGAAAAATCGGTGTTGATATTTGCGGATCGCTCCTTCGGTTTGGCTCTGCATTACGAAACTGCGCATACGGCAAATGAATGAGATCTACATGTATAGAGTTAACAAAGTCACCCTCCGGTACGCCACAATGGAATACGGAAGTCGTTAAAGAAACGGCTCTAAAATCATGAACAGTTCATGTATTCCTCAACCAAATCCAGAAGATTTGATTTTGAATAATGGAGAAGGAAGAACGTGCACTGTTGACTTGCAGACAAAACTTCAAGGTGCAAAAATTCAAGATTCACTGAAGGGGAATGATGAGACACCGTATGCTGCATTTGAGCGGGACGGCGGTGTGAAGACCGCCGGGGACTCCCCGCTGTTGGCCAGTGAGGAAATGGGTGTTGTCAACGTGGAGCGTGAAATATCGGCAGGGAAGGGGAGATTTGACTTGCATCATAGGAAATTGAATGATGAACAAGATTTTTCGGCAAGTGTTATCAGGGATGAAAGAACGTGTGATAATAGTTTAGATTTACATTTATCTCCCAATAATGGCAATGCAATAAATACTGAAAATCTTAATAATCATATTCATGATAATGTTGATGGATGTGGATCCATATCAAGTAATATGAACACCGATTCAGCTAATTGTGACCTGAATATGCTACCGTCAAACTTGGATCATCAAGAGTCAGACATTTCATCATTAAGGTTAGCACAAAGTCAAGGAAGTGACACAAGAACTAGTGGTGGTGATGAAAGTATCACTTCATCAGGCCCTTCTATTGATAGTGGAACCCCAAACTCTATGTCTAATCACAGCAGAGGAATTGAAACGGAAGTAATAGTTAATCAGCAAAGCAATGGAGAAATTGGGCAATCGTGTGATGGTGAAGAATTAAATCAGGAAGTGACAAATATGCAAATACATGTACATGTAAGTAATGTTGGTGAAATGACTCCAACAAGTAGTACTCGGACTGATCAAAGACCAAGCCATATAGATCTACATGGACATGTAGCAGACAATACTGATGCATCAATACCTGAATGCGGATCAACAAATGAAAGTAAAGAAAAGGAGCTACATGTCAATATGCCTAGTTCGTGCAACTCAAATTTGACAATGGAAAGGGAAGAGTGTGAGGCTACACATATAAGTAGTGAAAGCAGGACCCCTCAACGCCCACCTACCTTGGATATAGCTGAGGAAAGTACATCTCCCGCAACTATCGATGTCACCAGCTCTGAAGAATGGGAGGATGCCAGTTCTGAACTCCCTGCGAGGCCACAGTTTTTCAGTGAGAATCTCACTGATTTTACACCAAGTCCCAACTCCCAGCAAAATTCACAATCCTCACAATCCTCCTCATCCTGGTCAAGTCAAAGGACGCTTTCAGTTTCCTCGACTCCGGTAGAGGGATCCAGTATCAACTCTGGTTCACTGCAGGAAGGTGTCTCAGAAGCCGGAGTGATACAGCCCGGTAAAGGGCCAGTGATGACCTCCGCAGTGCCTGATGATAAAAACAATACCCCTACGAGGAGTAGGACTAGTACCGCAACAAGTCTGAGTACTGATTTTTCATCCAATATCTCCATAGCAACGGATGAACTCAATGAGGCCATTGCAGATGGTCTTGTCTTGGGAGAGGATGATGTTGGCTTTGAGGACGTAAACTTGGAGCATGGGGAACACGGACATCCTCCTGGTGCATCAGTTGTAGGATCAGGTGCCAAACCAAAGAAGAAAGGTCTTGGAGGATTTCTGACTAGGTAAGAAAGAAATAGCCTCATTAGTCATCAGTCTACTTTAGTGCAAGTTCACTTATGTACCAAGCGATATGACCGGGAGACCTACAGGATAACCTACATTCCCGTATAGATGATGATGTTGATGCTCTAAAGATACACAGACTAGTAAAATTTAGACATGGTGCAATCTCCATATTATTTTTGTTATATTAGGGACTACGTTTGTTACAAAGTGTATTGATCAGTATTACAAAATTTGTCCTTTAGTACTTGCATGTATCAAATGCCATAAATGTAGTTGTCAGATATATTTTTAATTACATTATCTTTTTCCCCTGTCATTCCAGGGGAGTGAGGGGACAAAGATAAATACTGCCTGTCCAACTACAACTGCTGTTGTTTGCATACATGTATTTTTTTCCTCTTAATTGCTTAAAGTAGGGCAAAGCATCCCTGGGCATGCCTCCCATCCCTCTTCCTTGAACAATGGTGACAAAGTTGGGGGGAGAAGTGTAAAGAACTTGAAAGAAAAGGAGAGGGAATGGAATATGAAAATAGTATAAGAAGCCCTTTCCACATTTTCCCACCAATCAGTGGCTTTGTTATAATTTGACGCTTTACCCACCTAGTATAACCTTTGTTCTTTCATTTGCTGGGCTCATGCTTAGTCTCTGTGACCACCATTTCTTGTTACTGTTTATGGCTTTGACTTTGATACAGTGTGATTTGTTTTTCTTTAAAAATATGTCTATGGGTGACTTTGTTACTTCCTTTTGATACTTTGTAAAACATGCCAACACTCACTGCTTTTGCTCTGAATGTAATTCTAATTTTTGCCATTAAATACAGAGGGAGTCATTAAGAAAAATAATCAACCCACATTTCTAGAACTAATAAAAATAATGATATTCTTGTATGATAGATTTTTCCTTTTAATATGATACACTGTGAGTGTACACATGTAGTCTTGTGTAGATATTCCAGTTATGATCGGAGAAGATGGAGCATTGATCTTTTCTCTAAAACATGTCAGATTTGCTTCTGCCCAAGTTTGGATATGGTCTGTTTTAAATGATTATAGTAAGATTTGATAATAATGCACACGAACATTACAGAAATAAAGGAGTTAATGATTAAAAACATCTCATGAATAATCCCAATGATTAAAATAAAGTGAAGAAATAACAAATTGAAATAACTATGCCGGTCACAAGTCGCTTGTACACATAGAAAATGTTGTGTACTCCAAGCATTTGCAATTGTTTGTCATTCCTGGTTCAGCTTTAATACATGTATGTATGCCATTTTGCAAATGATGTAAATTGTAAATGAATACCATACTATTATAAATGGGTCATTACGTGTGGTTGGGGCAATTTTTGTGACATACATATCAGAAGTGAGGAACTATGTCTCCTATCAACCAAGGTTTGCTAAAAATTGAATTCAGCATAAAAAGCATAGCCACTTGTGCTGAGAAGTTCTCTAGCTGGTGAATCAATGTGGCAAACCAAAATTTACATACATGTGTATGTAATGGTGATGAAAGAAATGCATTTTGATATACCTGTTGTTCACAAAGTTAATCTTAGAATCTATGGAGTTTCTTTCCTGGGGACCTACATTACATGTAGTAACAAGGTATTTCATTTTAACCTGTTAATTAAATGACTACAATACTTGGAATCCAGTTTGCATACATTACTTGTTGCTATGTCTGACAAGCCTCTGACAAGCTTTCAGGTTGTCAAGAACACCCTTTGTTTTAAAAGTATGTATATAATTTGAATATATTTGTGAACAGGTCTATTAAGCAACGCTTTGAAAGAGTACCAACTGAAACAGGAATGATTCTGGCTAGGCACTACTATACATGTTCATTGCATACAAATCTTCAACAGATGATTTCATCTTCCATGTGTATTAAGATCTCATACATGTACCAGTGTTATATGTGCATCGCCATAATTTTTGCCCCAACATCATGGAATGACCCGAATATAAAAATCATTTTCCAAGAAAGAAATACTAGTATACTTTCTTTTTTAATAGCATTATCTGATATTCAATAAATAGTAAAAAGTTTCACAATGAAAAAGGAAGCAATGGTTGCGTGGGAGGCACATTTCTTGAGAGGCCCTAACCTTTTCAGTGATAGTCGCCCAGAGACATGCATTAAGAAATTTAGGTTGTAAAATTGATAAAACCAAGATAACGAGTGATGAGTGCAGGATAGAGCTCCAGGATATGGAACATTCTGAAAACTCTATGTAATCATTCAACCCTAAGACATTGGCAAGCTTGATTTTTACATGAGTATAAAAAATGATCAATGCTCCATTGTAAATAAGTATCATACTTTGATATTTTACTTATCATTTTAAAGGGAACAGTATAAGCCATCATAACAGGACAATAAATTTAAGCAATTTTAATTCAATGTTCTTGAGGTACATACAGTAGGTGTTGCATAACATTTTCCTTTTTAGTATTGTAGTGTATACATGTAGGTATACATGTAGGTATACATGTAGGTGGGATCACTATATTAAAGAGAGTAGGCATGTACACGTACATTAGGTTCATAATACATGTAGATTTACATGTGTATTTACATATACTGTAGCTGGATTATACATGTATATTTGAAAATATGACAGCTTTGAATTTACCCCCTTTCATAAAAAGCATATGTCCACCTGAACATACATGTACATGTAATATACTCAACAGTCAACAAAGTACATGACTGCATAGCATTGTATTTGACTTTGATCTCATTTTGATATTGGAGAGTGCATCACAGGTAGACTACATTTTTATATTGTTCCACCTGATAGGTACAGTGTACTGTTATCTGCTATTTCACTTTTATGTTGTATCATTTCAAGTATTTCACTCGGTTATAATGTAGTGCTAGGTACATGTACATGTAATGCAATGTAATCTAATGTAATTTAACTGAATGTAGTGTAAAGTAATTTAATGTCATGTACACGTATTTATACACATTACGTACATGTATATATATAGTTAGTTTGTTTTCATAATTTGTAAAGCGCATAGAGATGACTGAATATGATGCACTATATAAGCTTTTTATTATTATTATTATTATTATTATTATTACATGTACATGTACCTCAAGAATGGTTATTTTTGAACAATTCTGTTTGGATACCATGCAATACAGAATATCACACTACATGGACTTACATGTACATGTAACTGAGTGTGTTACAAACCTAAAACTAAATCAAAAGGAGGAGGCATAGAAATGAAGTAGACATACAACCTGTATGATCTGAAAATGTGTTTACAAAGTTACGGGTACAATGAATTCATGTTGGTCATGAATAAAGTCTGTACCCTATCACTTTTCTCAATTTTGCATGTAGATGTAGATGTAGTAACATGTACACTGTAGAATATGAACCTTGGAACATATACCGGTACATCAGGATTATCAAGGTACAAAAAAGCACAGTTAATATGTTCATGTAGATGTACATGTACATGTAGTTGCAATATGAAAAGAACCTTCATATGCGTACATTGTTTTGCCATCTGAGGTTCTAAACCACCATTGCAATGTAGACACATGCTAAAGCACTTCATCAGGATGAGGAGTGATAAAGCATTAAAGATAGATTGATTATACACGCTACTGAAGTGAAATGATCAATTATGAAAATCATCATAATCCACTGAAGAAGAAGAAGAACAGGGTGTATCTCAAGCTTACATACAGTACACGTACTTGCAGACTCCAATCTTATACATACAGTACTAAATACCATAACATTACCCAATGTACTCACTGTAGGAGCAAGTTCAGCAGTGCCCACATTTTTGTTTCAAACAGTGTAAATTTACATGTTGATATGACTAGAAAAGTTTTTTTTCGTGTTAGAGATGAGGTACTTTTTAGCAAAGACATGTCGTAGATACATGTATAATTAATGTGATTCTATAATGTACATGTAATACCTTAAATTACTCTTTATGAAACACCCCCCCTGACCTTTGTATAAAGTACATCATGTAAAAAGCATTGTGAATATTTAAAGTCTTGCTGGTACTTACACTACTTACATGTATTATCAAAATAATATAGAAATTATTCATTATCCGATTACATGTACGATACACACCAACCTGAAAGAAATGTAAAGAATGTATCAATTGGAATAACAAATAAAATGTGGCATGTTAAGTGCACAAATCACTCCAGTCTGGCAAGGTTGGTTTAAATCAATATGGAAGTCCATCACAGAGCGCAGACGATGACGTATTCATCTGCCTGGGTTATCCTGTCTACCTCACAATCTCAGCGATGGTCTGCTGTAAGCATGGCTCATGCTCCTTCATAACAATCTTGCCTATCACTGGGTCGAAAGGCACCAATTGTTAACGGCAGACTGCACGTTACACCGCCTCTCTCAATTGCAGGTGATCGGTCATCCTGCCCTTTAGCTGTCCGGGCTACCGAGAAATCTATTCGCACCTTGGGCTCAGGGGATCCTTTGAAGGAAGACGTCATTATACCATGACACAAATGGGCTTCAATCATCACGATTGTACATTTAGTTCTGCTCAATATGTAGTACATGTAAATGTAATTCCACTTTTACTCATTGTCAGTATCACATGTAAGTCTATTTGTATAGTAGGCCTACATGTACCTGGGGAGCGTTTCATCAAGCTTTTTGTCAGTGATTTTCACTGACAAATGTTATAAGCTACTGAAATCCTTGCATCTGATTGGCTGAGAGCAAATTTGTCAGTAAAATCACTGACAAAATGCTTGATGAAATGCTCCCCTGGTACTGATTCTAGTTCACAGCAATTATATTATTTTGTTGACTTACATGTACAATGTAGATCTGTACAGAACACATCTTATAAAAATTTAAGAGTAAAATATTGAAATTGTGAACTAGAATGTGTATCTAGGCTACAAAATGTATGTTGTTAAACAGTGACGTCACCCACTCACTATTTCTTTAGTATTTTATTATGTGAAATATAGAATATTTTAATTTCTGCAGATCTCACAATTTGGAAGCTCTCATTGAATTGTGTATAGGTTGCGACAATGGCAATTACACATGTTCAGCGAGGAATCAAACCTTGTTTCACATTATAACAAGGAAAAATTAAAATATTTCGTATTTCATGTAATAAAATACAAAAGAAATAGTGAGTGGGTGATGTCACTGGTTCCCTCATTTGCATACTGAGCAGGATGTGCATACAACTGTTTTGCAAAATTAAGCGAAACTTTAAAATACCATAACTTTCTTATTTTACATCCTATTTTGAGGAAATTTTCAGTGTTTAATATGCTTGTTGGATTTTTCTCTATTTATTCAAATCAACTTTTTGTTAGGGTGGACTTGGCCTTTGAGTCAGAAATTTGTGGTTTTTAATTTCAGCACAGTTTGAAAACTTTGATTCTAAGCTCTAAAATGATATACATGTATAACTTATCTTGTATGGACTAAAGCAAACCCTTGTGAGAATGAGAATGCCCATGTGTCAGACAGGCTAATGACCAAAACAATAGAGAAAGGGGGCTCTGAAGAAGATTGACCATTCAAGAGTGGCTAATCTGTGTCCTATTGTTTGTCGCACAAAAGGTTGAGTCAAAACTCCCTATATTTAAGCATAAGCTGTGAAGTACTGATTGGATTGGGTTGATACTTTCCTTAATACCTTTAGAATAGATATACTACTTCTCTGTTTCTTTAGATTTTGAATATATCAGACTGTGCATAGTTTGAATTGAAGTACGATCCCAGCAAGATGACACACAAAGTTTGAATGTCCAGGAAAAAATGGTCATTTTGAATGAGAGTAAAAGCATATTCCAACATGGTATTTCACCCTGGAATTTTGCTAGATGGTAGATAATATATGAACTTTCAAGAAATACAGAAAACTTAAAATCGAAATTTCCACCCCAAACCACCTCTTTCAGCTGTTTACTCTAAAACTCCCATTGCGACTTATTGGTCGTTTTGTGGTGGAGGGTCACATATTCAAGTTGTTCGTAAAGTCACGCGTAACTTTGCGAACAGCTTTATGAAACACCCCCCTGATTTTGTATGATAAATTTAATAAATCCATTAGAGCTTACATTGTGTAGATCAGACTATTTTATGAAGGGAAATGATACATTTGATGTCAATTGGTAATACATGTATGTATGGCACACAAAATGCCTAAATACTGTATCTTGGACTTGCCCTTCTTTTGAAACTCCAGATATCATTATTGATATTAAAATATATCTACATGTACATGTAGGCTTGTATTTTACATTGTGCCCTCACAGGGAGTGGGTGTAGCACATAACATGTTTTGTTTGTGGTTACACTAAACTTGGTTAGAAAGTACAACTGTAGTAATGAAATGTGAAGCTCCTCAGACCTCTTGAAATTGATACATGTAGGTCTACCACAAAACTTGTAGGTGTGCAGTACAATCTGCAAGGATATGTTGAAATACAAGAATTGATGCATGTGTTTCAGTAGTACAAACTACATGTATCTGTACATGTCATCTTTGAATATTTGTTATGAATCATTGTTTTATCCATTTCTTGGGGACTTTCTAAGTTTTTATCCATTGTCAAGTTGCCCATCTTTCAAACAACATACATGTACTGTAGCAACTGGATTATAGTGTACTCCAGGATGTTAATTTTAAAATATTCTCGAATTTTCTCTTGAGAAAGACGATTTCAAATAAAATCAATAAATCATGTACAGCTTTAAAAAGATGATCATCTAAATGATTTTTTTAATTTATATGTATCATGTACATTATTACATGTACAATTTTGCATAAAAATATCATCCTTGTACTTTACTATACAATCAGAGACAAATGGGAAAAAGTAATATTACAAAGAAATATTATACCTGCACGGTTGTGCACCATATGTTTTGCTTCATAAAGACGAGTTGAAATTGATAAATAAGTATATAACACTGTTACAATATATAATTTGCTCATCTTTTGATAGGAACATATTCCGGAAGTCTCTTGGCAAGTCCTCTCACTCCCCAGGGGCGGAGTCCTCGCCCCCTGGCTGGAAGCTATTTGGGCGTGTCCCCGCCAAGGAGTCCATGCAGAGGGATCACATGCAGATCTCAGAGGACTTCCAGAAGAGGGGTCAGACACACCCTCCTACCAGCTCCCTGACCTGGAAGAAGCGCCATACAGGGCTCAAAGAGGCCTCATCCACCACTGCACTCATCCTTGAGAACCGTCCAGTGTAAGTAACCAAAGGGGGAAATAGTTGGTGGGGAAAAATGTAAATTTTAATCTCGGTGATTGAACCAAGAGAGAGTTAGTCCTACATGTATATAATAACATTGTTTTTTTTTGTTTTGTTTTTTTAATGTCAAATAAGGGGGTCCTGCATATAATTTTATGTGAAATAGTAAGGATAACATTTAACAAATTCATAGTGACGAAGCTTTTCGACCTGCACTCATCGGGTCACAACGCAGGAATGAGAGAATACAAGAAATTACAAAAGTCAAGGAAGTGTGTGTACAGCGTCCCGGATATGATCCGGGCACGCTAAAATAATCGAAGCGCTTGTACAAACTCCTTTTGTCGGCACAATAGCGGATCTCTCGACTGAATGAGCAACGCTTCTAAGAAGCGAAGATGTTGAAAGCTGCGTGCTCGGGCAACAGTAGTGAACTGAGCCGGGTTATACGCCTTGGAACAAGCCGGACTATTCAGCAAGTGCTGACCAATAGCAGAGTCGCTGTGACTGCGGCATTGAACATTAGCGACGCTAGCAGCGGGACGCTGTACACACACTTCATTGACTTTTGTATTTTCTTGTATTCTCTCATTCCTGCGTTGTGACCCGATGAGTGCAGGTCAAAAAGCTTCGTCACTATGAATTTGTTAAATGTTATCTTTAAGTTTTGTAGTACCAATCGTCTGTTTGTAAATAGTAAGGAGTTTGAACATGTAAGTACATGTACTGCCAATTTTGTAATTTTGCTATCCAAATAGATGTAGAAATGGTAAGAAAAGAACAAAAGATTCAAACATTTTTTTTTACACACTAAACAACATTCTCTATGGAAAAATTCAAGTATTATTCCAAGCATTCTTAAGATCGATTCAATGACTGTAAAATCTGTCAGGGGATATGTCATTATTCATGTATGGTTATGCAAACTAAATAATCTACTGCAAGCTAGATATTATGCCCTTCCGTTGCTCAGCAGATAGCGATATAGTTTATGACAGTTTCATGGATTGTAAAATGTACATTACAATGAGGGATGGATTATGGAGATTATCTTGCCAAGATCTATATTGTGCACAATGACAAAATTCATGAAATTCACACTTGCCCAAAAGTGCTACTTTATTGATTAAAATAATGCCAGAGTACACATCCATTTACATACAGGTTGTGGGAAGAAGAGTGCATTATGGGTCAGTGAACTAAAACCATCATTGGATCAGGAGATTGGATTACTGAAGTATTATGTAGAATAACAATGAGGTGAAAAAAGGGGTCTTCAATGATGATACACTGCAGTTCATACATGTTTAATACAAGGAGTTGATAATACCATGTAGGGGGAAACCCCGGTGTAGTGCACAGTATCCCAATCAGTTATATCGGGAGGAGAGACCTTTCAGTTCGCTTTCCCCCTCCAAGGCACAGGTGACGCCAAATAATTAATAATAATTAATAATAATAATAATAATAATAATAATAATAATAATAATAATAATAATAATAATAATAATAATAATAATAATAATAATAATAATAATAATAATAATAATAATAATAATAATAATAATAATAATAATAATAATATTACTACTAATAATAATACTAATAATAATACTAATACTAATACTAATACTAATACTAATACTAATACTAATACTAATAATAATACTAATAATACTAATAATACTAATAATACTAATAATACTAATAATACTAATAATAATAATGTTTTTTGTCTGCAGAATATCCCTCTGACTTTTTGATACCAAATCTAATTGTGAAGGAATTTCTATCTGTATGAATTTATAGAACATTTGTACAGGTACATGTACACCTCTACCTACATGTCTACATTAATTAGGTACAGGTGGCCTACATTTAGGCCACATCCATGTAATGTAGATCAATTCCTTATTGCTTTATAATGGTTTAAGAATGTTCAATTTAATTTCTTGTTGAATTTCTTTTTTTATCAGTTTTGCAAATCTATTGCAATTCAGCTTTGTACTGGCTGTGATGAAATTTTGATTCCATTATTATTATTTACTTGGAATTTATTTTTATACCTACATGTAATACAATAAATGTGTGAAGAGCGTAGGCCTAATGTTGCTGAAATGTAAACAATGTGCATGTTTATCCTGTACATTTATTATGTACAGGATAAATATGCACTTTGTTTACATTTTCCTGTGGCTAATTTGAAGGTCATGAATTGATCATTAACATTATAAGCTGAGTCTGAAAGAGATTATTCATCTGTTTACAGTAAGTTGGACTGTTTCATCATTAATAAGTACATGTACATGTACCATGACCAATTGTCCACACATGTATAGTTTAAAGATAAAGTTGAGATCTGGTCATGTGATAACATTGTGAAAGATACTGTCTCAAAGCAAATGGGGAAGGTTGATTTATAGTACAAAGTCTAGAATTGATGTATGCTGTAAGGTTTTGGAATCACCAAAATGAAAAGAAATTGACTCAATCCTGCTGAGAGTCACATGCATGATGCACTGTACACAGAAACATATATGGACTACATACACATGTTCGGCCCGAACATTTCAGTTGTTTCTCGTCATATTTCGAATATGAGGGCATTTGAAGAGCAACCCTTTTCAGGGGACATATCTACTATGATGTTGTTCCAAACTTGACATACAAGGAATGAGAAAGCTTACAAATTATTTTTTACCTTTCCCAGAACTCAAGGTTTCCGTTAAGAGAAATATCAAGAAGTGTGTTTTCTGATTAACATCCTAATTACTCTATACTCACATATTTTGAATATGAGGGCATTTGAAGAGCGATCATTTTCAGGGGACATATCTACTATGATAATCTTCCAAACTGACATAAAAGGAATGAGAAAGCTTACAAATTATTTTTTACCTTTCCCAAAACTCAAGCTTGCCTTTAAGAGAAACATCAAGAAGTGTGTTTGCAGATTAATATTTAAACATCCTTAATACTCTATATTCACTTATTAACTTGTTGACAGAAATCTACCAGCCAAGAATCCAGAGGAGGAAGAAAAACACAAGGAGGAATATACTAAGATGTTAAAAGAAGCCAAAAAGAAAGGTAAAACTCATTTCATTTCATTTCAAAGTTTTTTATGTGCAAATTCAACTCCCAGGCACAAAACCATCAATGTGAGACTGAATTCTTGCATGTTTGCCAATACATTTGGAATCATGTTTGAATTGATTTAATGATGAAGGGGGAATCCCCTTTAATTGAACCTCCCATGTGGAGGATATAAAATCAATGGATCAATTTGATAAGAGCTGAACTGTTGAGATTGCCTTCCTGTGAAGGAGAAAGTGAGAGGTGAGGAGATAATTGTCCAATCAGAGGATAAATCGATCTAAAAAAAAAGATTCGAGTGCAACAAATACAATGCCACCGTGAATGGGAGGATTTAGCTAAGAATAAAACCTTTTTGTGGAAATATACCTTGCATTCTGTCAATGAAACCTCCAACTGAATCTACAATTACATAAGTTAAATTTTTTAACGCTGCTTGTAATAGGGATCATTTTCACCAATGTTGTTATCCATTGTTTGTGAAAAGAAGACAAGGGAGTGGTGAGCGATATAGCTCTTGAAGATCTTGAAGATCTTGAAGATCTCTGGTAATTTGAAAGAGAGCTCTGGTATAAAAAAAAAATGATGTAGAAAAAAATTAATGTTATTATTTTTAAGCCTGAGTCGAATCGATTGGTTAGCCGGTGTTCGATCGAAGACATCGAATCCCGAATACGTTTTGGCAAATTCGGTGCATCGATTTGTAGTCCGCCAGATTTTTGACTACCGTAGCCACCATGAAAAAATCAAATAAAAAAAGAAACTCCGTAACGTACAGCATATATACTAGCAGAGAACGTGAAGGCGACTTCAAAGTTCAAACTGTTGGCTAACTTTCGCTAATTCGCTCGCGCAGGACTTCGCGCTGTACCTGTGCTTTCTCTATGGAAAAATCGTTTTGTCGTTACGAACTGAAGTTTACGATAATTTTCTTGCACTCTCTCTGCATTGTCAATTTGACAATTGTATAATTGAACATGATAAATACGGGCATGAGTACGAGTGTTCCTACTTAATTCGCAATAACTAATATCACACTCTCATCAAATTGGCAATTACTTCTGAATGATCTCTGAAGCTGAATGAAGTCGAGTCTATATTGAGCGACGAAAAGTTTATTTCGTATTGTGTTTTATTTTTGGCATCGAACAAACGTGTTCCATTCAGCTCTCCAAAGACAAAGTAAGATTATTAATTCTTTGAATTTGAATCATTGTCGGGTGTGTCGACAATGAGCATCGCTTCGTGCGACACTAGTGACATTTTGGCTAGACATACGGACTAGAAACTTAAGATTTTGGCTCGTCCGCTCACTCCGCTGTGATTTTTACTAGCCATTGGCTAGCAGGCTATCGTTAATTTCGAGCAGCGAGAGCCCATACAACATGTGCCCGCGATGCCAGCGGACCGGTCACCGGTGCATGATGCATGCACTGCGTGCAACTGTGTGCAACTCTGTTTTCACCGCACATCATTTATCGATTAACCGGTATTCGATCGAATCAAAGCCGTCGAATCCCGGTTTATGAAATATTCGATATGACTCAGGCTTAATTATTTTAACACTGTATTATTAAGCACTGTATCCAAAAAGAGCTGTTTTGTGGACAGAACAGTATTTTGATGCAGGTGTGTAAAGCCCACCGCACACTATACGATCGGTCTACGATCCGAATTTGAAATAAAATGTTATAGCATTAGATATCAGTTAAGCACATAGAATATTGCGGCGCTGAATAGTTACATAGATTGTAAAATCGAAATTACGGCCTATTATGAGCCTTCTAGTCGGAGGAAAGGCCCAATCGGCTCCGAATCGTAGTGGCGTCAGAGCAGTCTTGCGATTGTCTACGATTTTAAACTGATTTAGCCCTTATTCCGGATAAAGGCTGACATCGCACCAATTTCTATGTTGAATATTCATATTATTGTTCAGAACCTGAATCGGGTAGCTTTCACTTTAAACTTCCTATATTTAATGTGTTACATTCAACTCAGTTTAAACTCCTACCTGCCATACTTGACATGTCTCAAGGAACTCAAAACATCTCACAAACTAGACAGATTTAACTCCAAATCACGACACAAGACAGGCTCAAATGTGGATTGCCGAGAAAACTGATTTATTCTCCCTTCAAGTCGGTAGGGATTCAAAACCCGTAACATCTCCCCCCATAAAAAGTTTTGCGTCATACATAAGCAAAACTCCCCAGCATGCACATGGGGTTACAAAACCGATACCAGAACCTTTTTCTCATACCAAAAGAGAAACATATCAGTATACATTTTTAACATATCAATAATCAAATAATGAGTAATAACAACTTTGATAAAGACTTTATCAAAACCAGCAACGATCATTCACAGTAGGCTTGGATAGAGTTAAATCATCAAATATCATCCAGTAAATTTACCTTTAAAAAGGAAAAATAGTCATGTGTTAGCAAAGTAATTTTGATGTACATGTATCACTTCTAGCATAAAAATCCAGTGTGTTGAAACTGAAACCCCAGAAAAGACCATAGCACAACATTTATCATGCAAGCAAGTGTCTGAACACTTTCTCCAAATTTTTTTTTCACATTCCAATGCTACTTTTACCTAGCCACTGGAGAAAGAAAAACGAAATTCCCCTACGACACTTCGACACCACGCCGAGAAAATACAACCAAGAGCATATAGACCTGTGTGACTTCCGAATTCCCGTCATAGGCACGAGACATTTTTTTGTTGTTGTTGTTGAAAACGCTTAACAAATCATGAAATAAGCTATACTTTGTTTTACAATGGTGTACTCCATTTCTCCTTACATACTACAGCACTTTACCAACCAAAACACATAAAGTCCAAGTCCAGTACATGAACCTTTAATTCATTGTTTTTCTTCCTCCCTAAGAAGATCACAGCGCTCATAATCCAGTTTCAATTTGAATCGCACGTTCTTGCGGAGGAGGTATGAAAGGGGTGCAGCTGCATCCACAAAGCTCCTAAAAACTTCCATTTTCAATGGACTATCTGGGTGACGCCTTATTGGAGCAGTACCTCCATCCTCTAAATCGTGCAGCAGAACATTTGTTCGACCATGAACACCACTAACACTGAACAACTCATGCAAATCCCGAAACAACTCTTGCATCTGAGCTCTCTCCCCTCTAGAAAGATGACAAAGTTTCTCAACCATCTGTGAGTTTCTCACCTTCACACCAGGCAAATAACCACTTTTGTTCACATCAATTGTGCCATCCATGTGAATCTCACTATAACCACGGGCACTAACTTCAGGTAGTTGCCCCTCTTTCTCTATTTCACACTCTGTACCATTCTGCTCCGAGATTTCAGCACGAACGACTGGGTTTACCTCACATTCCTGCTCTCCATACACATGATCACCACCTTTCTTGTGATCATTCTCTGCTAAAGACTCGGTCACACCCTCAACTGAATTCTCCTGGAATGGAGATAGCAAAGACTTAGTAATGGCACATGGTGGGTTATGAACTTCAGGTACCACTTCAACTAACTGATCTGACCTGCCATGAAGCATGGAGTCACTACTGTCTCCAAGATGTGACCTCACTCTTTCTCCTGCCAAGTCATTGCCAAGAAGCAAAGTGACACCCTCAACAGGAATTGTTGGGCGTACTCCAACCACAACCGGACCTGATACAATTTCTGATTGCAAATGAATGTGGTGAAGAGGAACCCTAATCGTTTTCTCTCCCACACCTCGGACGAATACCTTGGAATCAGCTGACGAATCCCTTGAAAAGGGAAGGGCATCTGCATGAAGGAGACTTTGCACAGATCCTGTGTCTCTCAAAATATTTACAGGTACTCTTTGGCCACTTTCAGAGAGACTGACAAAACCTTCCGATAGGAAAGGCTTGAAATCGTCATGCACCTTTCCTTTGGAACCAGACTCACAACTTCCATTTACCAACGCGCTTGGGCATACATCACTGGCATTAGTCTCCGCCTTTGAATTTTTCTTCATCAGCAACGAGCACTCCGATATCACATGACCATCTTTCTTGCAATAGAAGCACGGACCCACTCTTTTTCTCTTAGATGTTGGGCTCAAAGACCCATCTCGCTTGTGATTAGCATGGAGGGGTCTTGTATTATCATTACCCGCACCGAGATTACTCCCGCTCACACCACTAGCCTCAGAGCTTGCTCTATGAGTTAGCATATACTCATCAAGGAGGATAGCACCCTGTTTCACATCTTCTACCCTTCTCTCTTCCAAATACAGCCTCATATCAGGCGTAATGCATCTCTTCAGCTCATCCAAAAGAGTGAGGTCCTTCAATTGCCCAAAGTTATTCACACCACTTGCCGACAACCACCGATCAAAGTGCATTTGCTTCTCATGCACAAACTCAACAAAACTCTGGCCTTCACCCTTTCGGGAATTCCTAAACCTCTGCCTATAAGCCTCTGGTGCCAGCTCATAAGCCCGCAAGATAGCACTTTTCAAAGTGTCATATTCAGAACAGTCATCGACTGAAAGGGAGGCGTAAACCGCCTGTGCTTTCCCGACCAGAGAACATTGCACCAGTGTTGGCCATGCAGTCTTAGGCCAGTCCAAGCTAGAGGCAAGCTTCTCGAAATGATGAAAAAATTCATCAACCTTGTCCTCACAAAACTTTGGGACCAATTTGGCATGTCTAGAGACATCGAAGCTTTGCAGTTTACCCCTATCTCGACTCCTATCAAACTCCATCTCCTTCATCCTCATCTCAAGATTTTTCATTTCCAAATCGATCTTCTTCCCTTGTAGCTCAATTTCTTTCAATCTTAGCTCCGCCTCAATGCTCTTTTCTTCACCGCTCTTATTCAAAGAATCCACGGACAAATCAGAAGATACAGCATGCCTTACATCTATCTCCTTCCAGATCTTATTGTCATAAAGCCACTGAATTACCTTTTGTTTAATTTCTGCTTTCCGTGAAGTGGAAGAAGCAGCCACATCAAAATGCTTTGCAGCCTCAAGCAACTCAACCTTTCTAAGAGTATTCAACCCTTCGAGTGTTGGATTATCCAAAAAAGTTTTCACCTTATCCTCCGCCATTATTAGTTCAGAAGACACAACAAAAAAGTGAAAACTACCTAAGCCTTGACACAAGACTACCGCAACAAAATTCTGCGTGCCCCGTGCGCAGCTGACGACCGAAATTTGTACTTCTACGTACACTCACGATCACGTACACAAGCTGAACTGCGCATCCAAAATCTGCACGGTTTACTTTAACTAACCACACTTTTAGTCCACACGCAACGTGCGAACATTATCCATGTACAACATAGGTACTACACAAAGACCATACAAAGACCATACAAGACCTAGTCTTTCCTGCACCATTAGAAAACAAATGATATCCCACCAAAGGACAAAAGAATCCAATTACCAAACACCTTTGCGAATGGTTTCTCGATATGACTAACAGTGCGTATGCCCTACACGAGCCATACATATCTACACCAAAACAACGACAGCGTACTGACACTGAGCTACACAAGCTGCTGTAACCAGATCAAATAGTTAGAAAGCCAATTCCAGGTCCTAAAATACAAATTTTAGGAAACTCCTTTGACGTGCCCCCATGTTACATTCAACTCAGTTTAAACTCCTACCTGCCATACTTGACATGTCTCAAGGAACTCAAAACATCTCACAAACTAGACAGATTTAACTCCAAATCACGACACAAGACAGGCTCAAATGTGGATTGCCGAGAAAACTGATTTATTCTCCCTTCAAGTCGCTAGGGATTCAAAACCCGTAACAAATGATATTGCCATTTATTTCCAAAATCTGATTGTAGAGTGTGCGGTGGGCTTAATATATTTTGTCTCCCCTTTCATCTGATCTCTATTGTATCACATGTACATGTACTTTGAAAAAGAGAAATACATGCAAACACAGGACGATGTATGGCCTGCATGTTCTTTCTATATATGTATACAGAAACATGAAACTCATCATTTGAGAACACATGTGAGCAATTATCATGATGTGCTGGTATACCTGTGTATATATATATGTATATGTGTATGTCTTGTATTACATGAGTATAATGATTTCAGAACCAGACTGAATATGTCCCTGTATTTAGAATGTAGAATGAATATTCTTTGAAAATGAAGAGAAACATTATACTCGTATGCATACATGTGCTATGAGCTACATGTAGATGCCAGCATGCCCTGAGGGCTAAGAGAAAGCACAATGTTTGGAACCAGGCTTGGTTAAGATGGAAAAGCCCATCAAACTAGGAATTTTATGAATACATTTTCCCAATATCTAACCACAATATCAATGTTCTGGGCCTCAGGCAATCATGAAAAAATGATTATAATTTTCATATGACTTGTATACCTCAGAGGTTTGTGATGCCATAAATTTATCATGAATTTGTTGAATGTGAATGGGAAAAGATATTTTAGGAACACTGCCAAATGCAATGTCAAAAGCAGGTCACTTTTTTGCAAGTAATACTCACATGATAATTAAAGTACATACACTGTAAGTACTGAAGAGAAAAGAGACCTTCTGTTTCATGTCTTCCTCTAAATGTGTAGCCTTTGGGATTGAAGGAAAAGTATACAACAGGAAGGAAGGATATCTGTAACATAAACAATAGGAAGGAACTGTAACATCAATTGGGGAAACTTTTTGTCAAGTTGAATTATGTCCAAGTTTATAGATTCAACTTCATTTACCGCTATACATGACATGTACATGTATACATCCTACATGTACTATGGTCTATTTATATACATGTACATGCACTTGTAGTACCAGTTTATGCAAGGACTGAACAGGAAGAATTTGTGAGAGAAAATTGGGGGGGGGGGCTTGGAGGAGAGAGAGAAATAGAATGACGGAGAGTCTTTTGAGTTGTGTGTTTTTATTTCTGAAATCAGTAATCAGTAATGTAACATGAATGATACATGATGTAATTCTAGGTAGAAATAAGGGGATATATAGTACATCAAAACCAGAAACTGGTTGAGGATGAAATGTTTGTGAACTTTGCAAGTTCTTCAGAATCGTGAAGTATCATGCTGCAAAATGATTTTATCATAACTGATGCAGCCCTGAAGTTTGTGCAGTTTGTGAAAGATTCCTGCCTTGGAAATCGCTGTCATTTACAATTTGTGAATGTTTCAAACATGTACAGGTCTGTTTTTCTACAGTAGCCCATTTTGTATTGTCCCACTACAACTGTTCTTCCACAGGGTCCTTATTCCATGAACTTGTTATTGTCTGCGCTCACTCGACCTGGTCCTATACTCCCCCACATCTCAATAGTTAGGCCGTTATCAAAAGAATAGAACTCCAACTGTGAGTCATCCTTGTAGTTCAGACACATCTCGTGATAAAATGGTAATGACCTACATGTACTGCGTACTGTAGTCTGAAGAGGAAATCATACAAAATTCACCGCATTGTGTATTGTGCAATAGCTATTCTCTGTGCTATAAGTTATATTTATATGTAGCTCAATGAAATAAGGAATTGTTGGAGTAGTGAACATATTGCATAGTACTAGTAGCACTGATACACTGTAAAAAAGCCCTGTAATATTTAAATAAGAGCTCTGATAAATGTGCATAGAAATTAAAAACAAAGTACTGTTAACTGCAATGAAACAGCCATGAGGAAATCACAAATTTGCATCTTCAATCTGAAATTAACTTATAATGTAAACAGAAACATATTTTGTAATTATTTTGTTTATAATAAGGCAACATGTGCAGACAAGAAATTGCCTTTATTTGCTTAGTATGTGGATGCTGATGAATACATGAATTGTTGTAATTTGCATTTGTTCAAATATAATATATCCATAATGAACACACTATATCATTGCACACAGTGATTCTACAATCTCCCTATGAGCGATTTTGGCTGAAAGAGGGCTTGATTAAAAGTTGTGTGTAAACATGCACTACAAAAAACATACTTTCCTGACAAAATAATATTGTATGGGAAGTATTCTTGTATGAGAGATCTATAATTTGTTTTTTTTTTTACGGTGAAACATTTCTTGATCACAAAGTTCAAGTCATAGATTCTTTTATGAGGATTCTTGCCAATTTTTCTCATTTTTAAAAGCAAAATGGAATAATGGAGGTTGAATACCTACATGTATGTAGGTGACAGAAGCAGTTGCTGCTAGGGATTTCTTTCACAATGCATAAAAAAAACAATGTACATGTACATGTAAACTTGTGCATGTACCTGTATGTTTAACAAAGGATTTATACATGTAACTCCTGGTTTAAATTACATGTACAATGTAAGCCTACATCCTTTCTGTACAGACATTGTAGATCTAGCATAAATGTACATCATTGATATTTCAATGCAATATGTGATATTCAGGTTCATTATAAAGAAGGAAAGCTTCAGAGAAATGAGACTAGCCTCAAAGCCGCATTGAAAACATCTGGTGTTGGAAACAGGAAATAAGCACCATTAAAGTCATGGTGGTGCTCTTTGATTTAGTATTGTCCCAAGCAGTAGTATCCCCATTCCCCACCCTTTTGTAAAGAAAAATTATACCTGTCCTACTTTTATCCTTTTTACCCCCCCCCCCCCCACCCCCACCAATGAAATGCAGCATAAGCAAGACAAAAAAATGTGTGGGTGTGTGTTGGTTGTGTGTGTGTTAGCAGATGTGCATGTCAGATTGTGTCCTCATGTTTGGATATTCAGTGATTATGATTAGCTTAATTTCAATTATGCGCTATTACTTAGTTGCAATGAGAAATTTCACACAACCTTGCATGTACAAGTACACATTTACTAAACTACTAGTTCATGTATATATGCAGGAATTGATTTGCATTGAAATGGAACCGGAATGGCAGCAACTCAAATTAAAATACTTGTTTTTCTCTGTGAGAACACAGATTCTTTCTATAGGAATTTTCAATAAAAAATTAAAAGGAGAAATTGTCACATTTTGAAAATTTTTTGAAAGAAACCTTTTTAAATTTTGATTGTCAATATTATTTGTTGATAATATAAATATCTTTTAAATCAGGAGAGTAGTATCTATATTTTTGGTATTAATTACACTTATTGTAAGATTACATCTATAAGTTACAAATCTGATTCATAATTTAATGTATATTTATGTGGTACAAATCATCCGCCTTTATAAGCGATGGACCTGTTACCAATGCAACTTGCTCACTATTATGTTTGTTAATACATGTACTCTGTCAAATTATTTCTTTTTCTTTGTCAAACTATATTGGACTGATAATGTTATGTTTACCTTGTGTATTGTATTCTACTTCTCTTGAATAAAAAATGATATCAACAATTCAACTAGTTCCTTTTAGAATTGAATATTGAATCACACAAAACCACTATATCCTGGCAACTAAGCAATGCAAAACTGTGCATACAAATTCCCTCGACCAATAATGACGTCATTTGGGCCATTTGAACTGTAATTAACTCTAACTCTAAGTATGTGATATAAAAGGGTTGGATAATTGGGAATGGATTTCAAAACTATGTTAATAAGTTCCCAGCCTGTTCTGTGTGCATATGTCTAGGCTCTGTGATGTACAGTGTAGGCCTAATGTACATTAATCATAATTATTTTACTATACTGGCAAATGTATTTAACCACTTTTGAGCCCCACCTCTATTTGATAGTAGAATTAGTGCAAATTGAGCAGAGGGCTTAAGTCAGAAAGGAGGGTTATAGCTGCCGTTACAAATGCAAAAGGTAGAAAAGCAAAATATTCTTTATCCCTTTTGAGACCATTGACCACATTTTGTGGTTTGGCTCAATAACTTTAGATTCAGAGCTCTAAAAATTATTCCAGATGCACTGAACAGAAAGAGCAAAATTTCTGCACACACTACAATGACCATATTGCGTTTGATGCCAGGAATTTTAAAATCGAGAATAATCAAAATCCTTTAATTGGCAACTTACTGAGAGGTTCAAATTCATTAAAAAAAAAAAAAATTGGCAATTTTATCAACTTTTAAAAAATTCCAAACCATGTTTATTGTTTTCAAAGACATTACACCTTATTAGAACCATACTCCATACATGTAGGTGTCGTGGTAGGTAGAGGTGTCGTGATCTACTGGATACATCACCGGACTGTGGATCTCCAGGTTCGTGGTTCGAGTCCCGCCGCGGCACTAATGGCCTTTGGCAAGACATTAATCTACATTTGCTACTCTTCACCCAGGTGTAGTAAATGGGTTTCTGGTAGGAATTTATTCCTTGAATGCTTGCAGCGCCTTAGGCAGACATGCCAACTAGTACGAATTCCTCACCCAGTTTCGCTCCTATTACACTTGATAAGGGGGTACCAACATCTATGGATGTCTTGAATTAATTTGGAACACAACATTACCATAATGCATCGCACCTGTCTCCTCGAACAACCTTTTGTTATCCACTGGCAATAACTATTTATGGCTCTGGGTTACAAGAACTGTTCTAAATTTTTGCCTGTGATACACAAAGCCATACCCCCTTATCAACCGTAAAAGGTAAGGAATACGATTTTAGGTTGGCAGCACTGCTTAGGGCAGCTGGGCTAAATCCAGGGTAATAATACTACTTTGTAGGCGCCTTGAGCATCCTCTGGGATGGATACGTACGCAATACAAATGTACATGTACATGTAGCTATTATTATTATTATAGAGCAAATATATTATTGTTGCCAATTTGAAGAACAAAATGTGATCAATTTAGCCGTTAGATAATTCCTGTCCTGAAAGGGTAAACAAACATTTTAACATTCTTTAAACATGTACATTTACATTATGTACGTGTACATGTAGTATGAATACAAGAATGTCGTTAATTCCATGATTATAGTATGAATTAAGGCGTAAATTTAAATATAATTGTCTTGAATGTAAATTATCCACCTTGTCATACAGTTGAACATTCCATGTTGAAGATGCAATTTGACAATTTGAAGATAAATTTACAATATTTCTTATTTTATTTTACACAAATCCCATTCTCTCTCTAGTAAATTGTAACATTTCTCTCATTAAAAGCGAATATCTTAGAAACAGGTGTCCCACAATATACATGTTGTAGCAGTGATTTTAATCTACATGTGACATAGGCCTACATGTCCATGCAGAATGTATACATGTATGTATTCATGTACAGTAGTTGCAGTTGACATTCTTGAAAACATACTTTTCATTTATACCCAGAATAATGAATTTATTGTCATATATACAGTAAAAGAAAAAAAAACATGTAAAACAAAATACTTTAGAAAACTAACTCAAGGCTGATTTCATTGCTATTTTGTATTGTCTAGACAGAAACTGTTTTGAAATACATTTGTACAGGTGTAGCCTACTGTACATACATGTACATGTACAAGCTCGAAGCGATATCCTCATATTGTGATGTGGTATTTTACTACATTTGTATATATTCACAATGGCCAATTTTGAGAAATGTTTGCCATTGTGTTGAATGATAATGCACGTCTGCATGCAATTATTTAAGTGGGATTACAAGGGCATGTTGGTCCCCTAAAGTGTATTACAGCATTTGCTGTGTGATTGGTAAATGTTGGCTGTGTGTTACGCTGTTCGCCCATGCTTCCTCCACCTATTTACCATTCCAGCATCCTCCTCCCTTCATCTCATTCAATCATGGCTGTTAAATGTTTCCCAGCCTAGCTGCCAGACTTCCGTAACTGGATACAGATATGCAAATCATGGAGAGGAGAGATAGATTAGATTGCAGGTACATGCGAGAATCATGTAACAGTAACAGACCAGCTTTCCAGCTATGAACCTGACCCAGAGTTCTAATAAACAGGGCATTCACACGAGAGGGAATTTATACGAAACTGGTAGAGGTGTTGTGGTCTACTGGATAAGTCACCGGACAGTGGTTCACAAAATACTGGGCTCAAATCCCTACCACAGCACTAATGTCTTTTGGCAGGACATTGATCTGCATTTGCCACTCTTGACCCAGGTGAGGTACCATAAATGGGTAACCGGTAGGAAACAATTCCTGAAAGGCTTTTGCACCTTATCCTGGCGGCTCGGCTAAAGCTGGTGTAATAATATGATACATGTACATGTAGTAGCTGTGCTATATGAATGCACTGCATAAATGAACATTATAAAGGAATGTTAAAGTATTATTGTATAGCAAAAGGGGTGTAAACAAGGTAAAAATATTTCATAAAGAAAGTAGTTTTGGACTTCCACCATATGCAGAATGCTTTAATAGCGTCAGCCTTCGTCACAAGCATTGGTTGTCTTCATTATACCAGCACGTGCTTCAATGATAAGCTTTGTCCAGTTATTCGCATTCTGTTTTCTGGTAAGATAGGATGACTGGAAGTGGACACCGATTCTTCATTAAAGTTTTTGTTTGAGATGATGCCGAAAGCTGCATTTCGCAGAACAAAAGTTAGATATGCGAAGTTTTGATACATGTAAAGGCCACCGCACACCTTACGATCGGTCTGCTATGGCATTAAATATTGGCATTTTTACAAATGAAATTACCCTATTCAGGTTCTGAAAAGTAATACTAAACATATGGTTTTGGTGAGCTGTCGGCTTTCTCCAGGAAATAAGGGCAAAATTAGTTTCAAATCATGGGCAGTCGTTGGCCATTGCACCGACTTAGAAAACTCGGCAAAGGCCGTATTATTGATTTTACTATCTGTATGACTATTCAGACCCTCAATCAAATATATTGTTCGTTTCTAAATGATTTGTCATATAATATTACATTTTCTTCTGAAATCGGATCACAGACCAATCGCAAGGTGTGCGGTGACCTTAAGACATACTGGAGATACAGGAGAAAATGACTTCATTTACCTACATGTAGGTTTGGTATCTACTGGTACAGCTTCATGATGAATGTTGTTAGTCTGAATGGGGCTGAATTGCTTTAAATCTGGAGCAGACAAGTAGTAACATTAGCTACATTATTGATTTCTTTCAAAGTAGTTCACCAGTCAAGAACATATACACACAAGGAGACCATTGTTTGGATAACAGACAGTGATGTCTGAAAACATGTGTGGAGCATCTTTTATATGATCGTATATTGCAGCCAAAAAGGATGCTTTTGTAAATATTTTTGTGGAATGATTGATTCTTTTATTTCATTGAGAGGAAGTAGTCTGAACATTGAAGGAAAATAATATTTTCACTGCCATTTTTGGTTAAAGTAGATATTCAAAGAAAATCACAAATATGGCAATTAATGTATCACTAGAAATTGGGAAGCTTACAGATGGCAATCGTATAAGTTTTATGTCAATTGCGTATCTGGTGATTATAAAAACAACACAAATAAAAGCTCTTCTCAGCATCTGGAATATCCGAGGATTAGCCAGAAATATAGCGATGTTTTGATGTCGTCACACTCGGGATCGATCCTGCTTAAGCAGACGACGTCCTATAATGAATGAACGTAATTGCAATGCAATTATTTTTCAAATTATAAAGAGTTTGGTGTATTTAAACATGACCTGATTTCACACCATTATAAAGGGAAAGTGAAACTGATTCTGATAGCTAAAACCGTTTGATTGTAAATACATAGGAGAAGGGTCAATGATCAATGAAATAAACCCCACTTTCAAATTGAAAAGCCCTCCGAATAATAGCAGGATGGTATTCGTTCCCTCTTGAAACGCCGAACATGGCCCGGTGCAAGCAGCTGAAAATACAATGGCGTCTTATTTTGTTTACAAGTGACTGATTCCTTTATTTTCTTAACGCTGCATTTTTCATCAAAATAATACCATACACGAAGTTAAGAGTGAGGCAACAGACTAACATTAAGACTGACGCTAGTGAAGGAAGAGAAATAAGTGAAGAGGAGATGACAAAAAAGGCTCTGAAAAATGTGTAAGATGTTATGGGACATCGTCTGCTTAGACAGGACTGGTCCAGGGTGTGTCGTCACATATCTCAGCAGCGTTCGAGGAGCTCTTCAGCTGCTATATCGGGGGCTGTATTTTACCGTTTTATAATTGATAATAATCATTACTTCAAATGTTTCCAAGCGTTGAATTTGGATAACCTTGTTTAATTTATGCCATCTATGCAATAATAAGTATTAAGCCAATATTTAAAATCATTAACGTTCTACTTTAAGTATGAACTGTTATATAATATTAATTATCTCATCGCCATTATCCCCATCATCATCACCACCACCACCACCACCACCACCATCACCACCACCACCACCAACACCACCACCAACACCAACACCATTTTCATCATTGTCCTACTCGTCAATTTGTCATCATTAGTATCATCGTCGTCGTCGTCATCCTCATCATCATCAGTATCATCCTCCTCCTTTTCCTGCTCTTCTTCATCTTCAAACTAACAAATTAATTTCATTTGTCTTCCTTCCAGAGCTGAAGCTGTACAAGCAGAAGCTAAAGAAGATGGCTCAGCAACTCAAGTACGAAGACGGCATCAAATCCTCTCTTCATATATGGCAACAGGAGATCTTACCAAAGTGGGATGAAGTGTAAGTATTATATTCAGATTATCAACAATATCATCCGTTTGGAGCCAGAAGGCCGTTAAAGATAAAGTTGAGTTCTGGTCATGCAATTACATTGTAAAAGAAACTGTCTCAAAGCAATAGATCTGTTTACAAAGTTATTCAAATTTATGGATGTTTCTTTCCTGGGGAACTAGTAATGAGGTATTCCATTAACCTGTTATTAATGAATGAATGAACTACAATGCTTGGAATCCAGTTTGCATACATTACTTGTTGCTATGTCTGACAAGTTTTTGTTTTACAAGTATGCATAAGATTTGAATATATTTGTGAAAAGGTCTATTGGGAAAAGTTGACCATGCACATATGACTTGTTTTATACTGTGTGTTGTTTTGGAATCGTCAAACTCGCTGAAAAGCACACGTACTGCACACAAAAATGGGTATATGGGACTACACACACAAGTGGCATGGATGTTCGGCCTGAACATTTCTAGTCATACTTCGAATATAAGAGCATTTGAAGAGCAATCCCTTTCAGGTGATTTTTCTACTATGATATTCTTCCAAACTGACATAAAAGGAATGAGAAAGCTCAGAAATTATTTTTCACCTTTCCCAGAACTCAATCTTCCCTTTAACTCATTAAATAAATGCCCTTCTGCTTGTAGGAATCTGAGCAGACAATTTATTTTGTTGTACATCAAAGTAAAATTCAAAGAAATTGCGTAACTGGTTTGTCTTTTCTATTCTTTATACTGTCTCTGTATTAAGACTGTAATATCATTTGCTTCAAGCACTTTCTTCTTGAAACCCAACCTTTTTCAGTCAATTTGACTTTTAATTGGTAACGGTGAAGGAGCTTTGCATTTTATGTGTTTTATGTGATTTAATTTTTATTTAATTCTCCATGGTGAGAGGGGGAAATGAAGTGTAGGCTGAATAATATTTTTTTTATGGGGTAGGCAAGAATTCTTTTTTTTTTTTAATTCATTGATTAATTTGTTTTGTAGAGCGCTTTGATCAGTTTTAATTTGGATATAGCGCTATAAAAGAAACTTATTTTTAATCACTAAAACTGGTTTAGAATGGGAAATGAAAGTGTTGGATCATTATTAAACCATATTCCTGGGGGGGGGGGGTGTTTCATAAAGCTGTTCGTAAAGTTATGAATGACTTTACGAACGACTGGAACATGTTCTTGGGTGCTATATATACTAATCAGATTCTCAATCATTTAGCACAAGAACTGATCACCAGTCGTGCGTAAAGTCGTGCGTAAATTACGAACAGCTTTATGAAACACCCCCCAGATCACTAAAGGAAAATCAGGTTGTAACTGCTACACTCTGCAAGTTTCAGTTCCAGTAATTAAAGCTCAGACAAAGTGGAATAGATAGTGGTAATATATATGAGATAACACTTTGTTGATTCCTTTTATGGGCAGACGAAAACTGCTTGAAAATATGTCATGTGAATATTACTAGACACGTACAAATACATAAGTACATGCAAATACTTGTGACCATTCTTATGGAGGATGCAGAAGTAGAGTGAAGTAGAGTGAAGAGGAATTTGTAGTACATGTATTAACTTTGTGTTAAAGAAACTTTAAAGGGTACCAATTAATCACCCAAAAATGTTTTGCTCTGTACGATAGAAGTTCCATGTCGTTATACTGAATTCAAAATTTGGGCTTCAAATATTACTTCTATAAAGAGATATTGCAAGTTTAATTACACTTTTTACAAGGGTAAAAGCAACTCGTGAGTAGACTACTCGGCGCGTCCGTACGCGCTCGCCAAGATAAGGGCTCGTGCGGAACCAAACTCGAGTTCGCTTACCAAATTTGTTATCCTTTATTTCCTTCATACTCCTGAGCTGTTGACCTATAGAATGCCAGATAAAGTTCTTTGAGGTTGATTTTATACTTTCCAGCTGTACACAAATTATTTTTTTCATGTGATTGGTACACTTTAATGCATGCACATCCTTAGACACATGAAAGAATCAATTGTAGAAGATAAAAACAATGGTATTGGATTGTGTAAGTAGTATAAATAGACATATAATTCTTGATCTTTTGATCTGAACGGGTCATGTGAGCAAAGTCCATGACAGTAGGGGGAGTAACCGTACTGATCCACTCCATTCCATTAGCTTGTTGAAGTGACTTTAAAAGTAGGAAAGTGGCTAAAATGGCATTAATTTTTTTACCTTGTTATCTTACTTGTCATTGCAGAAATGGAATCCTACATGTATGTCTTCAGATTTAGATGAAAATAATGACATCTAAGATTTTGTTACAGCCTGGACAGTTTTCCTAAGATATAAAAAGCAATCTGTTACATTTTATTGCCTGATCCCTGGTTTTAGTCTGAATTACCCACTTTTACTGTTGGTTTTGCATATTATGCCCACTTTTTTTATGTTTGGTTTCGAGGAAACTAAACTGTTTAATTTGAGTACAAAAGAATATCATTATATGTGTTTCTTCCTTGTAATTGTGACTATTTCCATCAAAGTAGTATGTATAGAAACTCTTTGTCAGTTTCTAACAAATTCTAGTCTATATCCCATATGAAACAATCTGAAATAGAAGCTTTATACAACGGTACATTCCTTGAACATATAAAATATGAACTTTGATCTCATATTGGATTTTTACGGTTTACTAAACGTTCAAATGTCCTGGATTTCCACATTTCTGTCTGGATCCTCCAGCAAAGTTCACACATGTCACAGGGAGCTAGTTGAGAAAAGGGGAGTTGTCTCTGTGGTGGCCAGCCATGTGACTTACATCAAAATATATTACAACAACAACAGCAACAAAAAATTGTTTACATGACATTGTAGAGGAAAAGGGGGTGGACATTGGAAGGAGATACTGTACATGCATCAAGGTAGACAAAATGAGAAAATGGAAATTAAAAGAAATTATTGCATCTTGATAAGAGAGAGGGAATGTGAGAGGAGAGAGAGAGCGAGAGTAGGGGGTGAGGGGGGGGGGGGGGGGTGAGATCTCAAGAGAGGGGATAGAGAGCATATATAGACATCAGAAATACATGTAGATCCAGCATTATCTGAAGGGATGGTGAAAGGTAGAGTGGGATGCTTGATGAAGACTAACTTTTTTTCCGAAAGTGGGGGGGGGGGGTGTTTGTAGGTTGTTTTCTACAAGTTTTGACCCACCATTGTAAAAAGCTCTTTGCCAAGTGAAGAGGCGTATTTGCGCAAACTTTATTTTCCCTGGAATTTGTCCTCCCACAATAATTCTGACGTTGGCTATTACAAAGAGTGAGCCGTGGTGTTATTGTGAAGAAAGTTGATGTTTTTTTCATTTGTACAGTGTTTGTATTTTGATGGCAAGTTTGATAGAGGTCAACTGAGTCTGAATATGCTAAAAAGAACACAAAGGTTCCACATAATTGTAACTGACATTGTATAGAAGGGAACAAACGTGAAATTACATGTACATGTAGCTAGATAGAGCCGAGGTTGGTAGTCGCAAAATAACTGCAATTTGTGATTGTACTGGTATACAAACATAACTGGCTATGATCAAATTTATATTTTAATATCTTTAGGCATGATCGTAATCTTTTATAATTGCATTCACAAACAATAGCTACATGTACATGTACGTTCATACGGGACTTGTAGTTTCGAAACTTTAAGTTAACCCTTTCAGGACAGGAATTATTTAAGGGTAAATTGATCACATCTTGTTCTTCAAATTGGCAACAATTATATTTTTCTTTTAGTGCTACATGGTTCTAATAAGGTGTAATATATTTTTTAAAAATATAAATGGTTAGGAGTTTTGTCGAAAAGTTGAAAAAATTGCCAATTTTGAGAAAAAGCAATGATTTTGACCCTCTCATTGTGTTGCCAATTTAAGGATTTTAAAGTTTTTTTTAGTTTTTAAAATTCCTGGTATCAAACGCAATATGGTCATGCAATAAAAATGGGCATCGTGTGTGCAGACATATTTGCTCTTTCTACTCATATACTTTTTAGAGCTCTGAATCAAAAGTTGTTGAGCCAAACCACAAAATGTGGTCAAGTGTCTCGAAAGGGTTAACGAAACAACACCTCGATCACTAAACAACAAAGAGGGTTCACACGGGCCCGAAACAACGAGTCAAGCATTAGTCATTTATGAGCAGAGAGGTCATTGCTAACAACTGAATTCTCTCATATCATAAATAATGAAGGAAAAAATTGTCATTCGTCTAAATTCAAATTGGAAAATCATCATTCATGATTGTTCATGTACTCAAACATAGTACTACTGGGGAGTGTTTCATCAAGCATTTTGTCAGTGATTTTTACTGACAAATTTGCTCTCAGCCAATCAGATGCAAGGATTTCAGTAGCTTATAACATTTGTCGGTAAAAATCACTGACAAAACGCTTGATGAAACGCTCCCCTGGTTTGATCAAAGGTCATGTTTATCTGAGGGCATGATCATAATCTTTGTACATTGCATTCACCAAAAGCATGAAGAATGGTTAAACAAACATTATTTATTGCATTTCTCGGATACTCTGTCAGATATGAACCTAATAAAGAAGCCCAGATTTTAAAGTTTTATGGTGATTGTTGTTTGATATTCCAAAGATTAGAGCTGTACTCTGTGTCAATTAAGGAACTGTAAATAACAGATTGATACAAATTGATTTGTGTTCATTTTACATGTTCATGTATACAGCATTTATCTTTTAGAAACAAATTCATATCATATACAAATTTAATTCAGTTTATCCTTTTAGTGCTCTTATAAATTTAAAACTGTTAGATTTTTAAATTTTCTATTTACCAATTATTAAACTAGAAAAAATGGATTGATCGAATTTATTGTACAATCATGGGCATGTATAACACACACACAAAAAGAAAGAACATAAATACAAACTTTTAATCTATTTTTGTACTTTTTTGTATATATATATATTTTTTTTTTTTAATATACTTGAAATTTGACTAATTGCAAAACAAAATCACCTTGAAGTCCAGAATTTCACAGTATCAGTGTTGTATTCAATTCACAATTTGCTCCACAAAGCTGTAAAATGGCCGCTCGAGCTATGATTAAAACTTCAAAAAGAGATCAGTTGAGCCATTAAAAACATATCATAATTCATGGTGTCTAGCAAAATACATGTAATTGGGCTTTCAAAAGTTTCTTGAAGTGGTCCACAGATGTACATGTAGAATTCTTCAGGGTATTGGGTAGCCACTGTGGTTACATGTAGTTTTTCTAAAGGTTCGTATTTCCGAAGGTTTGTTACTGCAACGGTCCATAATTCTGAAAATTAAATAAGGTTCATAATTCTGAAAATGAAAAAGGGTTCATATTTCCGAAGGTTCGTAATTCCGAAAAGTTATGTAGGGCTCTATTGCATATTCGGAATTACGAATCCTATTTCACTTTAGGAATTACGAACCTTCGGAGTAATGCATCAAACCTTCGGAGTAAAGCATCAAATGTACGGAATTATGAACCCCATGCTATGGGAAATTTGTGTTTCGGAATTACAAACCTTCAGAATTATGAACCTTCAGAAAAACGAGCCTTCAGAAAAACGAGCCTTCAGAAAAAAACGAGCACTCCTGCCACTGTCATCATCATCATCATCATCAAATATCTAATCCAAACACACTGAATGAAAGGAAAGTGGAAAACAGACCAAAGGAAGAACAAATCAAAGTTTATAGTATTAAGGATTCAACAACTAATAATTTCAATTCTGAAATTAAATTTATAAGGAAGTGAAGGCTCAGATAATGTGATGCAATTCTTGCGTTTCATGTTTGGCTTTTCCACATGCAATTGTACCTCTTTATATTTCCATACATGTATAGTAGAGATCTAACTGATTGTACACTGAATAGAATGTGCATGTACTCAGTGTACCTCAAAATGTGACATCATTCTGTGTACTTGTAGGTGGTTAACAACTTATGTACAATTTTATCACTTACCGGTAATCTTAAAGCTCTAAATCCATTCTCACTTTTACGGTACATGAAGTGAGAGTTTGATTACGAAGATCATTGTATCAGTTATAATATGGATTTGCAGTAACTCTGTTATGTTTAAAATCTTTAATGTGAGTGACTTTTATAAGTATAAGGAAGATTTCTGTGAGTGATTTCTGTGAATTTCTGAAGAAAAAAATTATTATGCAGAACAAAATACTAAAATTTGATGGGCTTCAGGCGCCTGGGAACGGTTTTGTTACTGGGGGTGCTGTGAACCAAAATGTCTGACAAGCAAAAAAAAAAAAAAAAAAAAAAAAGGTCCTCAGCATTTTAGTGTCTCTTTTAACTACTTTTTAAAGAAAACAAAAATTTGCAGGGGGTGCTGCAGCACCCCCCCCCCCCGGCTCCCAGGCCCCTGATGGGCGTAAATTTTGATCATTAATTTCACCTTATATGAAATAAACTGCAAATTCAACAATAAACAAACCTGGCCCCTTACTTAGAGTGAATTAATGTATGTATGTACCAGTATATAATTTAGGAGATTTCCTTAAAGGGATATACTTGTATATATAGTTGTATGATTTAAAAATTGATTTACATAATGCTTCCCAATGATAATCTATTCATATCTTTCCTAGTAAATTGTTGAATTACGCTTGATGTGACCTCCTGTTGAACCTATTCATAATCCACTATACATCTATGTACATGTAGGCCTACATGTAGCATAGCAAAAGGTTCAAATTCCATATTTATAGAGTGAGGTAGATCAGGTTTCAGTTCTCTTGATTTAGCAAAGATAGAGAGATATGCCATGGAGCAAGAAAGGGAGTCAATGAACTTACATGTAGCTGAATAGGGTAAATAGGAATAACGTAATTGTAATTTCTAAATGTGATGTCACCCCTCAGATCACTTTTCATCTTATAAATGGTTAAAGTTAAGGGTTTGTTATTTTTTAGATACTTTTTAATATTTTGATTGTACCTAATGCTTTGAGGGCCAATGTGGGGCATATTGTTACAATAGAGTGAACAGTTATATGGGCTAATTTGCTTGTATTGGTAGGCATCCATCCCCTCCCCCTCCCGTTTAAAAAAAAGAAAGAATTATCAACAAAAACAACAAACCAAAATCATATTTTCTCTGTTTTCGTGGATGACTCTTATATTACAGCAGCACAAAGGTTCTTCCTTGAAACACAGCATATCCCTCGAAAATTCCCCAATTCTTTTGTTTTTATAAGTTTTGCTATTTTCATGGCTTGGAATTCACTAATTTTTCACTTAATCTGTATTACCATAATTTACATTTTAATATGTTGTAATCCAGAAGGAATAACATGTAAATACCTTTTATAAATGTATCCAAAGATGAAGAAATGACCCGTGATGACCATGACAATGAAGAAAAATATGAAATGTATTCCCATGTTAACCAAACATTTCTGTAAACATCATATTGGAGAATAAAGCTATACAAGTAATCATAAACTGCATTAAGCAAATTTACATAAGAGTGCAAAGTCCGTGCATGTACAAATATATCATTTCTAATCACATACAAATAAATATTTTGAAAAACAACCTCCAACCATTTGAAATAATGAATTAGATTAAAGAATAATTAATGATTACATGAATTGATACGTAAATGTTAAAAAGAAGGTTACAATAATCAACATAAGGGGAACACTGGCACCAGCATAAGGTTGTTCGCTGTTATGTGACCTTACCGACAATGTGATTTACCGGTAACAATGCCTATCACATGAGCTGCACATACATAGAGATTCCATGATACATGGTTATAATCATAATAAATGACATGGAGTGCAGTGACTCACTTCACAAGCATCTGTTAGTATGCGGAGGTCATACCCATACTTCCTCCTCATCAGTGAGCTATGTATGTGTAAATGTATGTGTAAATGTAGGTTACATGTAGATGATATTTCTTAGTGTACATTTTTTTTGCATATCTATTAAGCAAATGGACACAATAGACTTACAAGAACCCACAGATTTTTATTTAGTAATTTTAATATTTGGCTAGACAAATACAAAGAAGGGTTTTTCCAAA
This sequence comes from Heliocidaris erythrogramma, assembly GCA_025617745.1. Classification (NCBI taxonomy): domain Eukaryota; kingdom Metazoa; phylum Echinodermata; class Echinoidea; order Camarodonta; family Echinometridae; genus Heliocidaris; species Heliocidaris erythrogramma. The sequence goes on from CM046868.1 coordinate 227,278, forward strand.
TGTTGTCCATTAATTATTCTATAACAGTAAACAGAACTTGTTAATTCAGAGTCATGCAAGTAAATACTGACCTGCATATAGAGCTCAGAAATACTTCACTACGTGTACTTGGACTTGTATTCCTGATTATATTTACAATCTGCCCATGCTGACAACAAATTTATAAAAAAATTGATTCAATGCTGATATGTAAAATGTAAGTATTTGGGGTTGTATAATAAGAAAATCCTCTTTTTTTTTGGAGACTGCTCTTTAGTCTTAGGTTTTCTTTCTCTTGCTTTCTTTGATGCATTGCAGTAAGAGGCACAAGAAGACAAAAGATCTTTGGTGGCAGGGGATTCCCCCTAGTATCAGAGGGCGTGTCTGGATGCTGGCCATCAAGAACGAACTCAATATCACTCATGGTGAGTAATAATGATAAAAATAATGATGATTATGATGATAATGATAATGCTAATGATATTGATATTGATAATGATAATAACAATAATGATAGTGATAATGGTAATGATAATAATGATGATAATGGTAGTGATGGTGATATTAAAATGATGATAATGGTGATATTGATATAGACATTGATATTGATAATGATTATGATAATGATAATAATGATAGTGATAGTGATAGTGATAATGATAATGGTAATGATGATAATGATAATGATAATGATGAAAATGATAATGGTAATAATTATAATAATAATAATAATAATGGTATATTGATAATAATGATGAAGAAGAAGAAGAAATTATATTATTCTGTTCTTGTACATTACATATCACCTGGTGATATAATTTCCCACTGCACTTTAAAAGCTAGATTACTTAGACCCCCCCCCCCCCCCCCCCCTTTCTATGGTTCTGTCACACAAAGAGTAATGGAGCGATCTTAACGGCAGTCCTTACTTCTGGTTATGAAAGAAAATAAATTCTTGCTGAATTTACCAAAAAAGAAGAAGACTCTTATACTGACGGGAAATATACAATATCTGCGAGTTGACCTTGGTATAAAATGTATAGAACTTGTAGGTGAATGATGAGTAAAGAAAAGGAAGGAAATTATTAAAGCTATTAGTTCCAACCCACACACATAACATGCAGTCTCATTATGAGTTTTGATTTCCATTCAGTGTGATTTTCAGCAAGTTTTCATTAATATGCTTATATTTTGCTAATCCATCCCCATTACTGCATGATGAACGATTCAGACTTACTTTTAGCCAGTTTCAAGGTGTGATTATCAAGATAAGCTTTATTAAAGGGATACTCAGCCGCAGATTGTGGACCTTTTTATGCCGCGAGAGGGCACCGTGATCGTTACCTGATCATGCCGTTGACCCACAGGGCACAAACTCCGGACAGACTCCGGACGCGATATGCACGCTCTGCCTGAGCTCGAACTCTTGTGCAAGATTCGGTTGGCTTCGTGCAGTCCGAAAATGTAATCACAGTAGTCCGGCGGACGCGTTTGATGCACAAACTTTGTGTACGGGTGAATGGGGCTTATGCAATCCTGACTTTCCCCGCGGCCACCTGGTGGCGTATCCGTTTAAATGGATCTACATGTACATGTATACGCATTATGGTTATTTCCGCTTTTAACTGATAAATCTTCCATCATGCACTTATTAATTAAGTCACACTCAAATCAATATTCAGGAAGAAATTTCATATTACTTCAGAATTACGACTGGATTTTCAGAACGATTGTGCTACATATAGTAGTTTTTATTGTCCTTGGTTTGAAATGATTTTGATTTCTTTACAACAATCACTTAGAGAATAATAGTCCAATTATTCACATTGCTCATTCGGTGTGAATGAGGTTTTGAATTGATACTGATAAATGCCCATGTATTGGAAGTATTCAAACTACAATGACTAACCTAACAATGAACATTACATGTATACGTTGTATCTGCCAGTTTCAAAATGAGATGAATGGTCAACCTGATCTTACTTACTTTGACTTTAACTATCAACTATGTGTCAATAATTCTGATTTTCATCCTTCATTTGAATTGTTCTCTTATTTTTTTCTCCTAGAATTGTTTGAAATCTTCCTAATCCGTGCCAAAGACAAAATCAAGATGTGCAGTGAGTCGGAGTCAGAGGGCATTGGTCTTGAAGAAAGTAAGAAACTTTGTCATTTATTTATTTTTCAAATTTCTTTTTGTAAAGATGGTTGATTTATCACACACACAATATATAAATGGTCAGTGTAACCATGTTGACAACTGATTTTTATTTCAAGAGAAATAAGTACTAGTTCCCATGTATGAAAAATATGACCACTGGTGAAAAGTTTAATGCCACAATCCATGAATGAGTATTGAATTAATGAAGGATGCACCCTTTTTCTTGTTTCTTCTTCTAAAGATCATTTGCACATATTTTTTATTTTCACAATGTCAGACTTGGTCCAACTAACTTTTCTGTGGGGATATTATGAAATATTGTGAATTTTGAAACTCATCATGACTCTGATCAGAGTTTCATTCTAGCATTATATTGTCAAAACAAGAGACAATGATTGGGAGCATATACTGGGAAAGAAACAGCAATAGATTCCTTGTTAGACAGCACTTCACACAGCCCAAGGTTATACTTGGATGAACAAGGTACCAGGAATGGTACAGATATTTACCTCTCTGAACAGTGGAGATCTCTGTGACATTTGCCGGCTTGAAGTTAGCTCCCTCCTTTCATTTCAAACCAGACAAATTCAGTTACAGGGAACAACATGCTGCTTGCAGTGTTCAAGAACATCCAGACAAATTAGTGGGAGAGAAAATGCTTATAGCACGTATCAGTTGGAATGGCTCGTATCGTTCACTGGGGTCTTGATTGAATTTAGTTGGTGAAACAAAGCCGTATGGAAGAGGGCATGATGTGATAAAGGCAATCATTCTTTGAATGAATTGTTACTTAAGATATAGTCTACTGAACACCACTCATTGTTGAGGTGTTTGGAAATGATGATACCAGTATGTTCACCTCCTTTTGCTTCTTGTGAAATGTCATAATTAGACTTGTTTAAAAGTGCCAGTCACCCCCCAAAATGATTTGTGTACAGCTAGAATGTATAAAATCAACCTCAAAACACTTTACCTAGCCTTCTATGGATGGGTTAACGGTTAAGGAGTGTGAAGAAAATAAAGGGAAACATAAAACCCTCTCGTGCGGAACCCAGCTCCAAGTTCGGTTCCGCTCGGCCCCATATTCTATGTGAGCACGTACCGGTGCGTTGACTAGACTCATCACAAGTCACTATTGGGAGTGTATTTCAACTTGCATTATCTCTTTATAGGATCAACATTTGAAGCTCATATTTTGAATATAGTATAGCATCATTTACCTCTACCATACAGAGGAGAATATTTTGTGGTGATATGTGATATGTTTGTCTTGTTTTATTTTGAGACAAGAGATGGTAACCTTGTAATTTAAATGATTTTGAAGCAGATGGTGTCGATTCTTAAAACTCTATTATTGTCCATCTGATTCTGTATGCTAGCAAAACTGACCAAAATGAGTTATTGCTATCATGACTCTCGATAGACATTATAGAGCATATATGATATATATGAAGTACATTATGGAAGGTCATATAAAACATTAAAAGTATGTTTTGATATATTTTCTGACATAGCTTTGTTTCTATTTTTTTTAATGGATAAGCCTCAAGCTGAAAAGTGAACTTCCGAATGATGAATCAATGAAATATGTAGGTCAAATCTATGTCTGCACTACACAATAATTTTTGTTGATTGAGAATTGCACACATGTATTTTCAGAAATGTTACAATGATATGATTTCAATTCAATGAAATACAAATATCCAAAATGGTATAACTGTTCACTTTCATAGTAAGTACGTAGACTTCCTTCTCAAAAGTGAATAGATAATATGAAGGGTTGCTGCTTGTTCAAAAATGAATGAACACTGATTACAAATTTATTGGAGGTAGGGAGTGACATTAACCCTTTCGAGACAATTGACCACATTTTGTGGTTTGGCTCAATAACTTTTGATTCAAAGCTCTCAAAAATATACCAAATGCATGTGTAGAAAGAGCAAAAATGCCTGCACAAACGATGTCCATTTTTGTTGCATGACCATATTACGTTTAATGTCAGGAATTTTAGAAATGCGAATTAAAGCTTTAAAATCCTTAAATTGGTAACACATTGAGAGGTTCAAAATCATTGTTTTTATCAAAATTGGCAACTTTTTAAACTTTTCATCAAAATTCCTAACCATGTACAGTTGTTTTCAAAGACAGTACATTTTATTAGAACCATGTAGTATTAAAAGAAAAATATTATTGTTGCCAATTTGAAGAATAAAATGTGATCAATTTAGCTCTTCAATAATTCCTATCCTGAAAGCGTTAAAAGATTTAATCACAGTACTTGTAATTGCAATTAACCTACGTAATCCCTTTTTATCTGACCTCACCCAGTCCATGCTGCCAGTCGAGAGAACAGCGTTGATGTCATCAAGCTAGACGTAGCAAGGACATTCCCACATTTATGTATATTTCAGAAGGTAAGCAAAACAGAACCAAATGGAGCCGAGAGGTCCATTTACACTGCAAAAAAACAATTTATAAATCATCATTTTTTTAAGACTACATGTACCATTTATACATCTGGGGGTGTTTCATAAAGCTGTTCGTAAGTTACGCACGACTTTATGCACGACTGGTGATCAGTTCTTGTGCTAAATGATTGAGAATCTGATTAGTATAGCACCCAAGAACATGTTCCAGTCGTTCGTAAAGTCGTTCGTAACTTTACGAACAGCTTTATGAAACACCCCCCTGGAAAAACCCTTATAAGACAGTCTGTGTTTGCTTGCCATCAAAACATTCTGTTTGTTTGGTAAGTTAGGTGGATGCGTGACTTGTCGCTGCTCCTGCGATAGTGGCATTCATGGATCAGGATGTACCTGGAAGTGAGGAGAGTCATGTGACCAAAAACAAGAATAATTCATCAGTGTTTTGAGACGAGCATTTACACTGCAAAAACCAGTGGAGTTTCTGTTTAATTTAAATCAAAACTGCAGTGGTGGGTTTTTCGATTTGGGGTAGTTGTTGCCTAGCTACTACCGACAAAATTTCGGAATGTGAGAAAAACCCAGGGTTTTTGCTTGCATTGTAAATGCCCCCTGATGATGGTGAAGTGATGGGCTTTGAGTGCTGTATGGCTGCAATACAAACATTGCCGTGATGTATAAATTAATGTTGGATGTGCATTTGAGCAGTAGAGGCCATTAAAGGCTGGAAGTTAAAATCATGTTTGGTAATTGCAACTGTGTCATGGTAGCGAGGAAAAGCATTAGGATGAATCCTGCTTATCGTTTGGATAAACATTAAAAGGCACATAATTAATATGTTGTGAATAAAGCCTCAATTCACTACAGTCATGGACATACAGTTCCATTAGATATGTAGATCACACTGATTACATGCAAGTTTGTGTAGTAGGCGTTCATTTATGCAAGTGATTGTTGGGTGTTTCATCATTGAAGTTCAAGCCAATAGACTTATAAAACAAAAATTGAGAAAGCATTATGACTCCTGTTCATTGTTTTGATATATACATTAACAGGCACACAATTAATATGTTTTAAATAATACCTCAATTCATGATAGTCAAGGACATACAGTTCCATTAGTTAGACATGTAGATCACACTGATTAGATGTGAACCTTGTTGAAGGCATTCGTTATTACGGTTTTCATACTGAAGCATTGAGCCATTAAACATTAGCTAAATTGCCTGTCAATGTTTACTCTGTCATGCATTTTTACCTGATGGATAGTTTATCAATATTAATTTACTACTCATGCGGCAAGGTAAAGCTCTTGTGCAGTATTATCATGCTGCCAGATTAACTCTTTGTTAGCCACACAAATACTCTTCTATGGGTTTGTGTGTAGAGTCTGTGGCACAGTGGCACAATAAGTGTTAATCATTCAGGAGTGATGATTCTTTTAAAAATCAAATATATTTACTGTACTACATTGCTTGTTTCCTCGACCTCAAATTACAAGTTCATTTCAGTATGTTAAAACTAACCAAGCAAGGCTACAATATAATCACGAACTTGCTAATGTAAAATTAGAAAACATCATGTATTTTGTTATGTAAATTAAAAACAAATAATTGGGACAAAAATTTCTGTTCGATCTCACCAGTGATCAAGACTACCCTAGATATCATTTATGAATAGATTTGCAAACGGTTGGACATTGTGACGTTGCAGCATGCGCCTATAATCCAGCTAACAGTGGAAGTTATTAACTGATTCAGCGGACCCAGGTTCAAGAGAGACTGAGTCTCGTCTTTCGGATGGTGAGGCTAAAGGTCGGTCCCCAGACGTAAATAATCATATCTGATTGATACACGTCTGTAAAAACCCAATTACACACATGTTGGCAATGGTAATGGTAAACACTTTCATAACCCATACTACTTGCATTTTTTATGGTGATACTCTGTTACAGCCAGTTAGTTCTATATACATGTAATGAACCTATTGCCAATAGTGCCATATTCAGCGGACAAAGCAGCAGTATTAAACCAGAAATAATCATGAAATCATCATGATTTCTGATGTGTTCTGATGTATTTTTTTATTGTTTATATACAGGGAGGTCCTTACTTTGATCTGCTTCATGGTGTATTAGGAGCATATGCATGCTACAGACCAGATGTGGGATATGTAAGTTAAACTTCAGGAAAAGTTCCAAGATAGTGATTTGAATTCCATATTCTGACCTTGTGCAGAATGGATAAGAATATTGTTGAATTTATATAGGTCAACTCAGTATATCTGTAAAGTCAATTTGGTAAACATTTGTGATGGACCATTTGAACATAGATGTGATGCAACCTTCAAAAAAATGATTCTCAGGGGGGGGGGGGGGGGGTTCGAATTTTCTAGCAAAAATTATCCTGAAAAGGAAAATACAGGGTACTGTTATGTCCATGGGCAAAAGAAATTTAGAAATGGAAAGGAAAATTAAAAAACAATATTTGTGTAAATGAGGTGTCAACAGTTATATTCCTCTTTGGGGGTGTTGCAAGAAAGTTGCAATCAATTGCAAATCCCCCAAATCAGTCGCAAGTCTTGCAATTGATTGCAAGTTCCATTTAAAATACATGTATCATATTTGCAGTGGATTGCAAATGGGGGATAATTGATTGCAACTTTCTTGCCACACCCATTTGTTTAATAATGTACAGGTGCAAGGGATGTCATTCATCGCAGCTGTCTTTCTGCTGTACCTAGAAGTAGCTGATGCTTTCATATGCTTCGCCAACCTGCTCAACAAGTCTTGCCAGCTAGCTTTCTTTAGGCTTGATCAACAAGTTGTAAGTTTATAAAGATATGTTGAGGTTTTCGTGATGAAGTAGTTAAAACTTTGTTGGCTTATAAAACACAGGAGGTAATTCTTATTAGAATTCTTACCTAGAGTATATCTCTATGAACATGGCGAACAAAGAAGCGGACAAAATATACAGCTCCTCATGTACATTCCATAATTGCTCTGGTAGACAAAAAAACATCCCTTCATTGCTATTATGTAAAAATATGTAGAACAGGTGTCACATGCATATTCACAATAGCAATGAAGGGATGTTCTTTTGTCTACCAGACCAATTGTGGAGGGTACAGTGAGGAGCTGTATCTATTGTCCGCTCTCTTTGTCATCGTGTTCAAAGTATATGCTTGTGAAGGTATTGGCTGCTAAAATGAATGGTAGTTTTAACTTTCAGATACACTGTATGAGGCATGATAATTTGACTTTTTCCTTCTTCAGTTCACATTCACCACCTTTGAAATGTATTGTTATTGATTCAAGCCTGTCTTAATTATAGTTATGTTATTTTTTTTATAGGTAAACTGATTGTGTTTTGAGGGAATCTGTCTGTAAGATTTGTAAACATTCAATGATGTATATAATAATGGAGTTAGTACAGACAAAATGTGAAAGAAACAAACAACCCAAATCTGCTGACAATTGTAAATTAGTACTTTTGTTGGATTCAGTGCAAACTTTACTCTTTCACTACCAGAACTTTAAACAAGATTCATCCATAAAACTGTACATTTTTTCCACAGATGCAATCATATTTCAGTTCCTTTGAAGAGTATTTCCAGGACAGTCTGCCAAGGCTCTTTGCCCACTTTGATGAGCTGGGTATCTCACCAGATCTCTACATTATTGACTGGTAAGTTTACTCTGTCAGATGGTTAGACATCCATTTATTTTCTTTCATCTCTCTCCCCAGCGTTCAGAATAGTGATATTTCAAGATGTTAATTGCTGATGTTTATTTTATCATGGACCTCTTGCATAGAGAGTTGCATTTAAAGCAACTCCCAAAAATAAATGCAAGTCCTGAAGATGAGACTCTTGTGGAAAATCAAGTTGTGTTTGATCTTTTATGCAAGATGCAAGATGCTCCAATGTTTGTTGGCAAGTACAAAGTTCCAGGCTAGTCTATCTTATTTGCATTACTGCCAGGCCGTACTAATTTTTAGTATTGAATTCTAAAATTTGAGAAAAATACTGACGGTTGCAACCAAAATACTAAATTTTTGTATATCCAGTTTCTTTTTCCTTACTTATTTATTGGTGGAGAGAACAGATTTTCAGCCGTCCTAATAGGGAAAAATATTCCTGAAATTTAGCAGCTACATGTATGTGATTATAGGTTTGGGCATATCTTCTAATGTAGATAAGCTACCTTCTCTACAGATATTCACAGAGCAAGGACTTTATTAAACTGTCATCTTCTTGATTGAAAGTCCAGTAAATGAACCACTGCACCATGTCTTGTTGTTCCTCCCTGCAGGATGTACACTCTGTACAGTAAGTCCTTACCTCTCGATGTGGCCTGCAGAGTCTGGGATGTGTTCTTCAGAGATGGAGAAGAACTGCTCTTCAGGACAGCTTTAGGTAAGACAATGTTTCTTGCAAAGAATATCAAATGGAATATCAAGAGTCCAGCAGTGATTTTGTGTAGTCGAAGCTCGTTTCTTTATATTCACACTATAGGTTAAATCAATACCTTGCCCGGCATGGTCTAAGGACTTGTCATTTTGTCACATCCAGATTAATGGAAATGTTATGTTTAGAGCATGAGGAGAAATTGCATTTTTAGAGAAACTGTCTGGAACTTATCCTCTTTTCCCAGAAGTAACAGTTACTGTAATCTTGAAGTTGTGACCTCACTATTATATATGACACTCATGCATATTCATATCCGAGGGCCTAGGCAACCCCCATTATGTTTGCCATGCATGGTGCTTCTCTCTCAAGTGTCATGCACAAGTTAGTATAGAAATAGGTAGTCATGCCATCGATCTCTACCACATGGATGTAGCATCATATGCATGGCTCTATGTGAGCAGTTGATGCAGTAGCACAACCAAAATTAGGAGCCCTACACTCAAACTCAGTATGTGGGACATCTGCTGTATACGATTCCAGTGTACTCCTATGCGAAAGATACATGATTACATTATATTTTTTTTTTTAAAGGCATTATACTGATTGTCGCATTAAATCACCTTTAGAATTTGTAAGGATACACTTGGTTTGCCTGTTTGTGTAGTTAATTTGGGGAAAAGACTTCACAGTGCTGAATTATTTGAGTCTAACAATGTATAAAATTGTATTGAAACAGTACAGCGGCGGTGTTTTTCTGCGAGCACAAACATGGTGACTGGTCACATCAAACGTAGAGAGTATTGCTTTATCCACTGGTAGAGATCGATGAGTTGTGCTGATACACCATTGTTGTGTACTGTACAAAAGAAGGCTCAATATATTGCATTCTCATTTTATTATTATTATTATTATTATTACTTATAACGCGCTTTTCCCATTAGGCTCATCTTCTGTGATCATGTCTCCTTGCAATGGCAATCAAAACCTCTCTCATTGTGACCCCTGTCATGACTTGTGTGTTTGATATCACAGGTATCCTGTCCCTCTATGAGGATGTCCTGCTCAACATGGACTTCATCCAGGCAGCCCAGTTCCTGACCAACATCCCCGTCACCATCGACAGCGACAAGCTCTTCAAGCACATTGACAACATCGACATGCACCAGAAGAAGTTTGGCCAGGTCCTCATGCAGCACATGGCAGCCAACCTTGCCAACCCCTCCGGAAACTCGTGAAGCATCGTAGGTCAAAACAGTGCGTGTGGGCCAATTTCAATACCCAGACAATACTCCTAGCCCAGACTAGGCTCGGGTAACACATCTCTTTGTGTACATGTACTGAGCTTCGGAACTTACAGGTGTGTGAAGATCAATCCATCACCATAAAGATCAGTTAGGGATGTGGTGACCCTTGTCGATCTAGGTTGTCTCTGTGTACAAGTGGAGGGTTGTGGACATCCTACTGTAAGACACAAATTCTACAATCTTTCTAGGCAGATGACCTTTCTACCCAGGTCACCATTTTTGTAGAAGTGGTTATTACCTGCAAGCAACTTGTTAACATCAGCATATGTGTTAATAAAGTACTATGAAGGTCATCCATCGAAAACAGAATGGAAACAGATATTCCTCTCAAGGCACTTGGTAGAACCTTAAGTCTTACGTGCAAAATCTGAATGATTGTCCTTTATATGAAGTTGACTTTTCTGTGGAAGTTTCCACTACATTAGGTTTAGTTGCATGTGTATTTTTTACAGGAGAATGAGAGTTTTTATTGCCTTATGTACCTCGAAGATTAGAACCTCGTACAGAGTATATGATTTACTAGAAATTTGCAATATCATTAATGAAGGGTCAGTGATGCTGTAGCTACGCATTCATGTAGATTCCTCTGTATCCACACATTATTCAGCCAGGAATACCTCAAAATTCTCTTTATAAGAGATAAAGATGAGGAATCAGCTACTGGACTATATTGCCCTTGCCCCGTCTCCCTCCTTCAAACACACACGCACACACACTCTCTTTCTTATCCCAAGAACTGAATATGAAAAAGGTTTGGGGCTGTGTGTGTTTAATTAGGTTTTTACTGATAAGTTTTGTTCAAATCTGATTATTAATGTCTGATGACCGACCTTTAATGTCACCTTTAATGTCACCATCAGAAAGACGCAACTCAATTTCAAACTGGGATCTATCTTAGCTTGTTTAAAGGCAATGACAGACACCTTTCCATTAAACAAACTCACACATCTCCCTGCTTTCGTAATTTGGCTACTTCTAACAATTTTGTGATGAAGAATAAAACACGGTAAGACACCATTATATTTCACGGCCTTTGTACTGTATTATGAGAACCCCCAAATCAGTATGTCAGTCTTGTTTGATTTGACTGACAATTAAGCACATTGTTCAAAATGAAAAAAATGCATGCAAACCTATTTTTTTTTTAATTCGAGTAAGTATAGAGGTTTTAAAATAGACAAACATTCATACCACCTGAATACCATGTACATGTCAATGAGTTCAAGCATCTTAGACTTTTCCAGATCCAAACTACAAACAGAGATATACAGTATTCCTTCATTTTTGTGGCACTAGCCAAACCTGTGCGAATTATGGCATACAGACTCACAGGAGTCTCATTCAACAGTTATGGCATGAAAAAATAGTTTCTCGAAAATGGCATTTTAATGTACATACATAAAGATGCATTAACATTTGATTGAAAACAGTAAGCAAGTACGCCAACTCCCAAATGTCAACCTGCATTGCAGCTTGTGAAATACACCAGTTTGCAGTTATTATCTGGCACCCTCTTTAGTTCCTTTTGTGTAACTCATCAGGGAGAACGATGCATGAGTAAGGCCATAAGTGTAATATTCTCATTGTATTGGTCGCAATTAATCCATCAGCACCTACCATTCAAGTGCAGTGTACATGTAGCCACTTGTCATCTACTACTCATTTTTTTCTATAAATCAAAGAAAAGTTAAGTTTCCTTATTTGTGTGGGTTTAGACAAATACACAATAAACATACAACAGTATTGCCTTGTTTTCAATTCAGGATCAGATTATATTAGGAAGTTCTTGAAAATAATGCACATGATAGGATGCGAGACCACAACCTTTTCTTACTTTCCATTCAGGGGATAACAGAGGTAGTTCCAAGTGCTTTACGTGTTGGAGGTTTAAATAGTAAGAACTCTGTCACATTATGTGGATCATATATTTTGTTTCGAGAATAAGATCAGGTTTGCTCTGTTAATGAAATTACTTTAAGATATATCTCATATCAATGATCTGAAATGTTACGATTTATTTGCACAATTTGTCCATTCTTCTGTTGATATGTAAGAGAGTAACTATTGATGACTATATTAAACAGGGAAGTGAGCTGTAGTACCTGAATACAAGCTTTCTTTAAGTAGGATTACTTGCTGTGAATGGCTTACAGATATTCAACCTTATCTGTTGGTATGTTGTTTGTTACAATGAATTCGTTTTAAATGCTTGCCAAGATTTCTTCTGAAGCTTGATTGCATAGAATATTTTATTTGCATTGTTCTGTTTTCGCAGGCAGAGATAGGAGAGCACAGAGATTGCATGAAAAAATCAATATAATATTGTAATGTTCTTTAGTATGAATAGTTCCATTGTTAGACTTGCCGGTGTTCTGAGAGTGCAACAAACCCCAAATTAAGATATTAGCCACATTCATACGGGACTTGTGATTTCGAAACTTGAAGTTAACGAAACAACAACGAGGGTTCACACATGACTGAAACAACAGTTCTTGTTGTGAGATTACATATCGAGTGATCGTCATTTGACATGAGCAGAGAGGTCAATGTTAACAACGAGTTTGCTAAAGATTATGCTGTCCAAAGTTTATTCTGGAGGACCCCCCACTGCTTGTGGTTTGGGCGTTAACTACAAGCTCGCTTGCGGTTCTAGAACTACAACTCGAAACTACGAGTCCATTCGTACAGCCTGAAACTACAAGATAACTTAAAGCTTTGAAACTACAAGCGAAACTTTAAAATTAGCTCCCTTTGTGTGAACGAGACTATTGTCTGCTTTATACCCATAAGGGCATTAATACAATGTTCAAGTATGTGAGTTTATGCCCTTTAGGCTCTCATAAGATAATAAGTAGATCCCTCCCGTCATAGTCATTTAAAAATGTTCCTAAATGTACGTCTGTATGTATTATTAACATTTATGAATCCCTAAAAAAAAAAAAAATAAAAGAAAGAATGAAAAAAAAATATACTGCCCTATAACTACATGTATAGTCAAATATTTATCATTTATATCCTTTCACGCTTTCACCGACATGTTTATGTATATCCTTTCTGAATGATAGTACTTTAAAATGATTCCATGCATTCTTATATTTTAATAACTTAAAAGGAATAATTCCTTTTATTTTGTTATGAGTTCCTTTTTCTATATCATAGTTTAAGATTCAAATATTTGCAAAGAAATGGATTATTCTTATTTTCTACATGTATATTTAATGGGCCTTACTTAAAGAACTATGACTATGATTGCTCTATATACATGTACCGAGCAGGAGTCAAATAAGTACTATTAAACAATATATTATTTCTGATATTTCTTTTCTACGACTCCTCTATTACTATATTATATTAACTTTCTCAGTTTTATGTCATCTCTTATCACATTCCTGGGATTTATGTCAGATATTTTAATAATCATGTTTCCTAACATCTAGTAGGAAAAAAGTGATGCATGTCTATGAAAAACTGACTTAATGCATCCATACCCCACCCCACTATTCCAACATTCATGTTGTAGTGAAGTGATGTATTAAGATATTTCATAGTCAGTGAATGCAATTCTACTATGATTTTCTAAGATGACCACTGAAACACCAAAATTCAAATGAATCTTAAAGGGATGGTTGAGTTCTGGGAAAGGTACAAAATAATTTGTGAGCTTTCTCATTTTTTTATGATAGTGTGGAAGACTATCATAGTAGAAATGTCCCCAGAAAAGGATTGCTCTTCAAATGCCCTCACATTCAAAATATGACAAGAAACAGCTGAAATGTTCGGGCCAAACATTTGTGTGTAGTCCCATATACACATTTTTGTGTGCAGTGCATGTGACTCTCTGCAAGATTGAGTCAATTTCTTATCATGTTGGTGATTCCAAGACCTTACAGCATACAATTCTTATGTGCTATACAATCAACTTTTCCTAATTGTTTTGAGACAGTTTCTTTCACAGTTCAATCTCATGACCAGAACTCAACTTATCTTTAAATCAAACACATTGACTCAAAACACTGTGGGATCAAGAATTCATAAAAGCAAAATTCTGCTCTCTTACATGATTATAACATGAATGCTCTGACATAAAATTAACCTTTTGAATGTAATATCACAATATCATCTTATGGATCATTTGTTGAAAGAATATTTGACAATATTGATCATCCTATCGGAATGACTTAGAAAATGTCATTTCATTACAGGCTAAATGAGCTATACAGTGTTAATGATCTTTTTTTTCTGTGACTAACATGCATATTTCAGGATAGTAAATCTCAGAGAAAATCATCTTATTACCATGTAGAATATATGTCAAATATGATATGCAGTATATTTCCCTTTTTTTGTTTTTGATAGTCTTATTAACCCAGTAGTATTATATTGCTGCAAACATATATTAGAAGTTATCAATCCTACCAAAAGAAGAAAAAAAAATACTTTAAACAGATATTTTATACATTGGCATTGTAGAATGTTATTTTGATATTATGGTGAGAAAAAGTGGTCTTTTTTAATGAAAGTGATATCTGTGGATGTGCTACAAATATTGAGATGATACTTGATATTAGTGGTGAAAAAGTACTTGACAACGAAATGAAAAATATATGAAGTATCTTTTTTTTTTCACTCATTTTTAAATGGATTTTTGTGGTGGCATAAAATTGACTATGGATGCAATAATATGTAAATGATTTATATTCTTACTTGCATTTACATACCTGTATCTATAAATGATGACAAAGATTATACATGTATACCAGTAACATTTATAAGATGTGACTTAATATATGTATGTTAAAGATATTGATATATAACCTTTACTGCTTGGCATGATGTTTTTCTTTGTGTCTATTTCTTTTCCCCGTGTCTATATCGGTCTTTGGATTAATTTTCTCTGTCTGTTATACACTCTGATTATATATCACTCTCTCTCTCTCCTTCTCTCTCTGTATCTCTGTCTCTGTCTCTGTCTCTCTCTCTCTCTGTCCTCTCTCCTCGTCTCTCTCTATCCTCTCTCCTCGTCTCTCTCTGTCCTCTCCTCTCGCTGTCCTCTCTCCTCTCTCTCTCTGTCTCTCTCTCTCTCTCTCTCTCTGTCCTCTCTCCTCTCTCTCTCTCTCTCTCTCTGTCTCTCTCTCTCTCTCTCTCTCTGTCCTCTCTCCTCGTCTCTCTCCATCCTCTCTCGTCTCTCTCTGTCCTCTCCTCTCGCTGTCCTCTCTCCTCTCTCTCTCTCTCTCTCTGTCTCTCTCTCTCTGTCTCTCTCTGTCTCTCTGTCTCTGTCCTCTCACTCTCTCCCCCCTCTCTCTCTCTCTTTTGTCTCCTTTGTACTATCTCTTTCTACCTATCAGTCAACCCTCTCTTCCTCTCAGTTACTTTATTTAGATGTTTCAAAAAATATATGTATTTGATTCATAAATTGAAATATGAAAATCAAAACTGGTATGAAATATTAAGTTAGGTTAAGACAATATCTAATTATAACAATGGAGTTAAATCTATCAAAACACACAGTCACTGGTTTCTTAAAGAGTGTAACCATTCTTTGCAAAGGAGAGTATACTTGAAATATACATGAGTTTGTTAGCCACCATACAGGTAGTATTTTATATTTAATGGATGTTTCGCAGACACACATCAACAACATTGTTAAATTGCTATAATTACCTACATATTTAAATTGAATATTTAATTTACCATTTGTTATCTAGATTATCTTGCAGCCCATATCTATTTGATATGATTTTGTGTAATACTATTTTTTAATGTTAATATTGCCATAAATGATCTTTAGTATATCATTGGTAACTATTTCAACGTATGGTGATTCTGGCCGAGTTTGAATACAGCGTAAAAATTCATTTATTTGAATAAGTTCTTTTAGGACCCCTTCACTCCATTCGACTGTACTAGGTAATAGTATAATACTAATGTTTGATACTTACGATAGGAAACTGTTTCCTATATCAAACTGCCTAAATGTTGACAATTCTGATTCAATATGACCTACAGTGTAGATGATATTTTTCTTTAAAACAGGCAACGTTAAAAAAATTGTGGACTCGTCATTCATTAAATTCTGTCATAAATTTGTTTTGTTAGAAAACGACAATTGGCTCGTTAGTACTAACTATTCCATAGGTAAATCAAGTTGAAAGAGGATGTGTATGATTTTTGATGTTTTTGATTCTGAATTGATATGCATGTGTAATAAAAAGAATATTTTGTATCAATATTATCCTGTCTTGAGATCCGTTCTTTTTCACAGACAAGTTTTAACAGGTTGTTTTCCCAAAAATGATGACAGAGAGGGGTGTATGTGTAAAAGAAAGTGAGTGGTAATATATTGAAGAGAGAGAGAGAGTTGGTGAGAAAAAGAGGAAGTGAGATAGAGAGAGAGAGGGGGGGGGGGGGGGAGAGGGAGTTGTTTTTAGTTTTTACAGCGTTGGCATTCAAAATATGAATATTTACGCCAGAGAGAGAAAGAGGGAAAGAGAGAGATAGGGAGGAAGAGAGAGAGAGAGAGAGAGAGGAGGGGATGGAAGAGATGGGGTCTACAAACTGTATTCTGATGATCCCCCCTTCCCCCCCCCTTTCCTTTTCTTTTCTTTCTCTTCTTGTATTTAAAAATGTGATAACATTGCCGGGTTGACACTCCTTCAACTGTTTTTTTTTCTAAACATTAATATTTTTTAATGTCCGTCCTCTGCTATCTTCATCTTTTACCCATAGCCGATATAAACTCAATGTATTCTTTTATGAATCATCCCAACATAACCCAGCCCGCCCTCACCGTTAAATCCCCTCAAGTACCCTCTCTCATCTCCTTTTATCTACCCATATGGACCTACATGTAGTAGGTCCATGATCTACCTGCTTGACTTTAAATCACACGTTGTGTGACGCTCTTACATTCCTCTTGGGGACCAGGCCAGACTTTGTTTAATCAAGGGTTACTTGAAATCTCTTATGTTCTTCCCCATTCCTACCTCCTGACAGTGGCGGCACCAGAGATTTCTTTACAGTTGGGAGGGGGTGGGGTAAGAAGAATCTTGGGAGCAATTGAAAATCGAGCCTTCTATCTTCATGTATTTTCGGACAGAAGCTGAAGCCAAGGAAAATGCATCTGCATATGTGTTTATATTTTTTTAAATAAAAGTTTTGAATAAAAGTTTATATAATCAAATGTATAAATGTCTTTATTTTTTCTTTTTAGGGGGCAAAAATATCTTTATGGAGAAGAACAGACCATAATATATGACTTCATTAAGAGAAATGTATAGGAATTCAGAAAAATTTTCAAGTTGAAATGAAAAACGAGCAAAATGCAATGAGTATCATTCTTTTACCGGTTTACCGATGTTATTTGTGCAATTATCTTAAGGGTTTTTTTTTTCCTTCTTCTTCATACTACAACAAATAATTCATCTGATCTTACAATGGTTATATTACGAAGTGAAAATATAACACGAATCTCTGCCATGCAGATGTATGATATGTCTATTAGCTCACTGTGGGCGACTTAAGGGAGGGTGCCCCCTATAGGGGCCTCACCACGGTGCTGCCGCTACCCCCGTCACCCTTCCCAATCCCTTTAGACAGTTTACCTCATTCATACCTGTACCGATATGCGATGTGCTTTGTTTGGGGTTCAGAGTGTCTGATGAATAAACCACAATCTAAGGTCTATAAACTCGAGCAAGCCATCTTGTTCGACAGTCATCGCGGTGAAACTGTCTCGGGGTGGATACTGACTTCTCAGCAAAGCTGGGTAAGATCCGTTTCTTGGTGTGAAAAAATGTGTTATGAAAAGCGATTTAATTCATCATGTTGTTTGTGCAGTGTTTGAGATTTAATTGATATGCCAGTCAGCATTGAAATATTATTTTCTGAAGGGCGTGTCAATCTTACGAGAACTTTTCAAAGGCTTTTTTAGGCCTATAAGCTTCAATTAATTGTAAATATCTTATAACATTCAGAGATGTGATATCATTAACGTGTATACAAAAGAAGAAAAAAAAAGTATAATGATTACAAGCAGTGATAGGTTGAATGGGAGTTCCCTAATTTGGACAGTCATGAATTTTGGGGGGATATTTTTTTCAGAAGGCGGTTCGTGGGTATTGGGCAATTTAGAATGGAATTGAATGTAATGATTTTAGAATTGTATATGGCACAGAATCAGATAGCCAACAAGATTATTATATTTCCATAATATTTTTTTATAAATTATTGTTAGACTTTATAAACATTCTAATATCTTTTGAACGAGTGATACACTAGACAGAATAAAGAATACATCATTTCCTGTCCATGTACTTATAGAAAGCCCCTGCCTGGATCAAAATATATTTTGTCACAGACAGAAAATCGTTTAAAATGGTTTATAAGACAGTTTTTATTTTGGGGAGTTGTCATTTTGTGGAGTTGCCCCATCACTAAGACTTTTGTGCGCATTTTAAATTGATTTCATATCTGTCTGTATCTATGTGGTTTGTTCGATATTTTGTTTGTTGTTTATAGTATTCTCAACATCAATTATATAAGCCCATCGCGGTCAGACCAAGGAGTTATCTGTGATAACTGACCCGTGCGTACAATGTCACAGTCTCTCAATGATGCTCTATCGATCGATAGAGCCATACACTTGAAATGTTTGATTATTGTTACTGCATACTAGTAGGCTACTCTACCAGTATCCTTGTTTTCATTTTATTGATCTGTCTACAATCATGTTTTTCTTTTTCTTGTCTGACTAGTCCACCCTGTCCCCTAGGCCCCATTCTCTCTCTACCTATATACCTACCTATATACCTCTTTGTATCTCACATATTATTTTCGCCTTTCGGTTTATTGAATCTACCTCTTTGGCAAATAATACTTTCTACATACCAATATTTGGTGATGCCCAAGAAATGATGTTAGCATTTAAATAAAAGATTGCTGCAATTTGCCTAAGAATCAGCATCTCATTAAATTGTCAACACCGTTATACGATGAGCACATTGTGACGATGTTTGCTGACAGTTTTAGCACTTCTGTGCCAAATTAGATTAAGCCGACGACGGCCTTTTATATCTCCCCTTCTTCTTTCAATCTAGCGGAAGGAAGACAAAAATCTCATCATTTTTACGGGGTTTTGTGCCTAGTGTAAACACAAAAAAAGACTAAATCGTAAAGGTGAGATCATGCAACGCTTAATGGCAATAGAAAAGCTAACAAGCACATTCAGATTTGATGCATACCTTTTTACGCCACGCGCGATATTGCTCTTGACGACGTGGACGGTCTTTTAAGATACTTTGACAAAGAGGGTGCCCAATGCTCTAATAACTAAAGTCTTCCTGAATCTAAGGTTGTTATTCTACAGGAGCATATAGGTGTAGAGGGGGGGGGGGGGGATATAGTGGGGGCTGCAAATTTCATATTGGCAGGCCTGATATTATTGTCGGATATGACCAAATGAATGCACTACGGCGAAATCAAACGATCTTATATAATCGGTTTTTCTTCCCCCACATCCCTCTCCTCTATCTCTCTTTCTACTCTCGTTGACTCATTGCCATAAATGATGCCTTTATACTAAAATGCCAGTTAGTATAAAACCAATGCTGTGAACATGATTAACACCCGCTGTTCTAGAAAACACCTCTATAAATTACCCATCTATTGTCGATTGAAATATTTATATACCCGTATGCTACTTATTTCAATACATGCATTTTACCGTTATGTAAGAAAATACTGAGACTTTATTATTCGCGGTTCTTTCATCAACAACTTCATAACCACAGAAGTGACCCTCCATACCCCCTTCTCGCTCTGTCTGTCTGTCTGTCTCTCAATCTATAATTTTCTTTCCTTCTTTCTCTGTCTGTCTGTGTGTATGTCTCTGTCTCTCAGTCTTTCTGTCTCTTTTCTATCTATATCCTTTCACTTGTTTTCAACCTGCCTGTCTGTCTGTCTTTGCCTCTCTCTTTCTGCATGTATGTCTCTCTTTCTATGTCTCTCTGCATGTTTCTTCCTCTTTTCCTGTTTGGTTCTCTATCTATCATTCTCTCTGTCTCTGCCTTTCTCTTTCCATATTTCTTTCTTTCTTTCTTTCTTCTTCTTCTTCTTCTTCTTCTTCTTCTCCTTCTCCTTCTCCTTCTCCTTCTCCTCCTTCTCCTCCTCCTCCCCCTTCTTCTTCTTCTTCTTCTTCTTCTTTCTTTTTTCTTCTTTGTGAAGACTCACTCAACACAATCATTCCCGCACACACCTGACACAGAAAAGGCCTTATAAAATTATAACGAAATGGTTTCCGATTTCTATTGAGTTGCAAATGACAGTACCTATTCATGTGATGCCGCTATTGTATCCTCCAAAAGATCCTATTCATCTCGTTGTACTGATATTTGTAATCCTCGATCAAAAGTTGCTTTTCAATAAGGCTCTTCACAAACACAAAGACACGCGTATACGAGAAAGCAAACCCTGCTATGCTGGAAGCCCTTTTAATACCAAATGACCCCATGGCCTGCCTCAAGGATGAGAATAAACACGGGATTGGGGTATGGGTCGGTGACCCCCCTCCCACACACACATACACTTGGCTATGTGATTATATTTCAATAAATTTGAATTTGAATTTGAATAAGTTGAACCGTAATGGCAGTTCAGAATTATCAGCAAGCATGCAATAGGGTTGTACTGGTAGAAACTTCATTGTTGATTATCATCATACCGTTCGTCATTTTTGGAAGTATATTTATATTTCGGTGAATTCAGAATTTTCTTCTGGGAGCGGGGGGAGGGGGGGGGGTTACGAATCCTAAAAATTTCTGAAGCCCCCCCCCCCCCCAAAAAAAAAACAAAACAAAACAAAACAAAAACAAAAAAAAATTAGGTGGCTTTTGGGTCTAAACCATGGTCTAAACTTGCTGTGACAGCTACCAATGGGCACTTTAGAGATATGCCAGATTATGTATTGCGGGGCGGGGGATGGGAACATGCCCTCTGAATCCGCCGTCTGTTGTGAAAATATTGCGACATTTAATTGCTAAACAGTAAATATGAATCGGTGTTTCAAAAATTGATTTTTATTTTTCTCTGCAGTTTACACCAATTTCATCGAGAACGCTAGTGTTGCTCAACCGCGGGCTCGCCATGGACTTTCTCCATGCCATCGTTATCATCTCGACGTTCGGGGTGTTCTTCAATGCACACATGCTCTACCACAAAAGGACGTAAGCGGTACGTTCGCTCTATCTACTTCAATATCAAAATCGTGTATTCAATAAATAGTCTTTTATGAGAGTGAACTTTTGGTAAGAAATTATTCTCGCCAGCCAAGTTCCTTAGTATTCTTTTTCATGATTTATTTTTAGGACCAATTCTTCTCATCCCACTTTTTATTTTGATTGTTATCACCTTATTTTCTTTTCTTTTTTTTCTTCATCTTTCTTTAAAATTGCAATTTATATTTTTCTTTCCTTGTTTGTCGCAAAGTAATTCAAATTTCAGAATGGGTTTACTGCTTTCATCCGAGAGGGGGGGGGGGGGGTGGTCACTCACCACATTCTGTGGTACGCAACCGCGTCCACAAAAAAAAAATCGTCGAAAAGGGTCTGTTTTCAGCCTTTAGGCGTCGTCCATTTAGAGTCATGAATAACAAATTCGGTCTGCGACATTAAGGGCATAAATTGCATGATCACGAGTATTTTGTTGATATGAATAACTGATTGGTGCTTTGAATTATTTGCATACAAATAACAAATTAAATACGATTTCACTAAAAGTTTATCTGTTTGTACTCGAAAAGCGTTATCTTGTTTTTTTCCTGCTTTATAGGGGTTATTCATTTTACACGCCATTGTGGGTATTGTACTAGGTACCATAATAATTTAAACGCCACTTAGGGTATTTTTGGGGTGGCGTGATGACCCTGTTGACGCCATTTAGGGTATGTTTTTTCTGATGTGACGCCGTATAGGGTGCAAATTAGACTTCGTGCAATACCCCATTTAGGGTCCATTTTTTATTTGTGTGGACGCACTTTCATCATCAGTTCTGCTTATTATAACGTTACTTTTATACCTTTGAAGGCTTTAATCCTAACTATATATAGTAATTATATTAACTCCTGTAGTAATTATATTCGACATTCTATTATTTTCCAGATGACTGCGATGTCCTGACCAAGATGGGTTTCGAATACTTTCGATGCAAAAAGTCCGCCTATCCAGATAGGAATGAATGTGTCCCGCGTGGACATCGAACCGGTGGACGAATGCGAAGACGACCAGGCAGTTTCGATCCTATGAATCGGGTCTGTGATTCAAAATTAGACTGCAGCGACGGGTCTGATGAAATGCTTGCCGAATGTGCACAACCTCACAAAGGTGAGATATTGAACTGGCATCAGTTTGAATTTGGGTTTGCATAATAAACTAAAAATGGTCACCTAAAAATATATCGGTATGATTGTAAAACTTTGGTGGAAGTAAAATAATTATAGCCAGTTAATAATGAGAGATGGTTACGTCACCGGAAGTTATACTCTTCAATGGTCCCTCATTTCATGGAGCCTCAAATAGTTCCCTGCCATGGAGATTATACGTGATTATACATGATTATACGTGATTATTCGTGATTATACGTGATTACATGCGTGCACTTTTCATGTTTGTATACCTACATGTATGACCGCGCTTGCGTACGGGTGTCACAACTGTCTCTCTAAATGAGCTGTGGGGAAATAGTCGTCTGCCCCCTTATAAAATGTAAGTCACGCTCCGCTTCCCAGTCATCGTGGAACTGGACTATTTTCAAAATTATGCCCCACCTTTTTCTCCACGTGCCCATTTAAAACAAAACCAAAGTCGACTGATTTTTGTTATGATACAATGACTAATCATTCGTGTATATCATTGCAGCTATGCGGATAAGACGTATATTAATCAAGACTCACTCTCTATACACTGACTTATTTTTTAAAAAAATATTTTACTTCACACTCCTAGAATACTGCGTCAACGAGCTGGAAAAGGAAGTCGATGGCGATTACCTCGATTCTTTCCACTGCTACCACGAGGGTGACGATGATTGTCCCTCATCGCTCTGCGTTTCGGAGTGTCAGATGTGTGACGGAAGTAGGGACTGTCCGAACGGCGCTGATGAGCTTGCTGCGAACTGCCAGAAGATGAGCCAATCCCAGATGCATGCGAGTTCTTCTAGGATAATTAGCTCTACTCTTTGATGTTTCCAAGAACTGCTGAAGAGTTGAAAGAAACATTGAACGAAGTTGACAGTACTATTTTGAATCGCTTGGAGACCGCATGCTGCCTTTGGCACATTTCTGGAGCGAAAATCTTGGCACACTTTACAAGCAGCAAGCATAATGATGGGGCCCTTCTCTTTTAATGTTTCACATTGATAATACTGGTTCTGTCTTTCTGTATAATCACTGGTTGATTAAATTGATTTACATGATTGTTCAGCGAAACGTTTAAAGACCTCAGCCTGACCCAAAACAACCATATATTGACGTAAAGCTTAGTAAACAAAGAATATAATTACCTTGGGTATTCATAAATTTTCGTCTCCGTTTATCCATAAAAAATAAAAAAGATTTTTTTTTTGGTCCGCCCCCTCCCTATTGCGTAACAAGAGAGGAAACTGCAGGGGGTCGCTAGACGTGTGACGACATGTCATGTATACAGCTCCGAGTGCGTCTATGTACACGATATGTCGTCATCAAATTTTCACCCCCCCCCCCCCCCCCCCGCAAAGTAGCGTTCCTCAGAGACGGGGCCCTCGTCAGAAAAACCACCGGGGCTCAACATTCGGGACGCTGTTACTCATTCCACAGGAAACGGAATCTCATGAAGTTGGTTTCAATTTGTTCAGAAAATATATAGCTCCCCGTGGATGAATAAAGTGTATATTTCAAAATTCGGTCAGGCTGAGGTCTTTAAGTTTCAAGAGAGTTTAAACGTTGAAGAATGTATGTTAAAATAAGCAAAACTTGATTTCTCCAGGGCTGTAAGTGTTCCCGAAATCCGTGGATTTTTTTGCGACGTCCCAGTTGATATATTTTATAATGTTATAATAATAAGGTGCATTATTCATAAAAGTGTTCGGTTGCCCTTTTGGACCACCCTGTCATCATTATGGAGCGATAGGAGTCTGTAAATCTACAATTATAATGTATATCGGAAACTGTGATAAATTGAGAAATTGTAATTATAGCCCTTCTTCCATTTTTGTTGTCTGTATGACATGTCTATTATGGCATAATATCCAGCATAGGCCCAGAAGAATTATTGTAACAAACAGAGAGAGAGAGAGGGAGAGAGAGATTGTAACAAATTTGGTCATCATCATGCAATATAAGTTAGGTTTAATATAAAACAAGTGCATTTTAGTTGGGCCTTCACCGCTAAATTATTTTCTTATAATTCTTTCTTTCAGCTAGGGTCAGTGGATGGGGGATTCCAGCCTTCCATCATTGGCTACCAGTCTGAGCTCCTCTAACGTCTCATAGGGGGTATTTTCAACACCCCTATACACAATATAGAGACCATACAAACCATTGGCGGATCCGGGGGGGGGGGGGCCTTCCGACCCGTGCCCCCCCCCCCCCCCCTGTAAGAAAAGTATGCATTTTGACCATAAAGGATCTGCCCTTTTGTCGATTGTGCCCCCCCCCTTTTAGAATGAAAACTTTTTTTGTCAGAGAATTATGGAGGGGAACTGGACACCCCCATAACCCCCCCACTGAGCGAATTTTGGAGATCTGGCGAAATTTTTTTTGTTGACACACAAAATTGTACACGGGCGCTTACATTTGGTTAGTTAAAAATAAAACAACAAAAATACACACACACATGGTCCAGCTCCAGTTCCAAGGCTATGTTCCAAGGCCAAGATATTTGCGCGCGCGATATGTGTGCCGTTTGTACTTTGTGGACATCCAACCTCTCCACCTCGAACTCGAAGTTTACAGGTAATTGTATTCTCTTGTATTTACTGTCAGCCACAAATTTGTTTTCTTAATTGTTGATAGAGTTTCGCATATTCTGTTTCTAAATAATTCTGTCAATATCTTTGAATGGAAAGCTGATTAAATGGTAATCATTGTTTACTTTTTTATTTTGGTTTATCATTAATGTCGCCTTATCGCGCGCGGATGAGTGTTTTCAGCTAGCTGCAGCCGCAACTGAAGGAGGAATGCTAAGCCGGGAAATAAGCCACTTCGGAGATGCAATCTGAGCATGAGCAGATAAAGGTCATCTGTACCAAATTCTAAAACCCACTGACACTAATATTCGATATGTGCTCATGAATGTCATGTAATCATTATTCAATTATGCACTAATGGTGCATTCCATGATATCCAGGTGGAAGTATTCTTTTTAAAGGGGGATAAACAAAAGCTATTCATGAGGCACCTCTATCACTCCCAGAGTTATTTTTCTGAAGTGCACATAAAGGGACCCTCCATGTCTAAAATATCTGGATATTTGGGGCAATTTGTACCATGCGCTAACCCCGAACTGGCTTATTCCCGGCGTCCGCTGATTCCAACCAGCTTCTCTAGTGACTGTAGTGTCACTGGATCGGCGAGTGGATTTAGATCTAAGTTTGGTCTATGAATGGTTATCATGTGAAATAGTAACTAGTTAGTTGATGATGAATTTTATATCAAAGTTTAAGCTTGTTTTGTACGTCTGCAGAATTATTTATGAAGCAAAGAAAGGCATCAAAATGAAATTTGAGTGGATGTTCTTTCATTTCAAGTCAGTAGGCCTAGGCCTATGTTATTGTTGCCTTGTTGGGAATTGAGAATTGATTTACAGTGGCTGGTATAGTTTTTCGCTGAGGCACACACCACACACCACACACACAGAATGTTAACTGTTACATTATTAGCATCCTGCCTGTTTGAAAAAAGAAGGAGGCCCTTTTCCTCGAATGGCCACCTGACACATATTCTAAGATGCAGCTGCCCTGCCGATCGCTAGCAATGTTTGTCAAGGCACATGATGAATCATGAATCTTAGAATTATTTGCTCAGACTCAAAGTTTAGGTGCCCAGACTGTTTATGCTGGAAACTTGGACTCTTGCATGCAGTGCCCTGCAAAATTTGTTACCACTAAACCATATAATGTTACAGACAAGTTTAGTTGCCGATTCTTATAATTCTGGTTATTCTGAAATATTAATATGAATGTTGTGCTCTGAAATTTCCAAACTTTGTCCTGTATGTAGGGCTGGTGGTATACATGTAAATTTCCTTGCCCATCTGGGACTTTGGGTGGCCTCTGGCCATCAGGCGATCAGGCAAGTGGGTCTGAAGCACCCTGTATTGGCTTTGTATGGGCTATATGCAACTGTGAGGCCAGAACGATGTCACAATTCACATAGGCCTAGATTGTAAAATTAGGGGGAAAAAAGGAGGCGGCCTAAAAAGAATGCAAGTTGGGATGTGATTTTGGTTTGACAATATAATTTTCTTTTTCTAATATAATAGGGGTTATCCCATAGCTATAGGGCTTATGACTAATGGTCGAACAATGGCACATAAATGATGGTAGGTACTTGATTGATATTAAATTTATTGAAAGATTGCAAATAAAGTACTCTTCAGTGATGTTTAGTTGAACAATTTCATGGCTTTTTGTGCATGATACATGTATATATTCTTAAAAAGCCTGTGCCCCCACCCCCCCCCCAAAAAAAAGAAGAAAAAAAAAGAGTATCAGTTATCAGTAGATAACAGTAGCGTATCCAGGGGGTGACGCAACAGGTGCCCCTCCCCCCCCCCCCCCAATGGCCGTCGTAAAAAAAAAACTAGCAAAAAAAAAAAAATAGGCTTCAAAATTGGTCACATGTAGGATTATTTTGCATCTCAGCCTTTCTTCAGAAGCAAAAAATTTCCAAAGGGGAGGGGGCACCCCCTCCCCCAGGACGGCGATCAATAATGCCTGTTGCCCCCCCCCCCCCCCCCTATTGGGAAATCCTGGATACGCCCCTGGATAAGCACTGGTTTTCTCCATTACTTTTCCAGAGCACCAATTTATGTAAAGGACAAAAATACATACCTGACTATCTAATTATAACAAAAAGTCTGACAAAACGGACTTAAAAGGCCTGTTGTTCAAACCTAGTGTTGACAGTTAACACTTATGTTTTATACACAGGGAAAGGCCAGGGAATGCTGGTGACACTCACTTCACATACTGAACACAAAAGAACAAAAGGTTTTAGTAAAAGGTGAGACTGTGATTACCTTAATCCCTTAATCCCCCTGTACAATAGGTAGACTGCTTGCTTTAAATCACAATGGTGAGCACTGCTAATCCCCTAATTAGACTTTCAGAGGTGAAGTCTACAGGTACTCTATAAAGACTAGAATGGAAGTACTAGTTCATAAAGGTTTTTTTCAGTACTCACACTGTCGAGAAGCTACGTGTTTAATGTCTATTTATCTACTAGTGACTGATACCTTATTTATTTGATTACCGTATTCAGTAAGAACTTGCAAACAAAAATTTTTGAGCTAATTATTCACAGGTAAGTTGTTTTTTTTGTGAAGTTGTAATTCTTCTGAAGATGAAATTTTGAGTTTTACAGGGTGTTCAGACACAAAAAGTTTATACCAAAACGGTATAGCTATACAATGGATTTATGTGTCTGAATGCTGACTAACAAAACGTATAACCAAGGAGCTTTGAAGAGCTGGAGTCACAGGTAGCTCATTCCCTTTGAACCATGTTTGATGCCGCGAGAACAAAATATGTCAGGCATCTGCTTATCTGGATCTTCCTTGCCGATAAGACAAAACATTCATGCCTGGCTGCAACCTTACGGGCCATTTTCAAAGGGAAATATGCTTTTGTAATGATAATTACTGTTCGCTTTCACTAGTGTAATATGAGCAGTTCACAGTGTTTACCTTTACTGGAGGCAAGCGAAAAGAAATGGTGCAAAATTTCCTGAAATATGAATCAAAATTACTCGACTTTGACATGTCTTGACACTTTTCTAACATCATAAATAACTGTACTTGAACAATTTCATTTTTGATTTTCGTTTGTCGGAAGTAATCGGAAGAGTGTCAAATTGCGAATATTAGGATTGTCAAATTTGTCCCTTTTTCAAAAATTGCAACTGCTATCATACAATATAGCCAGATTTCTGGACACAATTAGGCTTTTGTATTACAATTTTATCATCTTCTCAATTTTCACTTCGTTTATTGAAATAAAAAGTGAAAAATTCCCGATATTTGATTTGTGACAAAAATCACTACTCACCTTTCCCATGAAGTTTGCGGCATCAAACATCGGACATCAAAGGCAACATCGTGCACCTGTAGATCCTTTTGTGCATTCTTAGAAAGAGGCAGCTGCTTGAATTAATTGTTGCCAGTTGTGACTCCAGCTCTTCAAAGCTCCTTGGTATAACGAAACTAGGGTCAGAGCATAGTTTCGAACTAGAACTCGATAACGAATCACCTTTCCGTGTGTGTCTGAACGTATGGCGTCCATAGAACGGTATAACTGGGCGGGGCTTATCGTGAGCCCGCGAAAGGTGACCTTACCTCTCTTTAGGCTAGCGACGACCATAACAACATGCGCAGTGGAAAACTGCGCATCTATACAATGTTTTTTCTAAATGGTCGAGATATGTGTCTGAACAGTCCGTAGGCTATACGATGAAAATTTTATGCGTTTCATTATCGAGTTTCGGTATAAATGTTTTGTGTCTGAACGGGGTAAGCCTCGTCGGTTGAACAATTTTTGTGCTACGGTATATATGCATTCCACAGAATGGGCATTTAAAAAATAATGATATCTTTGTAACTACTGAGTCAGTTTCGTTGATACTGACATATTTAGAAAGGTAATTACATGATCTATCTAAATCTGCCATCATTTTCCATGTATCCGAACAGCATAATGTTCAATGACATCTTGATCTTTGCTTTAACCTTGATACCTTGAGGATCGCAAACCTTTAATTTAGTGAATTTATACGCCAACTTTTTTCTACAATCATGCCCCAGAAATAGGAGGAATTACATGTTTTGTTTGCTTTCCATCTTCTAAAGTTTGCAAAAAGCTGATTTTCACTGTTTGACTAATCAAGCCCATAAATTTGCAAACTTGTATCATTAATTGATTCTAAACATAGCAGCACTCATAGTGTATCACATCTGTAATTCTAAAAATGCTTTTGCTGCCCAGTGTCAATTATTCATGATGAAGATATTGCCTGATAATAAGATGTTGTGGAATGGCATATGTCATGCACAGTGTGTATTATATTGTTCTAAATAAATAACGAATACTTTGTCAAATAGTGAAAAATCAGCTTTTTGCAAACTTTAGAAGATGGAAAGCAAACAAAACGTGTAATTCCTCCTAGTTTTGGGGTATGATTGTAGAAAAAAACTGACTCGGTAGTTACAAAGATATTATTTTTTAAATGCCCATCCTGTGGAATGCATGCCACTTCAATATCAAGAGGTTATTGAAATTTATGTTGTTTGGACATGAAAAATGATGGCAGATTTAGATAGCTTGTTTAACTACATGTACCTTTCTAAATATGTCAATAGCAACATAACTGACCCACTAGTTACAGAGATATGGTCATTTCAAAAGTGAAAAAAGTGCCAATTTTTGGCGCAAAAACCTTTTGGCTGATAGGGCTAAAACTAAAATTTTAGCTTTGGAAGGGTTGATTACTCCATTTACCAAACCAATTTGAATGGGGTAGGGTTTAAACTTTAGATAATAATTGGTGATTTGGCATGGAATGACTCCTAAATTGCTTGATGATTTTTGAGTAATATTGAATGTATTTTTTTTTTTGAATGATTTTTTTTAATGAAAGTGGTGAATAAATTCATTTCAATTCATTTCAATTTATTATTTTGAAATCCAAAACTACAACTTATACACAATTATATGTAGACCACTGATAATAAACCATTCTCAGTAATGTACTTTCTACTCGGTTTTACAATTAAATCATGCTCTGCACACAAAATTATCACTCTGTTCTTAGTCGGCTAGTTTCATATCTAACACAGATGTCCTATTGCATTATCTTCTGTGCTATTCCAGTGAGATACCACCATGCCTCCTCTGACTCTCTTCCTGAATGAAGATGTCACAAAGCTCCTTCACAACAAGTTTGTAGTCATTTTAGGAGATTCCAGTGAGTAATCTTTTACCTGATCTATGGCAGGAAATTTTTTAAAGACTAGAGAAGTCACATTTTCTTAAAATTGGCAGCACTGCTTTGTGAAATTGTGCAGTTTTTCTTATAAAAAGTTAAGTATCTGAAAATAATCTACTTACATGTAGATAGACACATGTTGAAAAGTAAATTCAAAACAAACTAACAAGAAAATTAACTACCAATCCATTTGGAAAAGTGTGATTTTTTAAAACTTGTAGACATGTGACTTATTTAACCCTTAAAGGACTGGGGGGGGGGGGGGTCATGATGCCCCCCAGGCAATTTTTGCCGCGAAATTTGAACTGCTGCATTTCACGCCACCTCAATTTCTGAATTTTTTCTTTCAACTCTTGGCGCATTTTTTTGACACAAAGTTTACGAAAATGGGTTGTACCGTTACAGAGTCACGTGACCTTTTGTGACCTCATGTTAGCCCGACAACAGAGAATTTCCTAGTTTTGTGTACAAAACAAATGGGAAAAGGCATATCCTCATATTCATCTATTATCACCTATAATTTTGTATTTAAGCTGTCATAATCATCTATTCTGACTGAATAGTAGTCCAGATAACACCTTGAAAAACAAAGAAATACATAAGAAATGTGTAAAACTATAGAATACATAAAAATTGAAATCACTTTCAATTTTTTTTCTTTCATCACAATGTTTTTATTGTTTATAAAGAGCTTCTTGCATAGAAATATTATCTCCAGGGCCTTTCATTACTTGATATCACTCCAAAATGTGTATTTACCCATATAATTTGCATAAATTATATTTGGAATTTGGAATTATATTTTGGAATCACCAAAATGATAAGAAATTGACTCGATCCTGCTGAGAGTCACATGCCCTGCACGCAGAAATGTGCATATGGGACTACACACAAATGTTCGGCCCGAACATTTCAGCTGTTTCTTGTCATATTTTGAAAGTGAGAGCATTTGAAAAGCAATCCGTTTCAGGGGACATATCTACTATGATAACCTTCCAAACTAACTAAAAACAAATTATGTTTTACCTTTCCCAGAACTCAAGTTTCCCTTTAAATATTATTGTAGGGACTTCAGTAGTTGATGTACCCTTTATTACCGACCGAGGGCTTGTGACTAAAAACTTAATATCATTAGAAACACAACTTTGTTTACTTTGAATGATTTTCTTCCTTTTTCAGTCCAACGAGGAATCTACAAGGATCTTGTTGCTCTCCTGCAAGGAAATGAATACTTGTCATCGCAGGATTTGAAGGCCAAGGTAAGAGTGTGATTATAGTAAAATTTAAGACTTCCCACAAACATTTGTCATAATAATTTCTTGGTACTACAAAATTTCAATATGGCACGAAAAAGAGACATGATAACAAAGCTTTTCGACCTGCACTCATCAGGTTATCACGCAGGTATATACTCGATGAACCCGGACGCAACCCAGTCGCCGTAATTTCAGAACAATCGCAAAGCTTGGACGAACTCCTTTTTTCTGCACAGAAGGGGTTCGTGCGATTGAATATAGGCGGCTTCCAGAAAGCGTAAATGCGCTGCGCTTCTGGCCCGGGACATACTTGAGAATTGATCATCGGCATAGCTTTGTGCGCAAGCTGGATTGTTCAGCAAATGGAGACCAATGGCTGAATCGCATTTGGCTATCTTTGGTCTGTTAGCGTGCATTTCAGATTTGCAGGCACGGACGGGCTGCGTGCGCTGACTGGTTGTACGGTTCGACACGCATTGTGTTTTCTACAAACGGGATGCTACCGTTAACTAGCAAGGATGTACTACCCACCCCCATTTGAGTAATGTTATTTACCAATTTCAGTGCCGGTACGATGTCAGGTACGTGGGCCGTACTTCTCAGCAGTTGGCTGATCGCATTAAACAACACGTCCCCTCGACTATTCAGAAACGTACAACCAATCAGCGCACACAGCCCGTCCGTGCCTGCAAATCTGAAATGCACGCTAACAGACCAAAGATGGCCAAATGCGATTCAGCGATTGGTCTCCATTTGCTGAACAATCCAGCTTGCGCACAAAGCTGTGCCGACGATCAATTCTCAATTATGTTACGAACCCCTTCTGTGCAGACAAAAGGAGTTCGTCCAAGCTTTGCAATTGTTCTGAAATTACGGGGTCTGGGTTCATCAAGTATAATATAGTTGATTTCGAGTAATTTGTTATATACCTGCGTGATAACCTGATGAGTGAAGGTCAAAAAAGCTTTGTTATCATGTCTCTTTTTCGTGCCATATTGAAAATTTGTCAGAATGTTCCCTCAAATTGTACATTGACCACTTCCATGCCACAAGATTTTTGAGCAGTTGTCAAAAATAAACTTTCAACAAGTTTTTTTCTTGAGCAAACTGGGCAAAGATATATTGCATAGGAATAAACATATTAAAAGCACAGGTTTCTGTGGGAGGAAGAATTTTCAAGCCATTCTGAGCCCAAACGAAATGTTCAACACTCTTTTCGCCCATGGCATGGTAGGGGTTAAGAAACAAACTTTCAAATATTAGCATCATGAAGTGTAAAAGTTTGATTCAGCACAGTGTTGTAATGTATGAAATTAGTGCAGATGTAGGATATGATATTTTATATATGTTGTGCCTTTGGGGTTTCATATTGGGCTAAAATTCATATTAATTATAACTTGAAAGCCATCTCATCTACTCATGAACTTCAGTCAAATGCAGTTTGTGGTAAAACTTGGGGTGGAATTTGGAAACAACATTTTCAATAAAAATGTGATAATACAGTGGTTGTTCAGTCATATCCTTTAGGAGAGAGATGAGAAGTAATATCACATATAAGAAACCAAAGGGTAAGTTGAAGTCCAGGTTTTATTGAAGAAGTAAATTTTTGGTTTGAAAATATGCAATCAAACCTGCTGTAGTGTCCACCTTCTAGAAAGACCACATTTCCGTAGAGAACACACTTTTTGTTTTCCTGTGAAAGCAATATCCCATGGAAACATGTATTAAAGAAACCTGTAAAGACTGCTTTTCCTGTTTGAGTGCCATATACAGTTGCCTCTGCTGGCTTGGCTTATGAAGTTGAGAATGACAAAGTTAACTTCCACTTTTTTGTAGAGACTGGGCATTTCTATCTTAAACATGACCTCAACACAACCATTGAAAATGAAGGAAAGGCTTAGCATGAAAGTGCCTCTCTCTGTCTTTCATCAAATACATTATTTACCCCTTTCTTTTGTCATTATTCCTGTTGATTTTTTTCAGGGTGAGAAGAGTTTCATGAATGATGTGCTTCTGCAAGGTGGTAAGATGCATAATGGTATCAACTACAGAGAAATCAGGCAATACAGGACAGATTATCACCTAGTCAGGTAAGATTGTTGCATACATTCTATGCCTATTTCTCATTTGATTAACCTTGCAACCCTTCAAAGACACTGATACCCCCCTCTTATTTTTAAAGGGGAGATGGTTTAGATTTTCTCCTTCTCATTGGCAAAATTTTGCATCAGGTTTTTTATCTCTACAAAGAGTATTCCAACAATAAGTCTTTTATCCAAAAAAAAAAAAATGTCTGAAATTTCGAAAAAGAAAAATAAGAGCAATTATGGCCATTGGAAATGATAATTATGAACTTCTACATGCAGCCTTTTTGCCAGTGCATAACGGTTCCATGACGTTTGCTCCTGTGACAATTGCTCCAGTCTAACTTTGCTATGTTAATCCTAAACCTAAACCAAACCATAACCCCATTCCTAACCCTAATCCTAATCTTCACATTGCCCTTAACTTAAAACCAAATCATGACCTTGACCTTAACCTTTGACCTTTCGAGATATGGACGGTGGAGCAAATGTCGCTGGAGCAATTGTCGTGTCACCTTTACACCAAACATAACATCCTTGGTGATGATGCCATGCATAGGAAATTTCAGAAAATAAAAACCAAGTGTATATTCTCTTTGACAAGGGTACCAACAAGGGTAATGAATATGACAATACATACTTTCAACCTCCAAAGTTATTTTAGTCCCCTAAAACCACCTCCTTGGGAAGCCATGAGGTCATATTTCACTCACTATATATAGACCAATGAATATGTCAATGCATACATACTTTCATTCTGCAAAATTGCTGTGGTGCTCTCAGATCAACCCCCTGGGATTCGGTAAAGCCATATTTTGTTCAATTTGAACCATGCGTAAACAGTTTTCTGCCCAGAAGCCTGTCTAAATGTATGAGAAAGTTCATTTGTTAATTGTTGAAAACAATATCAACTTAAATGTTGTTTGCCATTCACTCTTGTAAATACTTGTCTGCATTATTTACAGAAGACTTTTTACAGTTCATTCACGAGATTACTATTAAGTAGTCTAACTATTTTTTTTTTGCCCTCCAGGTTTTATTTCATCACGAGGATCCACAACAAGTACTGGGAGGAAATCATCTTCCCTGACCTTCAAGGAGAACCTGTTCCAGATGTTGTCATCATGAACTCCTGCCTGTGGGATGTCTCCCGCTACGGGCAACATAGCTGCATGAAGACCTTCAAGAGGAACATAGAGACCACCTTCAGCAAGCTGAACAGCATCCTTCCGATAGAGACACTCATCATGTGGAACACAGCCTTGCCGGTAGCCGACGAAATCAAGGGGGGTTCCTGCTGCCTGAGCTGCAGGAGCTGGGCAAAACTATGCGCCTTGATGTCCTTCTGGGAAATTTCTATGCCAAAGAGCTGGCAAAGTGTTATGAGATTGATGTCCTGGACCTGAACTATTTCTTTCGTCATCAGATGCACAGGCAGGTTGGAGATGGGGTGCACTGGAACTACATGGCACATCGGAGGATTACCAACTTGATCCTGGCGCACATTGCAGTGTCCTGGGAGTCGGGTGTCCAAGGGGAAGGGTTCCATTGAAACTTTCAACAGCCTCTACTGTGACTTTGAGACAGCAGATGAAAAAGAGAAGCTATCTCAGAGTCCATCAGAATGCGATGATCTGAAGACAGAATCACCTGCTTACATTGATGCAAAAGAGAAGGAAGATCAACCTCCCCCAAGCATTGCCAGACTGGAAGAGAGGGACGATGAGAAGCTATCCAGGCCTTCAGATGCTGACAGCATGAAGAGTCTTTGTACTGACAACAACACGAAAGAGTTTAACAATCAAAACAAGGATGATGGTAGGTCTGGCTCAGTTTCAAAGGTCAGAAATGAAGATGAGGGGAGAAAATCAAGAAGCCCCCTTGATCGGGATCATCCACCAAGCCGATCAGAGAGTAGAGTTGATCCTGTAAAGAGGCGCAGAGAAGACAGGTCCACTACAAGCCAAAACACACCACCCCTTAGAGGAGGAGGTTTCCCTTCCGTGCTAGAGCTCAAGCCAATAGACCTTGGCAAAATTCCTAAGGATTCACCGCCCTTGGTTTGGTCTCCGGGTCGTCCAATCAAAAGCTTGATGCCCAGACCGGAAGGCCGCTATCAGCCCTACGCCTATCCAAACAACCCACATCATCACATTCAACGTCAAGTCCAACCGGAGACATGGTACCCAAATCCATCCATGGCACCACGTCCATACATTCCACATGCACAATACTCTCCTTACCCTAACCCACAACCCTTCCCGCACTACCCACGAAACACCGGAAACATCTTCAACCCGTACAACATACAGAACATACGTTACGATAACCGTATTCGCCAACGATTGGTTGCAGAGCGCAACATGGAGGTTGTGAGGGGTCTCCTAATAGAAGATGTGTTCAGACTACAATAAGCTACAGTGTATCTTGACAAAAACTCAGTGGTAATAAAAAGAGCATCCAGGATTCATTGCTGTAAAGGACAGGACCCTGTCAACCCTGTTGCTTTGATTATATGTTTAAGTTCGGCTGATTTAAGAAGTAACTGCTATACTGATCGACTTGGAGCTTTTAAAATATGTTTTGAGGCTGAAGATGGAAAAGGAATTGAAATACAAACATACATGTTTCTGTTCTGATTGTCTTCTGTGTACTGAAGAAAAACTAGTGCTTTTATGTTGTTGTTGTTGTTTTTTTTTTTGGGAGGGGGTAGGGTTGGCTCAATGTACATGTATATGCAAGAACATTTTTGGAGTTTTCTCTACCATGGTTGAATTGATCTCAAAACTCAATGCTGAGATGTTAAAGGTAAAATTTATGACTGAGTGCATTATAAGAAAAAACAACAACAGAAATTTGCATAATTTTATCTACTGTATGAATTTCTCTGGCCTTTGCCAAACAATAGGAGACATGAAAGACAGCATTAAACTAGCCAGAAATTTTGGTTATCAAATTGTCAGAATTTAAATGAAATGGCCAGCATAATTGGTGAATGTTGAAGGGGGTCCAAAGTAGATTTTATTCAT
This sequence comes from Heliocidaris erythrogramma, assembly GCA_025617745.1. Lineage (NCBI taxonomy): Eukaryota > Metazoa > Echinodermata > Echinoidea > Camarodonta > Echinometridae > Heliocidaris > Heliocidaris erythrogramma. Next base: position 264,151 of record CM046868.1, read on the forward strand.
TTAAATTAAAAAAAAATACATCTAAGGGCACTTCCATGGTTACTCATTTTACATTTGGAGAGGTTTTGAGTTACATATTAAACTCCTGTTCTCTTACTATAGGTGTTAGGTAAATGAGTTTTAGTTACAACAACGCACACATATCGGATTACCTATAGACAGTATCAAAACTTCAGAAGAAAAAGCATTCTTTTTGCCAACCCTGCAATTGTTCGGTTACTCACCTTACATTAAAAAAAATAATAATGTAACATGAGTAATCAAAAATTTGCAGGGTTGCCAGAGTATGTTTCTTCAGATGAAGGAGCTTAAGATTTAACTCAAAACCTCTCCAAATGAAATGTGAGTAACTGTGGAATTGCCCCAATGATGGTAGAACACAACACCAAGATCTCTCTGGAATACTGCTCACTCAATTTTGACCCCACAATTGACAGAGAATCATATTTATTAATGCATGTTCATGAATAATTGGGGATTGTTCTGACCATTAAAATGTAAGATAAGAAAGTTTAAAGTTGTCACAAAACCACATTCATTGCAAATTATCAATGTATGCCCCTGTATGGATCTAATATAGGCCTAGGTATATTGTGGAATTGCCCCAATGCAAATGTTGTGTTCTTTTGGTTATCACTACATTTGTACTTGGATGTTATATTTATATCATTCAGTGAGATTTTTTGTGAGTTGTCACAAATATCCTTTCCTCAGTCACATAAATCAAGACTAATACATGTATGCTATTAATGTATGTTCATGAATAATTGGGGATTGTTCTGACCATTAAACTGTAAGATAAGAAAGTTTAAAGTTGTCACAAAACCACATTCATTGCAAATTATCAATGTATGCCCCTGTATGGATCTAATATAGGCCTAGGTATATTTATTTATTTTCTTTTGGTTATCACTACATTTGTACTTGGATGTTATATTTATATCATTCAGTGAGATTTTTTGTGAGTTGTCACAAATATTCTTTCCTCAGTCACATAAATCAAGACTAATACATGTATGCTATTTTGGCGGTTGAAATATTGATCTATGTATTGTAGAGATTGTTTGATTTTCTTGGAAATTATTTTCCTACTTATTACCAGAAGAGAATTATCGTGGAGTAGGCCAGTTCAGGAAAACATTTTTGTTCATAATTTCATGTTCAGTTCTTTTAAACTTTTTCCTTACAACTTAATTCTGAAAATCCTCACCAAACGCTAACATCAGATGACAGCAATAACTCACACACCCACAAAAAAAAATGAAAAGGAAGAAGACGAGAAGTGACTATTTTGAGATGATTTATTTTGTATGAAAAGTTATCTTTGATGTTTTTGTTAAGGTGGTTGTATAGAAGGATTGTAAACCCTTTAGAAGATATATATATTGTTGTACATGTACAATTACCGCATTACTAGTAAAACATGGAGATGAATCCATTCATCCGTGTCCAATCTGAATCATTTGAAAATACCCAAAACTCATGCATTTGTACCTCAAGTAGGCATAGATACCAAAGAATGTTGATTTCAAGTGCAGTAGAGATTGCATGAATTCATGATCTTCAGGGATTTCTTGTTACTGTTTCATTTTGTATGCTGTTGTATTTGCTTTGTAGATGTGAGTACATGAACCATGAACAAATTGAATGCTGAACTGATTTTATGTTCATTACTTATGCAAGTGAACAGTACACACCTTTAGTAAAGAAGAAGTTTATAAAAAAGCAACTTGTTAATTTTCTTTTCTGTTGTTTTGTGTATTGATGATATGTTTTTATGTGTGGATGATCTGTGATTTTCTTCCAACCATGTGTAGTTGAATTTGAAAACATTCAATAGAACTATAAAAAAAATCCATCAAGATATAGAGGGAGTGTGTGTTGTTGGAAGAGTGGGGAGAGAGAATATGGAAGGAGAGAGGGAGAGAGGGGGAAATATTAAAAGGGAAGAGAGATTAGAAAAAATCTTGGACAAGAGGAAAATTCAACAAATGGGATAAGCAAGAAAATATAGATAATATAATGAGTCCAATGAAAAAGTTCAATTCAATTCAATTCTCATTTCATTTCCAATTAAAAAGTACATTCAAAACAAATACAAAATATGTCATAAGCGAAATTAGAAAATGAAATGGGGAACTACATAAAGCCCTTGAGCCTTGTACGAGCATAGTTCCCTAAAAATATTGCGAAAATTATATAGACAACAAAAAAAAACTAAAACTAAAAATAAAAATATAATATAACACAAATATAGATAACAAAGAAAAATAAAAATAACTATACATATTTAAGGGAAAGAAAATGCTTAAACTTTTTTTGAAAGAAGTGATTGTATTGCAATTAGAAATATATTTGGGGATTGAGTTCCAAATTACATGGAAATTATGTCGTACTGATTTCATGGCATTATTTGTTTTTACTGGCCATAAGTGAAAATAATCCCTAAAACGGGTATTATGATTATGTATCTGGTAATTAAAAGTGAACATTTGAGAAATAGAGGATAATTTATTTTGAAAGTAAAAGAACCCAAGGAGAGCAAGGGAGTATTAGTACAAATAAAAAATATTAGATTTCATTTTTTTGAACAATGGGGCAGAAGGGGCACGATAGGGACATCCTAGGCATATGAGAAGGGCCTTTTTCTGTAATTTAAATAATTTATCTAATTTAGTTCGACTACAATTGCCCCAAACAGCAACACAGTAATTTAGGTATGAGAGCATAAATGAATTATATAATAGTATTAAAGCAGAAGGCGGAAGCGAGTCTTTTAATCTATACAAAATACCAATACATTTAGATACTTTTGAGTGACCTTATTGACATGTGTATCCCAATGCATATTATAATCAATGTATACCCCAAGAAAATTAACACTATTAACCTTATTTAATATATCATTGTTGATTTTAAGAAGTAAACTATCAAATGAATCAGTTAAATTAGACTGCCTATGAAATTTTGTTTTACTAGGATTTATCAACAATCTATTTAATTTGAACCATTTTGTTACTTTATCTATTTCAGTATTAATATTGTTTTGTAAATTATGAGTGTTAGGTTGGGTGTAAATTAAAGTGGTATCATCAGCGTACATGATGTAATCAAATTTGTCAGATGAATGTGTAAGATCATTTATATAAATTAAAAACAATGGACCTAGGATTGAACCTTGTGGTACCCCATGTGTAAGAGAAGAGAAATTGGAAGAATTATTGTTATAAACTACATATTGAGATCTATTACAAAGATAACTTTCGAACCAACTTAGTGGTAAGCCCCTAATCCCATAGTGTTCCAATTTTGACAAGAGTATTCTATGATCAACTATATCAAAAGCTTTGGAGAGGTCCATGAAAATGCCAATACAAAATTTATTAGTATGAATTGCTGACAAAACTTTATCTTGTAAATCTATCAAAGCATGTGTAGTTGAATGATTTCTCCTAAACCCATATTGTGAGTCAGAACTGTCAGTAAGAATATTACTATTTAAACAAAATGAATATAATCGATTATAAATGCATTTTTGCGAATTTTGCGAATTTTGAGATGGATGGCAGAATAGAAATGGGCCTATAATTATCGAATTTATGAGGGTCATTCTTTTTAAATACAGGGTTTATCTTAGCAATTTTATCTGGGACTATATGCCTGTAGAAAGAGAGAGGTTGAATATAAAAATCAATGGATGTACAATATAAATTATGATTTTTTTTTCATTAAGTTAGTACTAAGATTATCAAATCCAGCAGAGTTACTGTTGTGTAATGAATTACTAATGTTAATAACTTCATGTTCTGTTATGGGATTAAAGTAAATAGAATTATTGATAAAACCAGTCAGATAGTCTTTAAAGGAAGTATTATTAGGAGAACTCGTCACTGAATTAGTTATCTGTCTACAACAGTTTATGAAATGTTTATTAAATTCAGTTACTATATCTTGTGGATCGCAAACATTTCCAGTCTCATTAATAAAATATTCAGGTAAAGATGTTTTAGGTTTATTTAGTATTGAATTGATAACTGACCAAGTCTGTTTTGTATTACATTTAAATGACTTTAATCTGTTAGAAAAATATGATTTTTTTTGCATGCTTTAACAGATTATTTAATTTATTTCTATATTTTTGTATTTTCTTTCATCCAAGGCATTGTTTTGGAGAAATTGTTTATAACAACGATTCTTTTTCTTTATGCATCTCAATAAATACTTTGTTATCCATGGTTTTTTAATGCCTCTTTTAGTGTGTTTACTTCTTAACAAAGGAAAATGTTTGTCAAACAACTGAGTAAAACGGTTAATAAAAAAGGAATAAGCATCATTAGCATTTGTAATATTATAAAGATTGGTCCACTCTTCATGATAAAGATCATATTGAAAATTGCGTATATTGTTATCTGAGTATTTACGAAAAAACGAATTGAACTTGGTTGATAAGTATTATTATTAGAACTTTTATAGACTATAAAAATGGGTAAATGATCACTAATATCAGAACAGAGATTACCTGAGTCGAATTCTGAATCAAGTACATTAGTGAATACAATATCGATAAGGGTAGCAGTGCTTGACAAGAATCAGAAAATATTACGGTAATGAAGGGATACTGGCCTTTGATAGGGGAGAGAATAGAGGACAGAACTTGAGACTGACATTTATGTGGCTGATAAACCATTGTTTGCTATAGCTATCGGGAATTTAAGTTGCTCAAGCACAATACATGGAGTAGTGTCGATGAGGCCCGATGAGGCAGTGATGCGAAGAAGGGAAATTCCCTGGTGTGTGAAAGGAAATCTAGCACCATCGGCTGTTCAGACTTGCAACAACTGTGGACATTAAAGTTACATAGTAGTGGGTTTTCATGGGGAATTTGAGATCATTTGGGTGTTTACCTAACAACAGGTGTTGTACGTCAGTCACTGAGAGTGGACTTCACTTTTAATGACGGGCAGTACGTTCTTATGTAATGCATTGTGCCCTCCTCCGGCTCCTACTACAGTGTAAGGAAATGTCGTCATCCTAAATCTCCCCAGCTGGAGTAATTTTATGGTGGGACAGTAGAGCTGACTCATGGTTAGACCAATCCACTGGTTTCACTGCCTTCCAAAGATCGGAGACCTCACACACACATTAATTGGTAATTCAACCAAAATCTGGTATCAGCGAATTATGATGCAAATATCTATATGCCCAAATTATGCAAATATGGAAACTGACGTCATCGACCAGGAAATGTAACTATACAAGCCTGCGCCTCCATGTAGTTACATTTCTCTGTATCCCGACTAAGTGACGCACGTTAATATTGTCGGAGTCTATGTTTTGCAGCTGACAGAACTTCCAACCACCTCATAATTTACACTTACAGGTAATTATCATCTTTTGCGTTTTACTGATTATTTTGGAGTATTGCTGTCGATATCATTGAGTGGAAAGCTGATTATACATCGGGGATTTTCCCCTTATAATATGATGATGATGTTGCATTAATTATATAATTTGGCGTCATGGTTGAAAAGAATTCATATAAAATCAGTAATACATATTTCGACACTTTTTTTGATATATGCCTAAAGAGGGATAATTACTGGTTCAGATCAGTCCCATGAGAGAGCAGGAGGTGGTCCCAGTGAGATTTTATGGGGACTTTATTAGCAGCCCAAGAAACCTCATAATGGGGGTTGCATTTCCGGACACTTAACAAAAATTAGCCTGTCAATTTTGCCGTCAGATTTTACGAAAAACGTGCATCAAGTAACACTGAAACCAGTGAATATTTGCAATTCACATGATTTTCAACCTATCCAGTGAAAGATTTGTGAGAATTTGCATGAAAGGTTGTTTGATTTACTGTTTAAAAATGACCTGTCCCGATTAACAACCTGTCCGCAATTACAACGTCTGTGTTAGCCCCGGGACGTCGCGTCCCCGTCGCGTCCTGAGTGAAGACATAGTTGTCTTCATATATGCATATATGCAATGCCACTTACCTAAATAGACCTTCCGCAGATCAGCTCTTCCTCATAACTGTATAAAGTCGACCAAATGTCACTTTTTCACTCAATTGTAATCCTCCCCCCCCCCCCCTTTACTAGCTCTCGCGAGCGAGAATTCGAACGTACGTAATTTACGTATACTGACGCGCATGCGTATTGCAAACTATACACCGGCCTACGGAAGTTTTTTGTACAGGAGCCGGGAAATTAATAGACCTTTTTTTATATCATCCTCAACGAAAAGAAATGCGACAGTTATTCGGAAAGTATTTTAAGTACCTAAAGTAGACTTAAATGAAGTTATGTCATATTTCATTGTATAATTTTGAAATACGAGCTTGGAATTAAGGGGCACCCAACCTTTCGAAGGACTGCTGATCGCAGCCCGAACGCGTAGCGTTCGGACTGCCGCAGTAACGTCTGGGTATGCTACGGGGGGTATGCTACCACTGTTACTGCGGCAGCCCGAACGCATAGCTGCGCACAGCAGTCGTTCGAAAGGTTGGGTGCCTCTTATAAAATCCAAGATCGTATGTCAAAATTGTACCATAAAACATGACATAACTTCATTTAAGGCTACTTTAGGTACTTACAATACTTTCCGAATAACTGTCGTCTTTCTTTTCCATGAGGATGATATCAAAAAGGCATACTAATTTCCCAGCTCCTGTACTAAAATCTTTCGTAGGCCGGCGTATAGTTTGCAATACGCATGCGCGTTAGTAGCAGCTCCAATGCCAAATGCTTTTTCCTACGTTAGGGAGGATTATAATTGAGTGAAAAAAAAAATTGACATTTGATCGACTCTATACATTTGTGAGGAAGAACTGATTTGCGGAAGGCCTATTTAGGTAAGTGGCATCGTATATATGATACTTTAATTAAAAAAACATGTACCTACGATACAACTATACATGGTCATTTGACCGTGTAAATTGTGAGCCTAACGGAATAGTAGTGGTTTCACTTAGGACGTTGCCACGAAGTGCGGGCCGGGGCTACGGTATTTGCTCAGACTCAAAGTCAAACTATTAAAGTTATAACTTGCCAGAACTGTTTATGCTGGAAACTTGGAGTTGGACTCTTGAATGCAGGGCCCTAGTACAAAATCTTGTTGTTACCACGTGCACTAACCCAAACATGCGAGTAAATAATGAAATTACCTGGCTGTGCTCATAATTCACTTGCTTCAACTGTATATTTCTTTTCATCAACCTATAAGGTGTTGAACTGTGTGTAAGAGCTGATTAGTGGGATTAGCCAACTCAGTGATATATATTCATGAAAGTTTGCTACCTTTAGGGTATAGAATCAAACACTGAGTTACTAAATGGGTAGAGTTAGTTCACTGATTGATATGAATCTTCAAGTGTCAATCTCTTCACCAGTCAACAGAATTCATGTCATGTTGAAATCAGGTTCTTAATTCATTTCATGACTGAGTTTCAATTAATCTTATTTATTCATTTCGTTGTATAATTACAGTAATTAATACGGCATAAAGAGAGTTTGAAAAAACAAGCCTGATAATCTACTATGAATTCCCAAATACTATATTTTGAATATTTGGCCTCTTTTAAGAATTGTAGGAATTACTCCTAACAGTGGACACCCTTCGACATAACCGTGATGTGCAAACTTTATATCAGTTCTACATGTAACTTTTGGCTTATCTTCATTAAAAAAATTTAAAAAATTTAACTCCCTCCCAGTACATGTGTTCGTATACCAGTAATCCGGTATCAGCAAAAAAGGAAAGTGGACACTGTTTATAGTTAAGATTTTCAAATAAATCTGTAATATAAACTTATCTTTCATATAGCTAAATAAACATAAATTAATCAACTTTAAGGTGATATATGCAATTGGAAATTTGGAATGATACCATTCACGCATGAGTCTCTGAAAGAAAATTGCAAAAATGGGGCATCTGGACATTCAAATGTTGATGAGCATTTCCAACTTGTAGAGTCAAATTAAAACACTTTCAAAACCATGCAGTCCTGACACTACAGTTAACATCCAGAGCTCAATCTTTTTCATTGTTTCACATTCTTTGTTTTCATTGTTGAACAAGAATGTCTTACAGATGCAAATGTTCATCAATATTTTGAATGGCTACATGCTCTATTTTTGCAATATTCTTAAGCAGATCTTAAAGGTTAAATGAATGTGCCCATCCAAGCCAGCATGAAATTTCAAAATTAGATCTTAATTGACCTTGGTACAGTATTCATTTTTCTTTAAATTTGTATTTTTCTATTATATTTTAATGACTGTTTATATAAATATTAATAAAAATTAAGAGTGTCCACTTTCTGTCTCATATATGTGTGCAGTGCTTTCTTTATGATGTATTATTTTGCTGATCCCACAATTTAACAGTTTATATGCAATTATTTTATGTAGTACATAATCAACCATTCCCAGTAACTTTGATATTTTGTTTTTCACAAGGCAATTGCATGACCAGTAGTAAATTTGCCTTATCTTTCTATCATTCTCTTCACAAAATTGTCACTCTTTTCCTAATAGGCTTGTTAGTTTCATATCTAACACGGATATCCTATTTCATATTTTCTTCTGTGCTATTCCAGTGAGATACAACCATGCTACCCTCGACTCGTTTCCTGAATGAAGACCTCACAAAGCTCTTTCGTAACAAGTTTGTTGTCATCTTAGGAGATTCCAGTGAGTAACCTTTTAACTGATCTCTGGCAGGAATTATTTAAAGACTTGAGAAGTCACATTTTCTTCAAACTGGCATCACTGGTGTTTGTTAATTGTACCATTTTTCTACAAATGTTATGTATCTGAAAACAATGTACTTGGACAGACCCATGTTGAAAAATAAATTTAAAACAAACTAATAACAATATTTTTCTGCCAATTCATTTGGAAAAATGTGATTTTTTTAAGAAAGCAAAGCTAAGAAAGTCAAACAGATATTTTAACATGTAGGTGTTGCGATTCTTACAATATGTATATGGCTAAAGTGTATAGCCAGTGCCACAGGGATAATATCAAAGAATTTAATACTGAAATCATACAATAAACCATACAAGAGTCACTATATCTTTTGTAGCGATTGGTGGCCATTCTTTCTAACCACTTCTTACCCCCGCAGGGGGCGCTATTTAATCATTTATATTAAACGTAACATCTCCCCCGGGGCCACCAAAACGAGGTTCCCGAGTGAAAACAAAAATAGGCATAGATGTAAACAAACGGTAGGAACAATGAAAAAAAAAGACACTAAATACAATATATACGAAGCACATAAGATATTATTAGCATAATTATAAAGATGGTACGGGTAGAACGAGGACATGTACCTGCAGTCAAATGAAAGCCCAAACGAGAGCAGTGTGGGTACACTGTAGAAAAAAAAATGGGTTGCAATTAACAACAGAATATCAGGATCATTGGCCAGACTCTCCCGACATCCATTGTAATACCAAACTGACCGATAATCTACTACCAAACCTACCATCATACCAGAAGCAATACCATGGGGTGATCAGGCCCATAGGTAAGACACTAGCAGGTAGACAGTTATACACCCCCAAAAAGGTATTGCTGTGACAGTAACAGGTACATGTACATGTAGAAAAAAACATACAGCAGATCACGTAAAGACATGAAAATATGCATCTAGGCCATTCTGGTAGTCTGGTCGATGAGCTGGTGCGCTGGACTGCTACATGTACTGTGACGGCGTGGTGGGGGGGGGGGGGGGGGGGACCATACTGGCTGGTAAACTGCTGTGGGACGGCAGTAGCGCTCAATGTCATCTGCACTGGTGCGAAGCCAAGGGGTTGTTCGTACTGGTAAGTCTGCATGACCGGATGACCATAATCCACTGGAGGGGTACGGGTTGGCATGTACAGGTTGGCAGGCAGCTGCTGTGTGGCTGAAGCTCCTGAATCAAGTTTTGCCTGTAATAAATTAACGGTGGCAGTCAGCTTTTCTACGATACTAGTATCAGCAAGCGACTCCACCTCGCGAGATGTTATAGCTTGTGCCCCTTCTTCCGCTCTGGCTGCATTCATAACAGCATCCAGATTACCCGGCTGCATCCGGAGGACATGAGCTTGAATGGGATTTCTTGAACCTTGAATGAAGTATTGCATCTTCTGATCTTCATTGTTCAATTGGAATTCCACAAGGTAGTGTTCTTGGGCCCGTCTTGTTTGTGTTGTATATAAATGATCTACCTGACACGATTTCTGAGAGTAGTGTATATCTATTTGCTGATGACACAAAGATTTTCAAGTCCATAACAGATGAGAATGATTGTATTGCCCTTCAGAGGGATCTTGATAGGCTCAAATGCTGGTCTGACAAATGGCTGCTTAGATTCAACCGTAAGAAATGTAGTGTTCTCACCATTTGGCAAGTCCATATGTGTATAATATGACCAGTGATAATTCGCAAAGTGCCCTCAAGCAAGTGTCATCTGAGAGAGATTTGGGAGTGGTGATTGATGATAAGCTAAACTTTGAAGAACATTTACATACAAAGATCAATAAGGCAAACAGACTAATGAATTTAATCAGACGAACCTTTGTTTATTTAGATAAGGATAATTTTTCACTCTTGTACAAATCGCTTGTTCGTCCCCAAATAGAGTACGCTCATGCTGTGTGGAGCCCCCACCTTAAGAAACATATACATGCTTTGGAAAATATCCAAAGAAGAGCAACTAGATTAGTCCCAGAGTTAAAGGGGCTGCCTTATGCACAAAGATTGAGGAAGTTGAATATCCCTACCTTAGCTTACAGGAGGGCTCGAGGCGATATGATTGAACATACAAGATCTTTAATAAATACGATTCCGATGTAACCCCAAATCTTGAATTACAATCCAGAGATCAGACAAGAAGACATAGTAAAACATTGTTTATTCCTAGGACCAAAACTCAGAGATACAAAAATTCTTTCTATGTACGAATACGTAAACCATGGAATAATCTTTCCAACGACACCATTACTGCCCCAAGTGTGCACAGTTTTGAAGTAGCTTTGGATAGGTGCTGGAAAAATGAGCCCATTAAGTACGATTATGAATCGCCTGCACCAGGAAACGATCCAGCCATCTTGAAGAGGAAAAAGAACTTGAAACTGAATATAGAGGTGTAGTGCCTGCGTTCAGTATCTTCCCTAGGCACTAGCGGATCCAGGGGGGGGGGGGCCGAATCGGCCGCGGCCCCCCTATTGGCGACGAAAAAAAAAGAGGCGCCGATTTTTTTTTTTTTTTTATTTGTCAGGGAATTATGGAGGAAAACAGGACCCCATAACCCTTTACTGAGCGATTCTTGAAGGTTTTTGAAGGTTTGGCGAAAAAATTTTTTTTTGGCCCCCCCCCCCCCCCCCCCCCCCCCACTGAGCGACTTTTCGAGAAGCTGGCGAGACCAAAAAAATACGGGTCTACCTTTTCTAAAACTTTCATTTTTGCGGCCCCCTCTTTTACTCAATCCTGGATCCGCCCCTGCTAGGTATCCCTAGGTATAGCTTCTCTAGTCTATTGAGATAACTATCTACCTCTTCTCCATTCCTTTGCCTTATTTTGTTAAGTTCCATTCTTATTTGGAATTTGCGAGTGGATGACAAATGAAATTTAACAAGAAACTGTTCCTTCATATTTTCATATCGTTCTTCATCATTTTGTCCCTCTAATTCATCTTTAATCTCATATTTTCATATCGTTCTTCATCATTTTGTCCCTCTAATTCATCTTTAATCTCTGCCAACCATCTTTATTACCTTTCTTACCTTTGTAACCGGATGTACTGGAAATATGCAGAATTCTGCAGCCGAGTTTCCAGGTCTATCTGTCATCCAGTGCAGGTCTTTTCATACAATTTGTTCCTGATTATTAGTTCCTGATGACATTGCAGTGTGACAGTGTCAGTGAGTCAGAGGTACATTGCTTAAATTTAAAACAAGTATGGTCTAATCTGCCCAAGGATGTGAAAACTGTTGATTACACCAGAACTTGTCTAGCCTTGCTTTAAAAGAGTTTACAGATAAGGCAGTGACAACCTTGGTTGGTAGGGAGTTCCAGTCACTCACCAGCTCTCACATCCAATCTGCTCCTCTTTTGGAAAAGAATGGGTGACCTCGAGTTGCCTCAACAGTGACAGCTGAGAAGAATATATCCTTGTTCACCTTGTCAATACCATGGATTATCTTATAAGTCTGGATCATATCTCCTCTCCTCATTCTGTACTGGAGGGATGGCAGCTTTAATGCTCGAAGTCTGTTCCCATAGTTTAAGGTAGCCACAGATGGAATTAGCTTTGTTGCACGTCTCTGAACCTTTTCAATTTCTTTGAGATCTGATATGTATCTTGGGTGCCACACTGCATTTCCATATTCAAGGATTGGTCTTACAAGAGCCTTGTATAATCTGGTGATGGTGTCTTTATCCTTGTAGATGAAAGTATGTTTAATTACAGTTAATATACGGCTGGCTTTTAGGACTGTAGTGGCAACGTGGGCGTGAAACTTGAGCTCAGCATCCATGATGACCCCCAGATCCCGTTCTTCTGAGACTTCTTGCAAGGCAGTTCCATTGAGATTGTATGGATGATGCAAGCTGTTTTTACCAATATGCAAGAATTTGCATTTAGACACATTGAACCGGACCATATATCATATCGTGTTTTTATTACATGTATGTATATTTAATGTTTTATATGATGTATATACCATTATCTCACTATTTATTACCCTATTTTTATCCTCTGTCCTTTGCTGTTGCAGTTAATATCAGAGTACCATGTACTCTTGTACATGATTCTACATTAAAAGTAGTGTGTATTATATTAAATTCCTTTGAAAATGTAATGTTTAATAGTGTTAATGAAAATGAAGATTTAGTCTTTGCATCTGAAATTGAATCAATGTACATAACCCCAATATTTTTAGACTCTTATAAATGCATCAGTCAAAAATCCATTTTCAACAGTGCATATAAACTGTAGAAGTTTCCCAAAACATTATGAACATATTTCCAGTTTACTATCATCATCAAACTATTTATTTGATGTTGTTGCTTTAAGTGAAACGTGGTTAGATAGTAATGTGAGAAATGAAATAATTATTGATGGATATAAGACAAAGTAAGATGATGAATGAAAAACGAGGAGGAGGAGTAGCACTTGCTATAAAAAAGAACATAACATATATTGTGCGTGACTTATCAGTATTTAATAATCATTGTGAAAGTTTATTCATTGAAATTCTGAATTTAAAGAAGATTATTGTAGGTGTATTTTATAGACCACCTGAGCAATCAAAATCAGATTTTATTAGTACAATGAGAAATATTTTGTCTTCTATTTCAAGAGAAAATAATGAATGTGTTATTCTGGGTGATTTTAATTTTGATTTATTGAAAATGAATGTTCAATATGTAAGTAATGAATTCTTGGAATTGCTATTCTCATTCTTTTATTGCCCGTTAATTAATAAAGCAACAAGAATAACAGACACTACAGCTACCTTAATTGATAATATTTTTACCAATTCTATTTCATATTCTACATCTGGCATAATGACATGTGATATTGCAGATCATTTACCAATTTATGCTATCTTTGATTTTGTGGGTTTTAGTAATGATGAGACTGGAATTTATAAACATGATATTAATGATGTAAATATTGCCTTGTTCTATTCTTCATTGGAAAGTTTCAATTTTGAACATGTATTATCTCAATGTCGTACTGATCCTGATATTATGTATAAAAGATTCATAAATGTATTCTTAGAAAGGTACAATACATGTTTTCTCATTAAAAAAGGTAAAATTAAATTGTGCAATAAACCGTGGTATACTAAAGGATTGACAAAATTACGTTCAAGAAAAGATAAATTGCATAAAAAGTATCTTATGAATCGTTCTGAACATAACAAGGAGGAGTATTTAAAATGTAGAAATAAATATAATAAGGAAGTAAAGCATGCCAAAAAGCAATATTACAATTTAAAATTTTTAGCGTATAAAGGTAATATGAATAAGACTTGGAAAATTATTAAGGAAGCTTTACATATGAAAAAGGAAAATGATGTGTCAATTGCATTCAATAATAATGGTATAATGATGACTGATTCTATGGAAATTGCTGAAGGTTTTAATAATTATTTTAAAGACATTGGCCACACTATTGCAAATGATAATTCTATCAATAGTAATGATAATGTAAATTTTTCTTCATATCTTACAGGTAATTTTGTAAATACTGCCTATTTTAATCCAATTAGTGAAAAGGAGATTATTGAATATGTCTTGTCTTTCAAGAATGGCAAAGCACCTGGTTTTGATGATGTAAATATCAATGTAGTAAAAAAGATTGTTCATCTAATATCTAAACCATTATGCATTATATTTAACACTTGTTTGCAACAAGGAATTGTTCCTATTGAGTTTAAATTGGCCAAAATCATCCCTATACATAAGAAGGGTTCTAAAGATAGTTTCTCTAATTACAGACCTATATCACTATTGCCAGTCTTTTCTAAAGTTTTTGAAAAATGTATATACAAACGCCTTATTAATTTCCTGCATAAAAATGATGTATTATGTCACAATCAATATAGTTTCCGGGCCATGCATGCAACTTCTCATACCCTATTGCAGTTTTTAATTCATGTCTCCAAAGCTATTGATAACAAAGAAATCCAATCGTTTACTAAAGAAATTATTGTTGGTCTTTTTTCTGGATTTTCAAAAAGCATTTGATTCATTAAATCATGAAATATTATTTGCTAAATTGTATTATTATGGAATACGGGGTATTGTTCTTGATTTATTTAGGAGTTATTTATTTAATAGGAGACAGTATACTGTGTTTAATTATCAAAATTCTTGTCAACAGACAGTCACCTGTGGGGTACCGCAAGGGTCAATCTTAGGCCCTCTTTTATTTTTAATATACATTAATGATTTATCTTTGGTTTCCCCCAAGTTACATTACTTGTTATTTGCTGACGACACAAACATTTTTTATAAACATAGGGATGTGGATTGTTTGACCCGAGAATTTAATTTTGAATTGAAGAAAGTGAGTACATGGATAAGGGCAAATAAATTGAAACTGAACTATGAAAAAACAAATATTATGGTATTCAATGCAAGAAATGTGGATGTTAGGAATAAAGTAAATATTTATATTGATGATCATCATATATTGCATGTTGATTCTACCAATTATTGGGCTTGTGTATTGATAAAGATCTGAAATGGACTGGCCACATTAGAAACGCGTTAAATAAGATTTCAAAAATAATTGGCATAATGAGTCAACTTAGAGGTGAAATACCTCAGAATATTCTGTTATTGTTATACAATTCATTAATTCTCCCACATTTGTCCTACTGTACTATTGTTTGGGGTAGTTGTAGCAAATACTTAATAAATCGTATTTTTTTGTTACAAAAGAGAGTTGTTAGAATAATTTGCAGTAGACCCTTCTTATCTCATAGTGGACCACTCTTTATCTCCTTAAAGGTTTTACCAATTAATCTTTTACATGACTTTCAGCTTGGTGTTTTTATGTACTCTTATTATAATAACCTGTTACCTAAGTCTTTTGATAATATATTTCAGTGTAATAGTGATGTACATGGTTACAATACAAGATTGGCTTCTAATACAATTGCTGTTTATGGACGAACCACTTTTGTTAACTCTTTATTTTTATGCAAAGGCCCTTTAATGTGGAACAAATTACCAAGGGAAATAAAAGAATGAAACACACTGATGAGCTTTAAAAGAAACTTAAAATCACACCTGGTTAAATTGGTATCAATTGCAATAGCCCCCCCCCCCCCCTTTCTTTTTTATTTTTGGACATTTTTTGGACATTTTCTTTGATCTTGTGTAATTATTCATTGGGTCATCCACGATAAGTTTTTTTTTATTAACTTTTTTGATGACCCTTCCACTTTCTTGCTCTTTTTACCTTGTCTTGTTTGTTAATGATTCTATGAATTGTTTTATATACTTTGTTAATTTCATTGTATATATTATTATTTGCACCTTTTGTGTAAATTCGATGTACCATGTATGTATTTTCATGAAAGTAGAAAATAAACTCAATTCAATTCAATTCAACATATCTAAGTCATCTTGGATGATATCGCAATCAGCATTAGTCCTTATTTCTCTGAGAATCTTTGTGTCATCTGCATATATCCGTACAACCTGTTAGGAAGGCATGAAACCACTCCTGAAGTTTGCCAGAGATTCCATACGCTTTGAGTTTGCTCAATAGGCGTTGGTGAGGCACAGAATCGAAAGCTTTACAGAAGTCTAGATATATTGTATCAATTTCGCTTCCACTATCTAGGGAGGATGTCCAGAGCTCCATTACTTCCAGTAACTGTGTCACACATGAACGGCCAGGAAGAAATCCATGTTGATCATCACAGAGCATGTCATTCTCGCACAAATGCTGGAGCAAGATGCCTCTTATAACAGATTCTAGAATCTTACCGATGACAGATGTAAGGCTGATTGGCCGATAGTTTTCAACAGCACTGCGGCTTCCTTTCTTATGCACTGCAGTGATGTTCGCATCTTTCCATGTTTGTGGTAGTGCTCCTTCAATGACACATTTCCTGAAGATAACAGCCAGGGGGGTACATATTGCGTCTGCAGTCTCCTTCAGAACTCTTGGGTGAAATCCATCAGGCCCGGCAGATTTTGTGCTCTTTATTAACTTCAGCTTATTCTTAACAGAGTTGGTAGTGATGACAATGTCAGAGAGGATAATTCCTTTGTGCCTATCATTCAAGTCAGGTATATGTTGGAGATCTTCATCTGTGAATACACTGTTGAAATAATCACTAAGGAGTTCAGCACGCTTGTCGTCTGTGTCTGCAGTATCTCCTTGGTCGTTCCTCAGGACCCCTAAATTCCTACGGCACTTGAGTGAGCTATTGGCATACTTCCAGAAGGCTTTTGGGTTAGTCTTCACATTTTTTGCAACATCTTTCTCGAAGTCTCGTCTGAGTTTTCTAAGCATTTTCCTTAGCTTCTTGGCCTCGTTCCTTGATCTATCATAAGCAGATGTACTTCTAGTACCACTTTTCCTGTATGCCTTCCAGGCTATACATTTACATCTGTGCTGTCTCATGGCAGTCCTTGTCATCCAAATTTTCTTCCTCTTTCTCAGCTTTGAGTCTGTTGTCTTTGGAATATTCTTATCAATTTCTTTCTTGAATTTGACAGAGAAGTAGTCCCATGACTGATGGACGTCCATATTGCTCAGATCTTCCTCCCAATCAACATCCAGCATTGCCCTGTTTATAGCTTCATAGTCCCCTTTATGATATCTGTATCTGGGTTGACAACTATCAGGAGTATTGGCATACAGATCTAAACTGAAGAGCAAGCATACATGGTCACTTAATCCCAAGCTGGGAAGAAAAGACAATTCAGGAATTATTTCCTCATTGTTCGTTATCAGTAGATCGAGGATGCTTGGACGCTGTCCACTTCTAAACCGCGTGGTCTCAGTGATGTGCTGATGCAAAAAGTTATCTCTAAGGCAATCAATGAATTTTTGTTCATCAGCTGTGCATGCTGTCCACAGATCCCAACGGATGCTGGGATAGTTGAAATCTCCCACAACCAGTAAGTATGATGGGTTGCTGCTTACAGCCTCATGGAGAAGTTGGCATAAATTGCTAGTATCAGAGTTGGTTCGACTTCTAGAGGGGCTTCGATATATACCACCGATTATCAGTGTGTCATTGCCTTTCAGACACATGTGTATCCACACACTTTCATTAAAGTCAGTTTCAAAGTGCACTTCTTTAACGGTGGATGCCAGTCCATCTTGAACATAAACAAGTATTCCACGTACTCCATTTCTGACAATATTTGTATAAGTCACATAGTTGTCTATATTGTACATTTCTTCACTTGGTTTGATATCAAAGTGCTTAGGCAATACTTCAATGACAATAATAATATCTGGTTTGTAACGTTCAGCGAGTAAAGATAACTCATCCAACTTGTTTAATAAGCTGTCACTATTTGTATACAGTACTCTCAACTTTTGGTTCACTAGCATGTTTGTGATGTCTGCATTGCTGTCTTTGTTTCCTGTCCTGCTTCCATCAGATTCACAATCTTCATCAGTGGTAGAGGAATTTTCTATATAAGACTCTGAGTCACTAGT
This sequence comes from Heliocidaris erythrogramma, assembly GCA_025617745.1. Lineage (NCBI taxonomy): Eukaryota > Metazoa > Echinodermata > Echinoidea > Camarodonta > Echinometridae > Heliocidaris > Heliocidaris erythrogramma. The sequence goes on from CM046868.1 coordinate 282,355, forward strand.
GGAAGATTCGGTTTCTGCTTCAGACCATGAGAATATGTCTTCTTCCAATGGGAAGTTTTCACCTAATGCTTGACAAATGTCTGAGTTACTTTCATTTGTAGGTAAACTATGAACCGCATTCTCAACGTTAACTCTGTGTTTTCCTACGCCAGTTTCTGAAGGATAATAAGTGGCTATATGATGTCAGAAGCTTGAAGATGCCTCTCTCCGAGGTTGTGGGTCATTACTTGAAGCTTCTGTGGCAAAGTATCATTTCCAGCTGTACCACTGCTATATGTACTGAAATCAGGACTCCCTTTGGGGTGTGCTGATGCAATCAAAAGTGTACCGTTGACTCCCTTACCGACGACCTCTGCATCAAGTGCTGAGCCACTCTGGGGCACTTTTGCTGGAGATTTTTCACTTTGCCTGTGGATTGCATCATGTCCAGAACTGCCTTTTCTCTTTCTGTGATTGGATGTTCTTCATATATCGTAGCAGGCAGGGGGCTATGCCAAGAGTTGCCATCAGTCTGGATTTCATGGATGGTTGGATGTGAGTCACATTCTTGATGGGTTTGCTGCTCTTCAGGCCTAGACTGCTCTTCTCCAATCTTTGTTTCTTTCGGTGTTTTAAAATTCTGCTGATTCGCAGGAGTTTCACAGCGAGTGCTACCTCGAGATCTGGTCTGCTTTTCTCCACTCTATGCGTCTTTTTTTTTTATATAGGCTGCTGATTCGCTTGAGTTTCACAGCGAGTGCTACCTTGAGCACCCTCTCTTTCTCTGCTATGTTCTCTGGATTTCGAAGCAGCTATAAATAGTCATAGAGACTATGCTGATGCTTCTTCTGGTTGGGGTTTCGTCTTGGCACACTCTTATCTTGTCTGATCACCAGATTTTGCTCTCCTTCCTCTCTCCTTTTCTTCAACTCCATTCTCAGTTCCTTGTGCTGAGGCCTCTGCTGAAGAGTTCGATCTGGGTCAATATACGTGTTTTCCCACATTTCAAAGTTACGTAATTTCCTTGCTTTAGACAGAACAGTATCTCTCGATCCTTCAACCTGTACTAAGAGTAGTCTGGGTCTCACAGACTGATTTTGTTGTCTTCCACCAAGTCTAATTGTGTTCACTACTTTTACATCTGTGATATTTAGCACTTCACGAATGATTGCCTGGACGGTATCTAAATCCTCTTTTTGCCTCTTGTTTGCATCATGACTGCTGCTTTCTGGAATGTTATGGAAGATTAGGTTGTTGCTCCTTCTCTCCCTGTCAGCATACTCCTGCAAAAGTTCAATGTTGTTTGATGACACATGACTTTGACTATGCTTTCCACTAGCAACATCTGAATACAGCGGCACAGCAGCAGTCAGTCCTTCAGTATTTGGAGAAGCTTTAGGTGAAGAATTTGTCCGGTTGTCACAGGTGCGCTGCAGTTGTTCAACTTTCTTTTCAACAGATAAAAGGGTCATGTTAATGTTTGTGAGGTCATCATGTTGTGGGTCACACTTCATAGGTGCGTTTCCAATATTCTTCTCTGGTTTCTGCTTGGCATTCCCAAGGACCTGTTCAACTTTCATTCTACAGTTATCACAATACCAATGTACACTGCCGTATTCACCAATTTCATTGAATACAGACTGAGGTAATTTAGCACATTTCCTACACTTCCAAAGATCGCAGAAGTCACATCCTACCAGAGAAGGAACACTCTTTGTACAAGTGCTACACTGGAAGTCCGAAGACGATGTTTTATACTTAGTCTTAGATTGCTTGCTGTCTTTTGGGTAATCAGATTTGGTACTTGCTTTGCTTGATTGGGTCGAGGCAACAGATCTGCTCAATTTTTTCTTAGTCCCAGCTTGGCTACCTTGCCCTTTAGCTTTTTGTGACAAATTCACATGAGATGATCTATTTGATCTCACTGAAGAAGTGTCTTCATCAAGTAAATTGAAATCTGAAGAAGACGAAACATTTCTGATGTCTTGACTAGAAATTTCATGGTCTTGCAAATTAGATCTAGTAGCTGAATTAAATCTTGTACTAGGCATGCTAGGGGTGACATTCCTCTTCTTTACCACAGGAGTGGATTTGGATTTGCCTTTGCTTGGAGATAATCTCTTCATAAGAAATGTCATCATGCAATCTGCAAGTCTTTAATCAGAAGTTAATCTAAGTCAGAAGTTAAACTAAGGTTGAGCTTGAAGTAGACAAGTTTTAATGCTTCAGACAATGAAGATCTAGAGTAGTCCTCTATAACTTAGTTATAAATATTTCAAATCAACCAAATTTAAATATACAGATGAATGTCATACATGTAAATCGCGTACTTGTATTCCTTTCTTGTGCCTGTAGTCTGATTAATGCAGCATTCCCTTGTAACATGCTTTTAAAAGCTGCTAGTTTCTTTTTCGGTCCCCACTCCACGAAATCGGTGTATCTTTCAAACGCATCAGTCCACTCATCCACATCTTCACCGATTCCTTCAAAGAAGGGGGGTCTCATAGAATTGTTCGTCATCTTGATCTCTAAGTTCTAACTCAGTAACTGTTCAACTAGTTCAAATATTTAACATAGTCTGAAATAAACTAGAAATATCACTGAAGATGATGATTAATACCCCCGCCCCGTGACAACAGCCTTTCTTGACTTTTGGTCGAAAACTGAGGAAGTAGTTCGATCCACAAGATTTTTCCCTGATTTACTGTACTGCCATAGATATGCCATTTCCATGGCAACGCAGCTTCCGACACATCCAAAAAATATGTCTTGCACATCTTCCCACCAAGACCAATGTGTGTACCAAATTTCTTGACTTTTGGTCGAAAACTGAGGAAGTAGTTCGATCCGCAAGATTTTTCCCTGATTTACTGCCATAGATATGCCGTTTCCATGGCAACGCAGCTTCCGACACATCAAAAAATATGTTGTACACATCTTCCCAGTAAGACCAATGTGTGTACCAAATTTCATGACTTTCGGTCAAAAACTGAGGAGGTAGTTCGATCCGCAAGGTGTTTCCTTGATTTTCTGCCATAAATATGCCGTTACCATGGCAACGCAGATTCCGACTCATCCGAAAAATATGTCTTGCACATCTTCCCATCAAGACCAATGTGTGTACCAAATTTCATGACTTAATTTCGGTCAAAAATTGAGGAAGTAGTTCGATCCGCAAGGTGTTTCCTTGATTTTCTGCCATAAATATGCCGTTACCATGGCAACGCAGATTCCGACTCATCCGAAAAATATGTCTTGCACATCTTCCCACCAAGACCAATGTGTGTACCAAATTTCATGACTTTCGGTCAAAAACCGAGGAAGAAGTTCGATCCGCAAGGTGTTTCCTTGATTTTCTGCCATAAATATGCCGTTACCATGGCAACGCAGATTCCGACTCATCCGAAAAATATGTCTTGCACATCTCCCCACCAAGACCAATGTGTGTACCAAATTTCATGACTTTCGGTCAAAAACTGAGGAAGTAGTTCGATTTGCAATGGACCGACCGACCGCCCGCCCGACCGACTGATTCCTATATACCCCCTTCAAACTTCGTTTGGCAGGGGTATAATTAATGCTAACAGGGCTTAAAGGAGAATTAACCCCTGATTACAAATTTACTTATATTGGAAGGTGTAATATATTCCTACTTATTGGCCTAAATCATTTTCTAATAAGATATCAGAAAAGGGTATAAATAAAGATATTCCAACACCCGGTATCGTCTCCTACTCATTTACATGGGGGCTGCCATTTTCTTGCTGATTTGGAGTTGTACATGAACCATTGAGAAATGTTCCAGTCAGGAAGATATTTTGAATCCAAATCCTAAATTGATTTTCTTCATTACCTAAAATCCCATATGTGACGAAAAATATAAAGTGGGTGTTTACATGTATTATAAAAATTAAATCTTTATAATGATACTTTTAAATTGTCTGGTTTTGCTTAACAAAAATCTATTTTCTTGGGTTTGCCAAACAGAGCAGAACATAATATACGCAGCATGCATTCCGACTTTTCAAGTCCATTATCCGAAAGCAGGTGAATGCATCGTTTGCCGCTATAGATGCTCAGGGAAGAAGCATCCATAAAATTTGAATTAATTTGCTCCGTCCCATACGTCCAGTATCGAGAAAATAGATTTCTATTAAGCGAATATCGATTTTCAACAGAAATATATAAGGAAATCTTCAGTTTAAAATAAATTGACATATCTATTCTATATTTTTAATATCAAATGGGTTTTTAATTTTGAAAAAGGCAATTGAGCATTTGGATTAAGAAAATCTTCTTGTACACATAAACAAAATGGCAGCCCCCATGTGCTGCTAGCAGACGATACATATTGCTAGCAGATGGTAAATTTTGCTCAGAAAATCTTGATTCGTATCGATCTCGTATATTTTGACGCGAAGCCATATAGTCTAACAAGTAGGAATAAATAACACCTTTGAACACTATCGTCTTTATTTTTGAGCGTAATTCTCCTTTAAGCATCATTCACAGTCAACATGGTCAATCAATCTGAGTTCATCCTCTTCATGCAATAATACGACGCGACGAGGCCAATCTGCTGCTACGTACAGTGCTAGTGCTTACCGCCATGCTCGACCACCGGCATGACCAGACGAGTGTCGACCGTTGTATATGTATATGGCTATAGCCGGCTATGTGCATAGCCGGCCAGTGCCACAGGGATAATAATATCGTAGAATTTAATACTGAAATCATACAATAAACCATACGAGACTCATCTTGTGTAGCGATTGGTGGCCATTCTTTCTAACCACTTCTTACCCCCGCAGGGGGCGCTATTTAATCTTTTATAACGTAACATAGGCAAGCAGTGGTCTTACCACATACTATCCTAGCGACTCCAATAGTTCATACCCTTTATGACCAAGAAGGGCTTGTACCAGCAAACTAAATCCCATTAGCAACATAATCTTGCTTATTTTGAATGATTTCTTTTTCTTTTTCAGTCCATCGTAGTATCTACAAGGATCTTGTTGCTGTCCTGCAAGGAAATGAGTACTTGTCACCGCAGGATTTGAAGGCCAAGGTAATAATGTAATTATGTAAAATTGAGGATTTTCACCCCAAAAAATGTCAAAGTGTACCTTCAAATTACTTTTGTTCATTAAAGGGCAATCCAGATTTTGTCAAAAACTGATTTGTGTGAAAGCGGAAAATGAGAGAAACAGGATAGGCAGAGTTTGAAAGAAATTGGACAAAGAATAAGAAAGTTATAAATGTTTGCAAAAATGATGAAGGAAATCTTATTTGTGATATAATACTAATCAATAAACTTTCATTTGCAGCTCATCAAATAGCCCAAATTTAGTGTATAACCATCATTTTTTTTAAATGGTTATAATTTTTAATTTTCTAAAAAAACCTTACTTGTTTCCCTTTTTTTTTTCTTATTTGCTTTTCACTTTGGGGGGAAAAAATCAGAAAAGCTAAAATCAATTTGCGGCCATTCTTTTGTCAGTTGCACGAGAATACAATATACTATCTACTGAACATTAAATATATATCATATATATTATTATTATATATTATTAATTTCAAAAGTTAATATCTTCTCTTTTTCTTTGCACTAATATAATCTACAAATTTTGGTTGTTGCATCCATTGGAGTTGACGCATAAATTTTAGCCAGACTTTAAACATTCAAAAATTTCATAATTCTCTAATAAAAGAGAAGGAAATGTTCGAAAATATTGTAAATAGAAAATATGCATTAATAAATGGTGTTATTTTGCAACTTATTTTTTTTTTTTTTTTTCACCAAATCAACTGGTCGATAATCACTATTTTGGTACTCATTATTATTTTGTTAAAGAAAATGTGAATATAGCTTCCTTCTCTTCTATGGAGGAAGCATTCTCTGTTTTTATTTCTAGTAAAAAAAAAACAGTTTGCAGCATAATTTGCATGTACCAAAGTATGGACAGAAATAACTTAAATCTGATATAAATTTAATTCCATTTCCATTTGCTATTCGAGAGTAAGAAATACTTCCTTAATTTTTGTTATCAGTAGCAAAACAAAACAGTCTTTACAATAACATTTGACATGAATTTTCACCGACTTCTTTCTGTATTTTTCTCTTTTTTTATACCAAATTCACATTCTCTCTTAAAGGAGAATGAAACCCTGTGGAAATATCCATTTGAATGAAAAGCGAGGATAGAGAAAAGCAATTTTAAATAAGTTCCATCAAAATCGGTTACGAAATGATAAAATTATGAAAGTTTGAAAAGTCTCAATTTACTTTCTATGGCGATCCTCAAATTGACTATCTTGCTTCAAAATGGCAGGTTTAGTAGTACATGCACATTTCTGTTTTGTACACAAAATTTCATATTTTGTCCATTATCTCTAAACATGCTGCTTGTCTTTTTGTGAACTCAACATATGTTGTGTCAAATATATTTTCCCATGATATATCTTGAGCTAAGAAGGAGACAAGCTGCACCTTGAAAGATAATGGGGAAAACATGAAACTTTGTGTGCAACCCAGGTCGAAAATACCATAGACATAATTTCTATAGGTCCCATAGATACACAAACGTCTCTATTTTATAGGTCCCATATAATTCCTATGGGTTTCTATGGGACCCATCATCCTGTAGGTTTCTATAGGACCTATAGAAAATCCTAAAGGTGTCTATAGGACCAATAAGAAATTAATTAATTATAAGATTAATATAAGAAGAAATGCTGGAAATGATGTGGGTGTCTACAGGGACCATGTGACATTAAAGGGTAACTAAATCAGAGAGAAAAAAAGGTGCTGTTTCCATGTATATTTGCCTTCCAATCACGAATCTGGCAAATTACTGTCAAATTATGTCTTGTTTTGGCGAAAAAAGGGGAAAATTAGAGGTTTTGGGACCGTCCCTTAAAACTCGTGAGCTGATTGGCTAATTGACGTCACACCCCCAAATGACGTATGAAGAGTAAAAAAAAAAATTAAAAAAAATTCCACTACAATATGGATACGTATATAGGATATTACTCCCGTCTCCCATTGCGCTTGGGGTGGCGGGAGGGTAGAAGGGAAAAGTCAATCCGTCAGTCCTCCCAAGACCCATATAAGGGGGCCATAATCCCCCTGAAAAGAAAATGAAAAAAAAAATGTTTTCCCCTCATTTTTGCATCCTTTACAAGGGACGTACCGCTGCTAATTATGCACATTATGTTTTCATGGCCTTAATATCTCTGAGTATTAAACCACAGAAACATGGCAAGATCAATCGCTCCCTCTAGGTCTAGGTCTCTAGCTGTTGTGGATCAGTGGATAAGTCCCCGGACTGTGAACCACGAGGTCCGGGGTTCGAATCCCGCCGCAGCACTAGCGTCCTTTGGCAAGACGTTAATCTACATTTGCCACTCTCCACCCAGGTGTTAAATGGGTACCCGGTAGGATGCGAAAGTTAATGTCGTTTGCTTAGCATGTGGGCGCTTAACAGGCGAACTGGCTGGAATGCTCCCCAGGGAGTGGAGAATGTGCATACACTGTGTGCGGGCGTGCCAGAATCCGATGACCAGGGTAATAATATATCTGTAAAGCGCTTAGAGACATCATTGATGTATTAGGCGCTATATAAAAACTGAATATTATTATTATTATTAATGCATGGATATTCTACTCGAACATAATTATATGCAATCATTTAGTCTGCTTCAAGATGGAAGTGTATTTTCTTCAGAACTAACTCATGCAAGCTTTGGATAAATAACACATACTCAAATGTTGTAAATACTTCTTGGTAAAACATATAACTTCACCCGACTTTTTTTATTCACTTGATTATCGTGACAAATACGGTACGGTGATTAATCATAAACACAGCTAGCGCCCGTGGATGTCCACGGGCTGCTTCTGCTAGTATTGTTAACCCTTTCTTATTTTGTCTTTATTGTTGATTTTTTTTCTTCTTCAGGGTGAGGGGAGTTTTATGAATGATAAGCGTCTGGACGGTGGTGTGATGCATAATGGTACCAACTACAAAGAAGTCAGGCAATACAGGACAGATAATCACCTAGTGAAGTAAGATTGCTGCGTGGGTTCTTTGCCTATTTCTCATTTGATTAACCTTGTAACCCTTCGGAGACACTGATATTGTTTTCTTTTTTATCCCCTTGCTGACGAAGTCAGAGGGGATATCGCAACGCTGCTGTCCGTCCGTCCGTTCTTCCGTCCATACTTCCGTCCGTAACAAATCGGTTTCCGTTCGATAACTTTAGTAATGTGTGAAGGATTTTGATGAAGTTTGATAAGAAGGTACGTAGTATGAAAAATACAGCCTAAGTTTGATTGCGGAGTATGTAGGTCAAAGGTCAAAGTTCATAGCTTATTAGATATGCAAAAACCCCAAAATGTGGTTTCCATTTGATAACTTTAGTAATGTTTGATGGAATTTAATGAAATTTGATATGAAGTAACATGGTATCAAAATACAGCCCAAGTTCGATCTTCAAGTAGGTCAAAGGTCAAAGTTTATATAGCTCATTAAATATGCGAAAATCCAAAAATGTGGTTTCCGTTTGATAACTTTAGTTATGTTAGACAGATTTTGATGAAGTTTGGGAAGAAGGTACATGGTATGAAGATATAGTCTAAGTTTGATCTTTGAGTAAGTAGGTCAAAGGTTAAAATTCCAGTTCATTAAATATGCAAAAGTAGCTGATTATATATGCGAAAATGTGGTTCACGCAAGTAATATTGTTGAGTATTTTAGTCAAAGGTCAAAGGTCATAGCTCATTAAATATGCAAAAAAAGCTAATTACTGTATGTATCCGAAAATGTGGTTTCTGTTACATAACTTTGGTAATGTTAGACAGCTAGATTTTTTAATGAAATTTGGTAAGAAGGTACATGGTATCAAAATACAGCCCGAGTTCGATTTCGGATTATGTACGTCAAAGGTCAAAGGTCACAGCTCATTAAATTTGCGGAAATCCGAAAATGTGATTTCCGTTTGATAACTTTAGTAATGTAAGACAGGTTTTAATGCTGTTTGTGAAGAAGGTATATGGTACTAGGTGTTACAAAAAACATTTCCCACTTTTGATCCTTAATAGTTCGAAAACTATATATCAGATAACACTGTCATTGATATGAGTAATAGCTGAATAGTGTACAATTTAGTTGGAGGTGATTTGAATATGAAAGCATAAATAAGTTTCATTAAATCCATGATTAATTTTAAAGTTAGGTTCCAGATTTTGGTCAAATTTTAACCCTCTGTACAAAACTTGAACTTTACACAGGAACCAATGATGTGTATGTGAGTGTGTGCTTACAATGACCCTGAACAATGGACATGAATACCACCTTTTCAGAGCTCTGCTGACCCTGGCTTCTGGTCTCTTGCTCCAAGGCACATGAATGCTTTATTAATAATTCATGATGGATTGTCCCGGGCACTGCTAGTCTGAATTCATGGTAAAGGGTAAAATGCATGCACATGAAAAAAGTAAGCACATGTTTTCATGTGCTTGCAACATCATCATCATCACTATCATCATCACTATCAATATCATCATCGTCGTCGTTACCATCATTATCATCATCACTGTCACTATCATGATCATCATTATTATCATCATCCTCATCATCATTGTTATCATTATCATAATCGTTATCATCATCATAATCATGACTATCATTGTCATCATTATCATCACTGTCCTTGTCATCATTATCACCATCATCATCAAGGACAACATCAATATTCCAATCCTTTGAATGACTTCAATCAATTCGCATTACTTTGATTGCTTCAAAATCCATTAAAATGACATCTCAGTGAACTGACTTTACACAGTTAATGCCAGAGGATGAATAAAGACTAGCTGTGATAGTGGAATTCCTCATGAATAAATAAAGCATTCAAACCCTGGCCATTGTCCAGGACCATTGTCTGGGTGTTAACCACACTCCCATACACACCAATAGACCTGTTTACTAAGTGTTCAAATTTTATGCATACTTTTGAAACAAAGGTTGTTCTTGACAACGTGAAAGCTTGCCAGAGGCTTGCCAGACATAGCAACAAGTAATGTATGCAAACTGGATTCCAAGTATTGTTGTTCATTCATTAATAACAGGTAAATGGAGTACCTCGTTACTAGGTCCCCAGGAAAGAAACATCCATAAATTTGAATCACTTAGTAAACAGGTCTATTGACCCCTGTGCAAAGTTAAAGTTTTGTACAGAGGGTTGAAATTAGAGCAAAATCTGAACCCTAACTTAAAAATTAATCTTGAATTTAATGAAACTGATTTACGCTTTCATTTTTAAATTACCTCCAACAAAATTGTACACTATTCAGCTATTGCTCATATCAAAAGTATATTGTTGAGTATTTAGGTCAAAGGTCACAGCTCATTAAATATGCAAAAATTGCTAATTATGTACATAGTAAACTTTCTGTCTAGGTATTAGTAACTTAATTCCTAGCCTAGTAATATAACAGTATAGTCTAATGGAGTTGACATGTTCGGATGATATACGCCATTTCTACTCAGCGAGGGGATGCTACGCTTTGCATTGCCCTTGGTTTTTTTTTGTGAGATGGTTTAGATTTTCTCCTTCAAATTGACAAAAGTTTGCATCACTATTTTTTTCTCTGCAAACAGTATTTCAACAAGAAGTCTTGAATCTGAAAAAAATCTTTGACAAGGGTACTGACAAGGGTAATGAATATGTCAATACATACTTTCAACCTCCAAAGTTGTTTTAGTCCTCCGAAAACCATTTTCCTGGAATGCCATAAGGCCATATTTCACTCAGTATAGACCAACAAATTTGTCAATGCATACTTTCAAACTGCAAAATTGCTTTGGTCCTCTCAGATCAACCCCCTGGGATTCAGCAAAGCCATATATTTCTTGCGTGAACAAGTTTCTGTTGAGAAGCCTCTCTACATGTATGTGACAGATCATTTATTCATTGATGAAAACACTATCAACTTAAATGTTGTTTGCCATTTACTCTTGTAAATACTTGTCACTGCATTATTTACAGAAGACCATATACAGTTCATTCACTAGAAAGCAGTCTAACTAGATGATTTTCTTTGCCTCCAGGTTTTATTTCATCACAAGGATCCACAACAAGTACTGGAAGGAAACCATCATTCGTGACCTTCAAGGAGGACCTGTTCCAGATGTTGTCATCATGAACTCCTTCGTGTGGGATTTCACCAATTATGGACAACCTAGCCTGAAAACCTACATGGGGAACTTAGAGACCACCTTCAAGATGCTGAAAAGAATCCTTCCGATGAAGACACTCATCGTGTGGAACACAACCCTGCCGGTATCCAAGGAAAAGCGACGAACACTGTGGAATTATGTTGATATTGGAAACAAAGTTGCCGAAAAACTGGCAAATATCTATAAGATTAATGTCCTAGACCTGAACTATTTCTTTCATCAAAAGATGAACTGGCAGGTTAAAGATGGGTTGCACTGGAACCACGAGGCACATCGGAGGATTACCAGCTTGATCCTGGAGTACATTGAATGGATATGGAGAGCTATCCAGAGCGAGAGTGATGATCAGTACTCAGACCAGAGCGAGAGTGATGATCATCAGTACTACTACTCGGAAGAGAGCCTCTGTGAGCAAAAAAAAAAAAGGAGGGGGGGGAAGAGAAGAAGAAAGTGAAAAGGAAAAGGAGGAAAGAGAAAAAGAAGAAAAGAAAAAAAGACGGAAAAAAAGAATTTGGTATAATGTCTTTCTTAACTGAGCCTATTTTAAGTAGTTTGTTTATGAACTCTCAAATGTATATGGTGCCTTTTTGCCTTTTTCTATATTTAGGTATGTATTAAATACATACCTAAATATGCTAATAGTTACTTTTCATCAGATTTTAAAACTAATGTTCTTATTTATTTTTTTGTTGCTGTTGTGAGTTCATGATTTGTTGTGTTGGGTTTTTTTTTTACTATTGTTTCTTATTATTGTTAACAGGGCCTCATGGAAGACCACCACTATTGGTGATAATGAGTCACCCTGTCTAAATATCAGAAATAAATAAAACTAGAGTTTAATTCGTCATGACGAATTAGGTGATCTGTCTTTCACTTTGTACGATCATGATTGTAATCAGGATGATCATAATAATGGGGAAATGCTAAACTGAAGATAGGAAGTCAAGAATGCCATGAATGGAGATGCTTCTTGAGGACAGGAATGTAGCAAAATGTGTGAAACGGTCATTGTAAAAAGATTACGGTGATGATGATAATGGTGATGATGATGAAGATGATAATATAATGATGGTGATGATAATGATATTCATGATGATTATGGTGTTGGTGATTTTGAAGATGATTGATGATATAATGATGATAATGATAATGATGATAATGATGGGGATAATGGTAAGGATCATGACTGCAATGACAGTGACGTTAACCATGCCAAATATGAACGAGAAATCACATTTCGTTATGAAGATACGACCATAAGTTGATTTGTAGAAAATGGCGTCTAGATGACGTCACAATAAGATAATTAAGATAATTGACTAAGCCAATTTTGAGAAATTGTGATATCTAATAGGACTAATGATATTGTAGGATAGCTTTAATACACGTCAGTGAAACAGATTTTCCATAGGGATATACATAAACCACTGCACAGCACTTTGCAATAGACATAACATGCAAAATAAGGCATTTTATTACTTGGTTTGTGATTGTTTATGTTATAATAGTCGTAGAGGATGGTAAAATGACAAGTAAAAAGAAGCAAAAAAAAAAAAAAAAAATCGACCCCGGGGATCGAACCAGGTACCTTGACCATGGTAGTCATGTGCTTTACCGATAGACCAAAATATTTCCCATAGAGATAACACGTAAACGAAAAACATGATTCTCAAATCCCATTTGGTACTGAAAAATTGGGCATGATCCCGACATCTGATCAAAAATTGGAGGGCTTACTAATAAAAGCTTATAGTCTCAGCTACAACATATTAAAATCTGGAAGGAAATAGACCAAAAATAACTGAGATACTGCTCAGAGAACGATGTCATGTAGATTCATGATTCGAAAAAAAATCATCTTCCATAGACATAACACGCAAATAGGGAAAAATTTGACATGTCGTCTTTAATTGATCAGTGTGATGACGTCATCAAAATGAATAATGGTGGCAAGATGTCTCGTAGAGAATTGTTGCAGCTATAACATATCAAAATTTGGGAGAAAAACGACCAATAATTACGAATCTAGAGCCAAATTTGCATAAATGTGATGACGTCAAAACATGAAAAATGGAAATTTTGACTTCTGGTGCCATTTTGATGACGTCATAATGTTTATATGGATGAAATGATACATGAAATGAAATCTATGATTCATACCCTACCTGATGATGACAAAAAATTTGGGGGTCAACGGACTATCTAACGAGCTACAATGAATTTTGTAGAGGCATGTTTTTGCACGTTTTTACGTTATTTTCGCCATAGACGCGCGCACGGATTTTGAACTTTGACTCGCCCGTACGACCTTATTATTGATTGAAATTGATTCCAAGTTGATGGAAATGATGAAGAAAAGTATCAGGATTGCAAATCAATCGAAAAAACAGCGTTTTAACGTTATTTACGACTTGCGCGCACGCATAACGCGCGCGCGGACGCGTATGCGCGGAAATTTTTGAAATGCTTAAAATGACCTGAAACGTACTCCAATTGAGACCTTTCTTGATTTTGAGCATTTTAAAATTTTGACGCGCGCGTACGCGTACGTCCTGACCTCTAGATGACCTGTGAGGACATGACCTGATGACCCGTCATGTGAAGTTTATGTGATGTAAATATAGTTGATTTTTGATGATCGATTATGAAGATATAATCGATCTTGTAAATTTACAAAATGGCGTCTTGATGACGTCATGATAAACTGATGACCTTGAATGAGATGCCACATCTTAACATTAACATGTCTGATCAGTGACGAAAATTTGAAGAAAATTGAGAATGAACTTTTTGAGAAATCATGGTAACAAGAAAATGGGCGAAAAATAAAAATAAATAAATAATAATAATAAATAATAATAAAGAAGAAAAATCTTGACGAAATTAAGAGGTGATCTGTCGATGTACGACAGATCACCTAATAAATAAATAATAAAGGAAAAAAGAAAAGGGAAAAGAAAGAAAACCAAAATTGTGATAATTGTATGATACAAATAAAATAGATTCAGTCCAGATTGTGCATGTTATGTAGGTTCAATAGCATCCTGTTTATTCTGTTTATGTCTTCAGTTCGTATCGCTCTATGGTGTCTCACATGAAACAATGCATATAGAAAATACAATTAGGGTAGCTTACAATCAAATGACGATATTACATTCCTCCTATCTTTTGAATTAAAGTTAACATGTCTCTGTTTGGTATTCTAATATGCAAAATATGATATAACATTTTGAACAATCAATTCGAGTGTAATCTTCTGGTGGTACTGTTTAGCTTTAACTTGGGTGAACTTTTCAATCTTCTGCCGACATATTATAACAAACAATGTCATGCTACTTGGCATGTTTGACTTAATAAAACTATGAACCCAGTAAACCAATGAACAACTCAAATTCAATAGTTAACTCAATAATGAATAACTTTTAACTCTTGCTTGAAAACATCCATGAAATGTCATTTACTCTTCAAATACCTTCACATCTTATGTAATCTTAAAATATCTTCACATCATATGCTAATATGAGTATAAATGTTATAACAATACATGTACATGTACCAGTCCAGTATGTGTCATTCTATGAGTGTTTGAAATAAATGATGCATTTGCAATTATAACACATGTTTGTATTGACTGTTTATTTAACAATATCAATTCTGGCTTGTGTTAACTGTGAATTGTGAAGTAGCTGTATAATATTTTAATGTTATTCAACATACATATCATCCAGGCTCACAAGCCAAAAACGATCAAATACAATGATTAATGAAGGCAACTTGTGAGTATGAAAATTTGTTATGTGTTAACAACATTAAATTCCTTCCTTCACCTTTGTGACTATGTCTATTTCACCTCCCTGCTCTATGTAACAAAACACAAGGACATATACCTCTTGTCCCGTAAATATCAAACTTTGTAAAATGAGTAACTGGTAAACTGCATATTTCTGTGCATACAAATACATTGTACAAAGACCAAAATTTGACATAGCACAATAAAAATAACCATGTAGTCAATGTCCCAGTCGATGAAACACTTACTTTCAGTAGCATGCTATCTCATAAAATGAAATCAATCAATATTCCAGGCTCTGACATGTATCTTGTTACTTAATTATTTCTTTCATGTAACAGGTATTTTCAACTGACACACATGCTCGAAAATAAGCACTAAAAATATGTTTGCTAAATGTGTGCATTATCTATTTCTTTCAACCAAACATTAGGTTTTCTGACCTGATACATGTATGGTAAAATCAAAGGCTTGGCAATTAAATGATTATGTGAATTGCTCAAAATTGCTCAGAACAGTGTGATGCGTAATAGCATAAACAATTTTCTCGGAAATTCGACTGTAAAAAATCATGTAAATCACATATGTGCATCAAATAGACGTTCAGAAATCATTAAAAATGAAAATGCGTGCATAAATCATTAAAAATGAGCAAGAAACATATATGTGAAATGATATATCAGAAAAATCATGTCTTGGGAATTTTAGCTGGTCTTGAAACGCAAAATGCACTTAATAATGGGCATAAGAGTATTTCATAGCAGTCCGTTTCTCTGCTGTAGTTACTTTGCGAAATTATCTATAGTACTCTCTCAGATATCGCGGAGGATGGCGATTGCGAACTGGATTTCGACGTGGTGATTGACGGTTGTTGACTGGTATAGTATTATCACAAAAATCATCATCGAACTCATCTGGGTCATTATTCGGTACACGAGATCCTTGGAGAATCGCGAAATGTGACGAGTTGCGTACTACTCTCTGTGAACCACGCTCAGCTATAATCATTGAGCCGCGTACTTCTACAACTTTCAGTGGTCGCGGATCAAATGGGGACGAGAACTTTCCCACATGACCATCGCGTTTCACAAGAACCACGTCACCTGGTTTAAGCTTTGACTTGCAGAACGACTTGTGCTTTTCCGCGTTCGCTGCCATTTGGGACTTCTTGACATGGTCGCGATCGCGAATGTGTCGATCATCTTTCGTGGGTGATTGTGGCTGTGGAAGTCGCGTGCGGAGAGGGCGATTGAAGATTATGGTAGCGGGTGGTACATCAGTAGTTGCATGGGGTGTGGCTCTGTAGTTGCGTAAGAAGCTATATAGATCTTGTTTCCATGAACGACGTTCGATGGTTGATGTGCGAAGGGTCTTCTTCAAGACACGCATGAAACGTTCCACCTCTCCATTCGCTTGTGGCCATCTCGGGGTGACTTTGCGATGAACAACTCCGAGGTACTGAGCGAACAAGCGGAAGTTTTCGCTATTAAACGGTGGACCGTTATCAGTGCGAATTTTCTCTGGCACACCAAATAGCGAGAAGATGCGATCCAAATGTGGTATGACTACTTGGCTTGATGTGGAAGTGATTATTTCGACAATTGGAAACCTACTGTAGTCATCAATGACCACTAGCAAGTAACCACCAGATGGTAAATCACAGAAGTCAACACTGACTTCTTCCCATGGTTTAGCGGGTAGCTCAGACATGATCAATGGCTCACGCTGTGTACGCGCTGTGACAGATTGACACGCGATACATTGCTTCACTTTTCGCTCAACATATTTGTCAATTCCAGGAAACCATACCTTTTCACGGATGAGCTGTTTGGTGCGACTGATGCCCTGGTGACCTTCGTGAGCGATGTTGACTACGCGTTCACGAAGACATGTTGGTACGACGAGCCTGTGATCGCGGAGAATGACGGTATCATTCATGGCTACGCTGAGCTCGTCTTTGACATTCGCAAACACTGCAATTCAGATTTAGCATCTGGATCAGCTTGTTGGATGATTCTAGACCATGCGTTTTCTTGAATTGCGTGAATGACGAGCTTGATTATGCTATCTTGTGTGGACGCGTCGATGATCTCTGTTGTGGTGAGCGATTTTGGGACCGCGTTCTCGAAGATGAAATTCACATGCTCTTCAGCATCCGAAGCAACGGTTGTCTGGGTACTAGTTGGATGTCGTGATAGATAGTCTGCTGGATTGTTGGCACCACGTTGATATGTGAGCTCAAAGTCATAATGCTGGAGTTTCAACAGCCATCTCTCTATGCGTGCTGGAGGGCTAGAGAATGCCTGGTTGAAAAGGGGAACCAGTGGCTTATGGTCTGTAACTACGGTGAAATGACTGCCGTAGAGGTATAGGCGAAAGTGTATGATGCCCCATGTTACAGCTAACGCCTCACGCTCCGTCTGGGAATATCTCTGCTCCACTGGGGTAAGAGATCGACTTGCAAGGGCTACGACGACCTGCTTGTCTGATGCTGGATCGTGTTGGATTAGCATGGCACACAGTCCAATTGGGCTTGCATCAGTTACTACTGATGTGTGAAACTGGGGGTTGAAATATGCCAAGTGTTCAGCAATGGCATGCTTGATATCGCTGAAGGCTTTCTGTTGGCATTGACCCCAGTCCCATTCAACATCTTGTCTGGTAAGCATGCGAAGGGGTTCAGATAGGGTTGCTAGACGGGGAATGAACCGTGCACAGTATGTAGCAAGTCCAAGAAAGCTGCGCACTTCATCACGTGAGGTTGGTGGGGCTGCATCGATCAACGACTGCACTTTCGCTGGGCTTGGGGAAATACCTGATGCAGAGAAGATGTGTCCGAAGAATTCAATGGATGTCTTGTTGACCTCGCATTTCACTTTGTTGAGAGTGAGGTTCTTCTCTCTTAACCGCTGTAGGCAATTACGGAGACGTAGATCATGCTCAGCTTGGTTCTGACCAACTATCAAGATATCGTCACTGATATTGATCACGCCATGCAGTCCTGCAAGTGCTGATTGTATCATGTTCTGAAACTGTTCTGCACCACTGTTCACTCCGAAATTCAAGCGCTTATACTGGAACAGGCCAGCATGGGTAGAGAATACAGTCATGTAGCGAGACGCTTTGTCAAGTTCGATCTGGTGATAACCACTGTTGAGATCGAGTTTGGAAAAGACTCGAGCTCCATTGAGCTTCGCAATGATGTCATCGATGGTGGGGGTGACATGCCTTTCCCGTTTTATGGCACGGTTTGCTGCGCGCATGTCAACGCAGATACGGATCTGTTCCGGCTGCTTCGGTTTCTGAACTACACGAATCGGTGACACCCACGGTGTTGGTTGATTGGCCACCGGTTCAATAATGTCCAACTGCTGTAAGCGTTCAAGTTCAGATTCCACTTGTTTGCGGATGTGAAATGGAATTCTTCTATGTGGTTGTGTGATGGGAGTGATTGTATCATCAACATGAAGTTTGCAGGTAGCTCCTTTTAGTTTACCAAGTCCAGTAAACCGATCTGCAAACTCATCTAAAATTGATGAGCTACCAGTGTCATCGATGTTGAGTGCTAAGCTGATAAGTTGAAGTTCAAGCGCTGTGTTGAGGTTTAGCAAAGAAGGGCCAGTTTGTTGTGTTACAACAAACACTGCACGACAACTTCTGGATTTGTAGGACAACGGTAGAGCTAACTGTCCAAGGACTGACAAAGGCTTGTCCGAACCATATGCATAAACACGATGAGGAACGGGTTCCAATGCCAACTGTTGCGAGCACACCTTGCGGAGGGTTGCACTACTTATGATGTTGACAGACGCTCCTGTGTCAAGAATCATATCTGTGTTTACACCATTGATGCTGATTTTCACCGTCAAAAGCTTGTTCACCTGTGTAGCTTGTCCATCTTTGACGGTAAACAGATAGCTACTGCTGTTAGGGTCCTCAGCTTCATCATTGTCAGTAGTTTTAGTTGTACAGGGACTAGACACAGAAGGAGTATGAAGCTTATCAACGTTTGGCTCCTCCTGTTCTGTCAGGAAATTGACTCTTTTGTCCTTTTGTCTCTTACGACAATATTTGGCGAAGTGATTGAGCTTCTGACAGTAGGCGCACGTTTTGCCATGAGCTGGACACGGCTTGTCCCTGTTGTGCGGGTAGGGTCCTCCACAGTTGTGACATGTTGTGGCTTTACTCTGAGTTTGAGTAGAAAAGTTACTGTCAGTGTGCTTACTGTGTGCTCCTGGCACTGATTTGTGCTGGAAACGATGTGATTTCTGTTTCCGAACAAAGTTTACTGATGATGTGGATTCACTCTTGATCTGTTCAGCTTGTGCGGTTGCTGCATTAGCAGTACGAATGATTGTCACTGCACGGTCAAGTGTAAGATCAGGTTCACGAAGTAAACGTTGCCTGATGGCTGCATTGTTCAGTCCAATGATAATTCGATCACAAATTAATGAGTCATGCAAATCCCCAAATTCACACGAGCTGGCAAGTGATTTCAATGATGTTAAGAATTATCAAATGTCTCACCTTCATGTAGGTATGTGAAATGCCCGTGCGCTTGCATCGCGAAAGTGGTTCCAAAACTGTGTTTCCGTTTTCTACCAGCTTTCGTGTTATGCTGTGAGGGGTACCCTGACAAAAGCTTTCGCTGTGCCCGTATTTGCATGTCAATGTGCACAAAAAGGGTATCAGCGAAGAGCTGAGACCACGAACTAGTGTGTGAAAAAAAAATTTTGTCAAAAGGATTTCCAGACGTTGTTTCACATGGGCCTGAACTACCGCGATAATTTTGAGTCATCATAATCATCATTATTTTACATGAAGGTAAGAAATTTAATTGATTTCAATTATTTACAAATTCATTTTCATTCATATTTAACACATTAAAGAAGTTTAATGGAAATTTATCGTTGCGAAATAATTTTTTTACTTTGCGAAATTTTCCATGTCAGAACTATGTACACACGTTAGCTCACTCCACCGCGAAGCAGCGT
Organism: Heliocidaris erythrogramma; assembly: GCA_025617745.1. NCBI lineage: Eukaryota > Metazoa > Echinodermata > Echinoidea > Camarodonta > Echinometridae > Heliocidaris > Heliocidaris erythrogramma. The sequence goes on from CM046868.1 coordinate 302,361, forward strand.
CTGCTTCCGCCGGCAGCGGCGGCGGAGATCCGTGGGTTAACCCGTTGGCGTTAGCATGTGAATTTTGACGATGGATATACAAAAGTGATGAGACTTCGATGCTAAATTTCATTAATAGACAATTGCTTTTCTTCATCAAAATATTATGGCAATATCCCATATTAAGGTAATTATCAGAAATATGAAGTGTGTTAGTGAAATGCTGTTCTGTTTTTGTTGACAAATTCATGTTCTAATAAGCTGACCAGGGGTACCAAACTTTTCAGGATAGGATGAAGTTAGGTAATTTTTAAGGTCGTTTGGGATGTATATTGGTCACAACATTTTTTTTTGCCGTATTGAATTACTGTACAATTCGCGGGACCAAAAAAAACAGTGTTTTGCGATATGTAAAGTGCCCTAATTTCTTAAATATCCATCTAATTTCAATAATTCAAAAACTACTGCATTTCTCTTTTCTAGACCTTTCTGTTGATACCAAATTTGTCAAGAATTAATCAATTTGAAATTTTCATTTCACATACCTACTTCATGTTGACTCCGCGTGTTAAATACATAGCGTTCGTATGTAGTGTTCACGTGTCCTTTGAAGTGATCCTCAAATTTCTTGATGACTTTATCAAGCTTTTTTGAGTCAGTGTCATTGCTCCATTTGAACGTGTTGTAGACTTCGACTGCTTGCTCCCCAATGACCGCGAGAAGAGTGGCTACACGCACCGCCTCGGTCTGTGTGGCAACACCGGTCGCTAGCAAAAAGTTATCGAATGCTTGTTTGAAGCGTTTGAACGATACTGCTGGATTAGAAACGTCCAAATTAAGAGGAGCTGGTGGTGGAATGCTAAAAGATGCCATGGTTTCATCCGAACCTCGTCGCCATTGTGATAATTGTATGATACAAATAAAATAGATTCAGTCCAGATTGTGTATGTTATGTAGGCTAGGTTCAATAGAATCCTGTCTTCAGTTCGTATCGCTCTATGGTGTCTCACATGAAACAATGCATATAGAAAATACAATTAGGGTAGCTTACAATCAAATGACGATATTACAAAAATCAGAAAAAAAAATCAAAGGAAAAGGAAAGGAAAGGAAAAGAAGTAAAAACTGGGCCATTTTTTTCTCACTTGCTTCGCTCGCTCGCAAAATCACTGGAAAATTAATATGGGCTGCATTTCAAAATTTCAAAAGTAAACAACTTTAAGCATTTTGATGAAAGAGCATTTACATTGTAAGAACACATTGGCCTTTATGCTGTGGGAGATTATTGAATCTATCAATCGATAGACCTGGTTTTCACCACCATATAATGATTTTGAAAGAAATGTACATGTAATCATGTATGTATGTTTACTGTTTGGGATATTTTCGGATTTCAACAAGATTCCTAGATGTTTTTGTGGGTACGTTTACTGAATTTCATGGGTATGGAGAGGGCTCTTTTTTGTATTATCAAGTGATGTTGATTTATTACTACACCTGTATGTATTGAATTCTGCCTACATGTATGTTATACAAAGTGTTTTTTTCTCTCTTTTTTTCTGTTTTCTATTATTTTAAAGGCAGAACTGTCTTTCTGCTTTTCAGGATTTTTATTGATTGTGTCGGGGGATGCTATACATACACAGCTACGCATAATGTGTTGGATATTGTGTGAAGATTTTATAATATTTTTAAAAATATCTCATCAATTGTTAATATTTGCAGTCATCAAATGATCTGATTATTAGGAAAGGGAAGTGAGGAAAATTTGAAATGTTGACAAATTTGGGATAGCTGATGTCAATAATATCATGTTTGTGTTTTCATTGCCAGATAATCTGTTAGGGTCTTGAGTAATTTAATGTGATTGTGGAAGTTATTTTACAAATCAAGTAGATTTGGTTTTCTAGTAGAGACAACTGTTCTTTGATGTTTTATTTTGGCTTAAATTAGGTTTGCAAATTTCTCATGATGTTCCAAAGAGTGTTTTATGGTATTGTGACCTCCTATATGTGTACAGGACGTGTTTGAAATATAACTATTATGACTGAAATAATCTAATTAATTACCAGGTTCAACAAGAAGGCTGAAACAAAGAAGGAATTTGTAGTCTTGTGCTTTTCCCTTTAAACTGAACGAAAGTTCATTTATTTAGAAGTTAAGAAAACAAAAGTTTATAAACCAAAACAATGGAGTGATCAAAGAAAACCAACACAGCACTAAGTGTAACTATTCTGCACCTGCATAATCCTATAAAACAAAGTAAAACAAAGTCGTAATTAAGCATATAGAAAACAGCAGTCATAAACATAACTAACTCTAGTGATCATTAACATATATTCTACTTTTCTAAAGTGTTCACAAGAGCAAACATAATATCTGCATTTCTCAATTAATCTATGAGTGTGGTTTTATACTATTACTATGTAAAATACCTGTAATACATGCCTATAGATACAAATACACTAAAGACAACTGGATAAGACTACATCTGCACACTGGGCATCTTTACAATATCACATGTAAGATGTCTCTTACATGTATAATGTGACTTAAGATAACATTTACACCAACATATTTGAAAGTATCCGACATTTTTAAACGTTTTCTACATAGACATAATTATTAGAAAGAGACTCAAAGTGTATAATAAGCAAAATTAATAAAGAACCAATTAATCACCTCCAAACCAGAGCTGCAACAGTGAGGGTCCGGTTTATGGAGTAGGACACAAGTAAAACTAGTAGTTTACATCACCTATGAACATAACCCAAACAAGAGCATGTACCATCATAATGATCATGATAGATTAACAAATCATACAATATATATACAATAACAAAATTATGCAGGACACTGTATATCAATAACTCAAATTTCTCCAACATACACTTTCATGACAGGCAAATAGGCTTTATCAATCTTAATGAATGACAAGTCCCATAATATTGACGGAATAATATGTACATAAAATTACAAACATGTATATAGCACATAATTCATCTACATATTAGCTCTGTGCGACTACATGTACAGGTATAGAACTCAATTACCAACATCACTACATCAACTCTCCACTAACAACTCATAACAAATTTCCTAGACAATAGCATCAAAATATATGTCATCCACAATACACAAAATACATGGTTATTATTCAACAAAATGATCAAAAGTACCTACTTTGGTCTGCAGTGAATCTCAGCAAATTTCTTGTGACAACTGAAGCAGCTCTCTATCATACCAATGCTTACAGGGAGACTCTTCTAATCAAACTCTGCATCTCCCAATACACATGCTTGCTTTTTACCCTCTGTCCTCATAGAGGGGTGAATGGGGGGACCTCAGGGTCATTGTTTACATTACTGCTACACAAAGACATAGGGCCTACTGTTTGGGGATTAGGGAGTGACTGACCACCAGGAAATACTAGCTGATAAGAAGACTTATCAACTTATCTGTAAACTCCCTCATCACTGCTCTGTGCAATAGGGTAGGGGGCAGATGAAATAGTGGTTATAATGTTACACATAATAAAAAACAAGGTATATATATATAATGTACATGAGGTCAATACACATAATGGTACATGAAATAGCATAAATCAAGATACATGAAACCAGTATTATCCAGGCTTAATTGTACAGAACCTACTTACAAGGGGTGAGGAATGATAGGTAGGGTATCGAGCAAATTATAATCTCACACTCGCCACCGGCTTAAGGTATTGTTGTCCCCAACAATTGAATATAACACAAATAACTACAAAGAGATCAGGGATGCATCGCTAGATACAGAAGTAGAGTCATCATCGGCTTCATCACCGATATCTTCATTGGAGGCGAATCCATCTGACTCAGAAGTTAGGAAGGTACACAGTGTAAGCAAATCTTGGTGGAGGGTACGTTCTCGACCAGACTCGCAATGTCTAACTACATATATGGGAGATCCAGGGATGCTGCGGAGTACAGTGTAAGGTGACCCCTCCCATTTGTCTGCAATCTTGTGACGGCCACGAAGTGCTTTGTTCGCCACCAGCACTTTGTCTCCTTGGGAGAACCCAGAACCTCTAGCTCGCTTGTTATGGTTGGCTGCTTGTTTGCGTCGAGCATCTTCAGCATTCGTCTGGGCCAACTTGTAGGCCTCAACCAGTGTCTGTTTCATCCGTTCAACATAGCCCTTTTCGTCGATTTCCTGTGTTTCATTCTCCTCCTTTTCCAATACAAGGTCTGCGGGTATTCGGGGCTTCCGAAGGAACATGAGGTAGTGAGGGGAAAAGCCTGTTGACGCATGCTTGGTACAGTTATACGCATGTGTAAGGGACTCCACATGATCTTTCCAACTCGGTTTCAACGAAGGATGTAGGGTTCCCAACATGTTCAATAGAGTACTATTGTACCTCTCCGTCATACCATTACCCTGGGGGTGATAGGGGGTCGTCCGGCTTTTGGCAATTCCCAGAAGATTGCACAGCTCATGGATTACTGCGGCGCCAAAACACTTTCCCTGGTCGCTATGTATACGCTCTGGTATGCCATAGTGTATCACATACTTTCCCCAAAGTGTCTTCGCAACCGTAGCAGCAGTCTGGTCACGAGTTGGATATGCCTGCGCGTGTCTGGTAAAATGGTCAGTAATGACCAATACATTTTCGATGCCGCCGGTTGAGGCTTCCAAGCTGAGGAAGTCCAGACACGCCAGCTCAAGTGGACGTGAAGTGCGGATACTCTTCAGTGCAGTTCGTCCTTTCGGCTCTGCTGTTTTCCGAAGGGTGCATCGCTTGCATCGATGTATGTGACGCTTGATGTCCAAAGGAAGGCCAGGCCAGTAGAAACGGCTTTTCGCTAAGTCCAGTGTTCGTTCATACCCAAAGTGACCCATCTCATCATGAACACCTCGAAGAACTCTTCTCCTATAACACCGAGGGAGGATGGGTACAAGGGGAACATCACTCTCTGCAGGCTGTAACATGACAACACCTTGGACTATGGTCAGCTGGTCCCATTTGCTTAGCAGCCTTTTAACTTGTTTGGACTGCATGTCACACTGTCGACGGGTTGGCCTGTGTCCTTTCAGCATCCACTGCCGAACATTGCAGATGACCTCATCCTTTTGTTGAGCTTCATGTATGTCTTTGAGAGAGATTTCAGATGGCAGGGAAATTGCAGGGTCATCGGTGGCGTGCGTCGAGCATTGGTTGCTTCTGTCTGTGCAGTTTCCAATGGGTCGCATGGCCTCTACTCGCACCACATATGAGGAGTGCTCATCTGCACTGACATCCGGTTGGATTGAAGACGCTTTGTCCAGGGCTTGTCTGACATTCTCCCGTGTTATGCGAGACAGACCGTCTGCGTTGTCGTTGGACTTCCCTGGGCGGTACACTACCTCCAAGTCACACTGAGCCAGGTCACTTACCCATCGCTGCCCATGAGCATCTAACTTCGCTGATCCCAAGACGTATGTGAGGGGGTTGCTATCCGTGACGGCGATAACCTTCTGGCCATATGTGTAATCCTTGAACTTCTGCGTAGCCGCCCAGTGCAATGCCTTAAACTCTAACTTGTGTGCAGGGTACCGCATCTCTCCAGGACGAAGGCTTCGGCTGGCATATGCAATCACATGCTCCTTGCCGTCCAGCTTCTGGGCCAAAACAGCTCCAAGTCCATCCAATGAGGCATCTGTCTGCAAGATGAAGCCCTTGTTAAAGTCTGGAAAGGAGAGGACTGGGGCAGAGGTGAGCTTCTCCTTCAAGACGTCAAAGGCGTGTTGGCACTCTGCAGTCCACAAGAAAGGTGCAGGGGGTCTTCTTTCCTTAGACTTTTGCTTACTTCCCCCAATCAAGCAGAACAAGGGACGTGCAATCGATGCATACTTCTCAATGAAACGTCTGTAGTAGCCTGTGAAGCCCAGAAAACTGCGCACATCTCGCTTCGTCTTTGGTACGGGCCAGGCCTTAACAGACTCTATCTTCTCTGGGTCAGTGGCAACACCATCCTTAGAAACTACATGCCCCAAGTATTGGACTTCTTGTTGAAGGAAATGACACTTGCTAGGCTTGAGTTTCAGTCCGTGCTGTCTAAGTCTTGTAAAGACACGTTCTAGCCTGGTCAGATGTTCCTCAATGGTTGAGCTGAATACGATGATGTCGTCCAGATATATGAGTACTTCAGAGAGGTTCATATCACCTAGCACTGTGTTCATGAGCCTCTGGAATGTTGCAGGAGCATTCATGAGTCCAAAGGGCATACGGGTATACTCATATAGACCCATGGGTGTTGTGAAGGCTGTCTTTTGACGGTCATCCTCTGCCATCTCCACTTGCAAGTATCCTGACATTAGATCTAGGCTTGAGAAATACTTTGCTTTCCCAAGGGCATCTAGGGACTCGTCAATTCTCGGGATAGGATATGCATCACGAACAGTCCTCGAGTTCAATTTGCGAAAATCTACGCACATCCGAATCTTTCCGTCCTTCTTGCGAACAATGACAATTGGTGATGCAAATGGAGACTTGCTTGGAGTGATAATCCCTGCCGACGTTAAATCTTTGATGTGATCTTTAACTTCCTGAAAATCGGCAGGAGGAATCCGTCGGTAAGGCATCCGGAAAGGAGTTCGGTCGACCAGGGGAATTCCATGCACTACTGTATTCGTGCGTCCAAAATCTTCCGGACCAGTGGAGAATACGTCTGCATTCTTTTTCAGTAGATTGACCAGAGCCTCTCTATCCGCTGGTGATAACTGGTCAGTTGGTGTGTTGACGTCTTGGAGGTGATCTGCAACCTCTTGCCTGAACATATCTTCTGGCACTACTCTGCTCCTATCACTACGTGATTCCTCGGGAGTGCCACATTCGGCTACCAGCGTTGCAACCTCCAGTTTGGCCACAGCATCATTCCTCCGTAGGCACACGTCCACACCACCTACGTTGGTTACTCTTGCGGTTAAACAACCATTACGGATCTCACTCAGGGCAGAATCCACTTTTAAGGAACTACCAGGGGAATGTTCACAAACTACAGCAGAAATTATGCGGTTATTGGTAGACTTTGGTGCCTTTGCTTGGACGTCCATGTATTGGCCTGGGCGGATCACCCGTGGCTTCTTCCCATCATACCGGACAAGACCAATGTTTCCACCTTCATCTGCCAGGTCGAGGCCATCGCAGTTCATGGCCTGATAGGCCAGGAACCATGGCATCGATTCCGACTTCACCTTCGCCATGAATTTCCTCCCATGCTTGCTATGCGCCTCATCCCGGAAGGGTCGAATGACATTTGTTCCCAGCAGACAGGAGACCTCTCCATCTTTCTGGATTGTAGGCACCACCAGAGCTGGTATGGATTTCACAGACATTCCCTGAGCCTCTACATCGAGTAAGATCACCCCAACATGTGGTACTACATGACCACCAGCACCTTCAATTCTAACATCACCCCTGATAGCAGACGGACGTCTTAAAGACGTCGTATATTGGTCGTATTCTGGTCAACTGGTCATACGTCGTATGAACGACGTTATCACGACGTCTTCGTGACGACTTTCTAAGACGAGTACGTATTGTCTTATTTGGATGACTAGTTTATGACGTGATTTTGACGTCAGTTATTTACCACTTATATGATTGATTATTCAAGACCAAAAAACGACGTAATTATTACGTCACTGCACTGACCACTCGCGACCAGCTACAATCATGACTAGTTAATGACGTGATTTTGACGTCAAGTATTTACCACTTATATGAAGGATTTTTCAAGACCAAAAACGACGTAATTATTACGTCACTTCATTGCCAGCTCACGACCAGTTACGACTTGCATCATCCATGACCATTTCTTGACGTGATTTTGACGTCAATTATTTACCACTTATAAACGATTATTCAAGACCCCCAAAAAGACGTCATTTTCCAGTCACTTCATTGCCAACTCACGACCAGTTAAGAATTGCACTATCCATGACTAGTTCATGACGTGATTTTGACGTCAATTATTTACCACTTATTTGAACGATTATTCAAGACCAAAAGACGACGTAATTATTACGTCACTTCATTGCCAACTCACGACCAATTAAGAATCGCACTATCCATTACTATTTCATGACGTGATTTTGACGTCAATTATTTACCACTTATATGAACGATTATTCAAGACCAAAAAACGACGTAATTATTACGTTACTTCATTTCCAACTCACGGCCAGCTACGAATGACTAGTTCATGACGTGATTTTGACGTCAGTTATTTTCCACTTATATGAACAATTCAAGACAAAAAACGACGTAATTATTATGTCACTTCATTGCAAGCTGACGATCAGTTATTTCACCATCCGTGACTAATTCTTGACGTGATGGTGACGCCAATTATTTACCACTTACGAACGATTATTCGAAACCAAAAACGACGCAGTTATCACGTCATGTCATTGCCAACTCACGACCAGCTAAGAATGACTAGTTCATGACGTGATTTTGACGTCAATTATTTACCACTTATGAACGATTATTCAAGACCAAAAGACGACGTAATTATTACGCACTATCCATTACTATTTCATGACGTGGTTTTGACGTCAATTATTTACCACTTATATGAACGATTATTCAAGACCAAAAAGCGACGTAATTATTACGTGACTTCATTTCCACCTCACGGCCAGCTACGAATGCCTAGTTCATGACGTGATTTTGACGTCAGTTATTTTCTACTTATATGAACAATTCAAGACCAAAAAACGACGTAATTATTATGTCACTTCATAGCAAGCTGACGATCAGCTATTTCACCATCCATGACTAATCCCTGACGTGATGTTGACGTCAATTATTTACCACTTATGAACGATTATTCAAAACCAAAAAACGACGCAGTTATCACGTCATGTCATTGCCAACCCACAACCAGTTAAGAATCGCACTATCCATTACTATTTCATGACGTGATTTTAGCATAAATTATTTACCACTTATATGAACGATTATTCAAGACCAAAAAACGACGTAATTATTACGTGACTTCATTTCCAACTCACAGCCAGCTACGAATGACTAGTTCATGACGTGATTTTGACGTCAAGTATTTACCACTTGTTTAACGCTTATTCAAGACCAAAAATCGACGTTAATATTACGTGACTTCTATTCCAACTCACATGACGTAATTTTGACGTCAGTTATTTTCCACTTATATGAACAATTCAAGACCTATTAAAAAACGACGTAATTATAACGTCACTTCATTGCCAACTCACGACCAGCTAAGAATGACTAGTTCATGACGTGATTTTGACGTCAAGTATTTACCACCTGTTTAACGATTATTCAAGACCAAAAATAGACGCTAATATTACGTGACTTCACGACCAGCTAAGAATGACTAGTTCACGACGTGATTTTGACGTCAAGTATTTACCACTTGTTTAACGATTATTCAAGACCAAAAAACGACGTAATTATTACGTGACTTCATTTCCAACTCACAGCCAGCTACGAATGACTAGTTCATGACGTGATTTTGACGTCAAGTATTTACCACTTGTTTAACGCTTATTCAAGACCAAAAATCGACGTTAATATTACGTGACTTCTATTCCAACTCACATGACCTGATTTTGACGTCAGTTATTTTCCACTTATATGAACAATTCAAGACAAAAAACGACGTAATTATTATGTCACTTCATTGCAAGCTGACGATCAGTTATTTCACCATCCATGACTAATTCTTGACGTGATGGTGACGCCAATTATTTACCACTTATGAACGATTATTCAAAACCAAAAAACGACGCAATTATCACGTCATGTCATTGCCAACTAACGACCAGTTAAGAATTGCTCTATCCATGACTAGTTCATGAAGTGATTTTGACGTCGATTATTTACCACTTATTTGAACGATTATTCAAGACCAAAAGACGACGTAATTATTACGTTACTTCATTGCCAACTCACGACCTGTTAAGAATCGCATTATCTATTACTATTTCATGACGTGATTTTGACGTCAATTATTTACCACTTATATGAACGATTATTCAAGACCAAAAAACGACGTAATTATTACGTCACTTCATTTCCAACTCACGGCCAGCTACGAATGCCTAGTTCATGACGTGATTTGGACGTCAAGTATTTACCACCTGTTTAACGATTATTCAAGACCAAAAATAGACGTTAATATTATGTGACTTCAATTCCAACTCACGATCAGCTAAGAATGACTAGTTCATGACGTGATTTTGACGTCAGTTATTTTCCACTTATATGAACAATTTAAGACCAAAAAACGACGTAATTATTACGTCACTTCATTGCAAGCTGACGATCAGCTATTTCACCATCCATGACTAATCCCTGACGTGATGTTGACGTCAATTATTTACCACTTACGAACGATTATTCGAAACCAAAAACGACGCAGTTATCACGTCATGTCATTGCCAACTCACGACCAGCTAAGAATGACTAGTTCACGACGTGATTTTGACGTCAATTATTTACCACTTATATGAACAATTATTCAAGACCAAAAAAAAACAACTAATTATTACGTGACTTCATTGCCAACTGACGACCAGCTCCGAATGACTAGTTCATGACGTAATTTTATTTACCACTTATGAACGATTATTCAGTTTAAATCCAAACATGGGAACGGTTTGGGATTAATTAGACAATGTCTATATTTTTTTTAATGACTAGTTCATGACGTGATTTTGACGTCAATATACAACTTATGGTTCGATATGTGCCCTAGAAAAAAAGGATATCAGAACGTGCATTCGCTAGACTTTGGATATAAAAGCTAAATAATTTTTTGCTATTGCAAACATAAGGGAAAGAAGAAGAAAGGATAATTAATACAATTAAATGATACAGTATTGACTGCAGGCTACGTCATCGAGCCACTCAACTAGCGCGTGATATTGATACACGGCTAGTTTGGCAGGCTAGGCATGCACGGCCGGTACCTTTTGCCGGTACGCAATGTATACAATTATCTTGCTGACATAATGGGGTTTTTTTTGTTTGTTTTGTTTGTTTTTTGTTTTTTTTTTTTTTGGTGTTTTTTAACGTGATCGTTTTACTCGTCCGTCGTTTCACGTGCGTGCATTGCCGCGCTGCTCGACTCAGAGTGGAGTGTGTGCATGTGAAAAATAGCAGTGGAACAGGTTACTTTAACTTCTCAGGCATACGAACTCGTCTTCGTTGATCTTCTAAATCTAAAGACCTTCCATGATCCATCAAAGTTTAAGTTCAGGTTTCGTGGCAAGTAAGTTAGGTATTCACACCACACTGTGCATTATGTGTAGCTAAGACAGTAACAGATAGACACTAGGAACACGATGCATACAATGACAAAAGAGAGCGGACAAAATATACAGATCCTCATTGTACCCTCCACAATTGTTCTGGTAGACAAAAGAACATCCCTTCATTGCTATTATGTAAGATAAGTAGAACAGGTGAATATGCATGTGACACCTGCTCTACATAATCTTACATAATAACAATGAAGGGATATTCTTTTGTCTACCAGAGCAAGTGTGGAAGGTACAATGAGGAGCTGTATATTTTGTCCGCTTCTTTGTTTGCCATGTTCATAGTGAGACAACGTGTGTTATTATTAGTCACACTGTTTGTAGAACTGTCAGTATACTATCAATCACATTTGTCAAGTGACCGTTATTATACATTACAGTCGAAATTATGCATCTGCTGAGTGCTGTATTTTGTCACTTTCATGGGACATTAAATTATATATACAATTACAAATTATCATTTAGTGATCATTTAAATACTGCCAGAGTTAAGTCTACTTACATTGAAGTAAACATCGAAATAAGTAGACTAAATACTAACTGTTAGGCAGTGTACCCTATAGGCTATGTTTTTTGTCCAATAATATTGTTACTAACTGTAATATTAAACTGTTAGAGTTAGAGTGAAGTGCTTTTAAATATAAGGCACCATCAGGCAAGTCTCTGATGAATTTATTCCTTCATTTGATTTATTTATTAGTTTATGTCACTTATTCTTTTCTTGGGGGCATTCATGATGGCACCTCGATCTGTTCATACGTACATTTCAGAAAAAAGAGTGAAAAATTCGAAATTTCTAAACAAACCAAACATATTCTATGATTGTCTTTTATTGCCTATACTCATGTTAGGGCTTGTAGGTGCATTATGTTTTCAGGTTGTCGGTCCATCCATCTGCCTGAACAAAATCGCACCTACACAATATCAAGAGAACCCTTGGATGAATGTTGTTCCTATTTGGCTCAGGGAAACCGGCAGTGCATGACACGAGATGAGCCGATTAGATCGTGGGCAAATATGGCCCAGTTCAAAGGTCATGAAATTTACTCCCAAATGTCACATAAAATGTGTTTCTAAATTAAAAATGTCATGAAATTGAAGGTAGAAAATTAGGGGGAAATAAATAATTTGCCTAAAATTGTATGGTGTCAGGCAGAAATCAAAAGAGACATTTTGGTATTTTTTTCAGTCTCAACATCGCCTTTGATTAGGCAACTAGACATTGGTGCTATATAAATACCCTGATTGGATTGGAATGTACAATATTTACAATTGAATAAGGAAAAAAATACAAAAAAGAAACAAAAATAAATGCTCTCATATTTCAATTTAATTTCAGAATTGAGACGATTGCATAATAACATGGAGGAAGTCATGTCGGAGGTGAGGGAAAACCGGAAACTTCTTGGGGCAATCCGTGCCAAAATTGAGAAGGGCAGAGTGGCTGAAATTGCTGATATACCAGAAGGAATACCCTCTCTTCCACTTAATAACGTTCAAGACTTATGTGAGGTCAACACGATCCTTCAGGAGGATCTGGCAAAAAAGCAATTTGTGAGTGTCTTTATCTGCTTATAATAGTGTTATACAGTTGATTCATTAACTTTCTTCTGCACTTGTTATGATCCAAAATCCACAAAAGATAAGAATCAAACAAAAGATATAAACTTTAGATGATTTATGGTTTAATTTAAATATTTACCAACATCAGATATAACAGAATTACAGATTCTAGTTACAAATACACTACATGTACTTAAACTGGCAAAGACTTACAATTTCTCAGCTGGGAAATTCCTATTAGTCCAGAATGTTCCTGAAGTGTAGAGTAAGCTGGCTGCTAATCCACAAATATTGAATCCAAACGGTATGTTGTCCAACTGGCAAAAGAAGATTCCAGATCCAGCCGAAGAATGTCCAAAATAATTCAGGAGGTCATCGATGTCGATAATGATGTCGATGACGATGTCCAAGACGATGGCAATCACAATGTCGATAACAGTGTCAACTGCAATCTCGATAATCAATGTCAATGACGATGTTGACCACAATGTCAATAACGATGTCGAACACGACGTCAAATATGTCAAGGATGAGGTCCAAGATGAAGTCCAAGATGAGGTCCAAGATGATCTCCACAGGTTGATATCAATATCAGATGGTGTTAACTGAGAACTTATGCAATATATGCTCCACGATGTATTCAGGGTATAAATTCTGAAATTTCTGTGCAAGCTCCCAGCTTATATACAATCTCAACCCTTAATTAGAATTTTCTACATTCCACTACAATATTCATGAAGGTTTGGAACTCTCTTGTAAGTTCCATATAGTTCTAGTTGTAACAAACAAAGGAAGGGGATTCCCCTTTTCTATAAATAGACTCATTGCAATGTTACACTCTAAGAGGTTCATGTAAAGGTCAGGATACATGTAATCAACACATTCCAACATGTACATTATACATTGCAATTATCCTATAGTACATCACACACAATGTAAAGATCTAGAATGTTCTCTCTACTGTATGTGCATTCTGATTATTTCACTGCTACACATTATATTCACTTTTCACATATGAATATTACTCTCTTCTGGAAATTTCTATGTTCATAAAATCATATAGAAAACTGGAAAAATAACTTCTTTCTAGAAGATTCCTTACTTATATGACACACTTTATACTCAATTATTTATGCAAACATTCAACTTAATTGGGAAAATTAACTATCAGAATTTCAACAGCATATTTGTTTATTGTCATGATTGTAGAAAGTTGGATTAAATATAGTGTTTGTGACATGCATGATCATTCCAGAATTGAAATTGACAATTATTTTTGGAGAATATTATATTTCCATTATTACATACAGGAGAGGTCAATTAATTGTTCTGCAGCTATGTCATGACTTCAAACAGCCAGCAAGTTTGTTTTTGTCTTGCTTGCAAAGCTGCTGCTAAATGCATTTTCTTTGCAATATAGTTATCAATTTCAGCCTCAGGTTGTTTACAGAGCTTGCAGGAGGAAAAACAATGCTTTGCATCCACCTTGTAGGTCTTCCAGAGTTTGCATGCCTATAATGAAATTGACCTCTGCTTGGAATAATTAAGTTTGAAAGAACTTTTGAAATCAGTATCGGTTTCAATTGTGAGATCTTATGCATGTTTAAATCAGATAGGAAGATGCATGAAAGTAAGAATAATACATGTTTACTGCTATTCCCTTTAATTTTTCCAGATGTCATACTTAAAGAGATGTGGAGGGGCCACCAAAGAATCAGTAAGGCGTGTGCTGGACACAATGATGGACCCTCAGTTGTCTGTGCAATTCAGTTGGATGGGACAACGTGGCAGAAGCACAAGTTTTCGGGATATAAGGCGATGATAGATGTTATCTTTGGTAATTAGATGTATATATATTTTCTCATCTTCAGAAGAGTCTGTTGATTTTCTTTTCTTCTTGAATCATAAGCAGATAGTTGCAGACATCTAGAAGATTACATTTAAAGTAACTTGGATATATATAACTTGGATATATATATATATATATATATTTCAGTGTTTCAAAATATTGTCAAATTAAATATGAAACAATGCTAAAAGATATTGGATAAGAAATAAGGAAGTTATGACATTATGAAAGTTCATATTTTTGGGGAAAAACACTTTTTGACCAATACTTAGTGTTTTAATGAGCGAGGTGATGATATCATTGCCTCACAATTTGCTATCCTTTTCATATACAGAAATGACAAAAGTTTCATATTTCAGCTATGAGAATCTAAAACTTGTCTTATCACCGCCCGAAATAAAGGAGAAATAATACATTTTGCTATGGGGATATGTGTTACGAGTGTGAGCTTAAAGTTTTTTTAGAAATCCATATACAGCGTATTTGAAAAAAATTATGAGGTGATGACATCTACTCGGCCATTTAAATATTTGCAAGGACTGGTCAAGAAAATAAAAATGAAATTTTGAAATGTCATATCTTCCTGCATGAGATTTGTGTGACATTTGTACTGTTCTGTATGATGTTTTCTCATGAAATAAGAAGAATAAATTCTGGAGTGGATTTCTTCTATATTTCAAACAACTATCTGTTTTTTAGGATGCTCTTAAGAATTCCACAGATGCTTGCATGTATTTCATATACAATTTCGGTGCCTCTATCTCCATAAGGAGCGCTAAATGTTTTATTCACATAAAATGTAAATGTTCTACTTGTTTCATGATTGCATGACATGAAACTTAAACTTATACTAAACTGCAGTTAGTTCTGTCCATAAATGTACATTTAAATGTCATCTGGAGTATTGGTAATGTACGGAAGAAAATGGAGAGAGTTCCCATCCATTTGTATCCAACCTAAAAGCATTTTATGAATACATTCCATGAAAATAAAGCACCTAAAATGTTCTAAATATTTGTAGAATTTGAAGTTAAAACATGGCAATTGACAAGCAATTCAAAAGTAAAGTTAGTGTCAAACTGAAATCACACTGCAAGTACTCCTGATAACCTTTAAACATAATTATGACAAAGTTTTATTTGATATAAAATATTAGAAACTAAAATAAAATTGAACTGAATTGAAACTGTGTATGCAATTTTCAGCACTTTCATACTTTTTGCAGAATATATTGGTAGATGTAAAAGGGTATTTTTACCAATAGCGCATTTTCTTTAGGAGAAGAGCTTGATAGATTTTGTCAATATGCCATATCTTGCAATGATTGAGAGTTGCAGTTTTCATAACTCAAAATCTTTTATTTTATTATTCCTAAGACTATATTCGTCTGCCAATCCACAGGACAGAGAATTCATTAGTTATACATGTACATCAATTATTCAAAGAGCCACTATGAAGTTTATGTTAATAATGGACTTTTCATAGTCACCAAGTTGTGCGTATTTATTTCTTATGAACTGGACTGAAATGCTACGTACAATTAATATGCTTCATTCAGGCATTTTTCCTTGTGAAAATATATTTGTCAAAGAAATTCAAGGGTAAATCAACTTGCATTATTTTGAACCAACTTATTCTGATTACAGTTCCACCATTTGGTTTGTTGTCTTACATAGATTCCTAGCATTTTGTTCCATAATTAACTTTCTTTATTTTTCCTTGTTCTTGTATAAAACATTGTTCTGGTGCAAGATCTAGATTCAAACCCAAATTGAAAAAAAAAATGCTTTGCAAATAATTCAGCATTTTGAGTATCTACTTTATGCAAATGAGGCAAAACATTCTTAACAAAATCTTATACTCATGCTATTTCATGAGTTAGTAATTCATGTACATTCAACATTACCATTTTTGAGACCATAGAAATCAGGTACTTTCCCCTCCAATTTTGTCAGTGATGCTGTTTTTGGGGTAAATGTTCAAAAATTTTTTACTTCGTGCCAAAAATCCATTCATTTTCACAACTCTTTTCATTAGGGTAGCTTGTGTTTCCCACTGTGTGATTTAATAATCCACCTGTTAACATATACCTGTATATAATTACTCACACATCAGTTTTGATTATCATTGTTATGTATGTTTTATGAATGGATGTTTGCAGCTGATTTTCATACCAGTGGCATTAAAAATGTGAAACTGATTTTATGTCTGCCTTGTATATTATGCATAACTTATTTTTCAGTGATTGTACATGTATGTACTTTGAATTTTGGTATCCATGTGCTCATGAATGCTTTTGACAGGTCGTCATTACACTTAAAGTAGAACACTCAAGAAAATCACAAATATGGCAATTAATGTATCACTAGAAATTGGGAAGCTTACAGATGGCAATCGTATAAGTTTTATGTCAACTGCGTATATGATGATTATAAAAACAACATAAATAAAAGCTCTTCTCAGCATGTGGAATATCCGAGGATTCGCCAGAAATATAGCGATGTTTTGATGTCGTCATACGAGGGATCGATCCTGCTTAAGCAGACGACGTCCTATAATGAATGAACGTAATTGCAATGCAATTATTTATCAAATTATAAAGAGTTTGGTACATTTAAACATGACCTTATTTCACACCATTCGAAAAGGGAAAGTGAACTGATTCTGATAACTAAAACCGTTTGATTGTAAATACACAGGAGAAGGGTCAATGATCAATGAAATAAACCCCATTTTCAAATTGAAAAGCCCTGCGAATAATAGCTGGATGGTATTCGTTCCCTCTTGAAACGCCGAACATGCCGCGGTGCAAGCAGCTGAAAATACAATGGCGTCTTATTTTGTTTACAAGTGACTGATTCCTTTATTTTTTTAACGCTGCATTTTTCATCAAAATAATACCATACACGAAGTTAAGAGTGAGGCAACAGACTAACATTAAGACTGACGCTAGTCAAGTAAGAGAAATAAGTGAAGAGGAGATGACAAAACAGGCACTGAAAAATGTGTATAATGTTATGGGACATCGTCTGCTTAGACAGGACTCGCCCCTCTTGTGTCGTCACACATCTCAGCAGCGTTCGAGGAGCTTTTCAGCTGCTATATCGGGGGCTGTATTTTACCGTTTTATAATTGATAATAATCATTAATTCAAATGTTTCCAAGCTTTAAATTTGGATAACCTTGTTTAATTTATGCCATCTATGCAATAATAAGTATTAAGCCAATATTTAAAATCATTAACGTTCTACTTTAAACAGATTGTAATTAGTGGTTCAGATGGTAAAATATGACGTAATATTTAAGTCGTGATTTAAGTCTTTTTTACGTCCTGTAATTATGTCAATAAGTCTAAAACTTGCACCAACGCAAGACGTCATGAGGACGTCTTATTTTGAGGTCATCTTTACGTTTTGCAGGTCACTAAATGATGACTTTGCAAATCACCAAATGACGACTTTTGGACCTCTTTTGGACGTCTTGCGGGTAGTAAAATATGACGTGATATTTAAGTCGTGATTTACGTCTTTTTTATGTCTTGTAATTACGTCAATAAGTCGACAACTTGCACCAACGCAAGACGTCATGAGGACGTCTTATTCTGAGGTCATCTTTACGTCTTGCAGGTCACTAAATGACGACTTTATTACGTCTTTTGGACATCTTGCAGTTCACCAAATGACGATTCTTTGACGTCTTTTGGGCGTCTAGCATATCACGTCATTTGTTACCACACTCAAGACCTCTAAAAGACGTCATGAAGCTGTCATTCACTGACCTGCAAGACGTAAAGATAACGTCAAAATAAGACGTCCTCATGATGTCTTGCGTTGGTGCAAGTTGTCGTCTTATTGACGTAATTACAGGACGTAAAAAAGACGTAAACCACGACGTAAATATCACGTCATTTTTTACCACCCGCAAGACCTCTAAAATACGTCATAAAGTGGTCATTTAGTGACCAGCAAGACGTCCAATAGACGTCACAAAGTCGTCATTTGGTGATTTGCAAGACGCCCAAAAGACGTCATGAAGTCGTCATTCAGTGACCTGCAAGACGTAAAGATGACGTCAAAATAAGACGTCCTCATGATGTCTTGCGTTGGTGCAAGTTGTCGTCTTATTGACGTAATTACAGGACGTAAAATAGACGTAAACTATGACTTAAATATCACGTCATTTTTTACCAGCCGCAAGACCTCTAAAAGACGTCATAAAGT
Organism: Heliocidaris erythrogramma; assembly: GCA_025617745.1. Taxonomy (NCBI): domain Eukaryota; kingdom Metazoa; phylum Echinodermata; class Echinoidea; order Camarodonta; family Echinometridae; genus Heliocidaris; species Heliocidaris erythrogramma. The sequence continues at coordinate 321,303 of CM046868.1, forward strand.
GGTCATTTAGTCACCAGCAAGACGTCCAAAAGACGTCAAAAAGTCATCATTTGGTGATTTGCAAGACGTCATGAAGTTGTCATTCAGTGACCTGCAAGACGTAAAGATGACGTCAAAAATAAGACGTCCTCATGATGTCTTGCGTTGGTGCAAGTTGTCGTCTTATTGACGTAATTACAGGACGTAAAAAAGACGTAAATCACGACGTAAATATCACGTCATTTTTTACCACCCGCAAGACCTCTAAAAGACGTCATAAAGTGGTCATTTAGTGACCAGCAAGACGTCCAATAGACGTCACAAAGTCGTCATTTGGTGATTTGCAAGACGCCCAAAAGACGTCATGAAGTTGTCATTCAGTGACCTGCAAGACGTAAAGATGACGTCAAAATAAGACGTCCTCATGATGTCTTGCGTTGGTGCAAGTTGTCGTCTTATTGACGTAATTACAGGACGTAAAAAAGACGTAAATCACGACGTAAATATCACGTCATTTTTTACCACCCGCAAGACCTCTAAAAGACGTCATAAAGTGGTCATTTAGTGACCAGCAAGACGTCCAATAGACGTCACAAAGTCGTCATTTGGTGATTTGCAAGACGTCCAAAAGACGTCATGAAGTTGTCACTCAGTGACCTGCAAGACGTAAAGATGACGTCAAAATAAGACGTCCTCATTACGTCTTGCGTTGGTGCAAGTTGTCGTCTTATTTACGTAATTACAGGACGTAAAATAGACGTAAACTATGACTTAAATATCACGTCATTTTTTACCACCCGCAAGACGTCTAAAAACGTCATAAAGTGGTCATTTAATGACCAGCAAGACGTCAAAAAGACGTCCAAAAGTAGTCATTTGGTGATTTGCAAGACGTCATGAAGTTGTCATTCACTGACCTGGAAGACGTAAAGATGACGTCAAAATAAGACGTCCTCATGATGTCTTGCGTTGGTGCAAGTTGTCGTCTTATTGACGTAATTACAGGACGTAAAAAAGACGTAAGCCACGACGTAAATATCACGTCAATATCACGTAATTTTTACCACTCTCTGCTATCAGGGACAAGGGATCAACTCCTGGTTACAAAGAGTTGAGTGTTGCTTCACATAGTCAGAAGTGATGGTGGTTACTTGTGAACCTGTATCCAAGATGGCGACACAAGGCTGCTTGTTTACCACTAAAGTTGTGCTGGTTACTGGTCCAATAAGCTCTCCATATGCAAGTCGCTCCACCTTCTCATGTCTCACGGGGTAGTTGAATTTGCTCTCTGGGCGTTGAACATTTGTCATACCCACAGACTGCCCACTGTCTGCAGGTTCTAGGCGTTTAAAGGATGCATTGGTGCCTCTTGTGATCCTTGTTGTTGTTGCGGTTGGTGCTGCTGTGGTGTCGGATCCTGTTGGAGGCCTGGCTGGGGGGCCTGTTGGCGCCTTCTTGGTCGACGTTGTGGGCACGCACGGGAGAAGTGTCCTGGCTGGTGGCATGTGAAGCAAACATCATTACCTGGCAGCGAGCCATGTCCTCTTGAAGGAGGCGGCCCCATTACTAGGCTCTCCAGCATGTCAAGTCTTGCCCTTGACCGCTGTTGCTCATCCAGGACTTGATGAATGAGATTCGATGTTTGCCCCTGGAAGGCATGCATCTCCTTCAGAGTCCTCGTAATTTCATCAAGCGCCTGATTTTGGGAAGTGGCAGGAGTAGGCCTTGCATCCGCCTTCACGTCCATCCTGTAGGAATTGGCTCCCTTTCTTTGCCTCTGCTCCTCCTCTATGATCCTTAACTCCCTTCTTAACTCTCTGAACGTCATGTGTCTCGGCCTCATCGGAGCCAAGCGGCTTTTTACATCCTGGTCCCGAAGACCATACATAAACTGTACCGTTAACATCTTGTCCCGGGCTGTTGCCTCAACCTTCGCCGCACCAGTACCCCTTTCATGGGCCACTCTCAATTTGGCCTCTAGGGCAATAGCATAGTCAGATGGTGACTCACTTTGCTGTTGCATCCTTGCGTAAAATGCTGCCATTGGCGATGCCGTCCAATCGCTCTCCCCGTATTCTTCAAGCAACTCTGTGATTGCGGCATCTGGGGTGCAGCTGGACGGGCCCCCCAACTCTAAGTTTAGTATCAAGTCTCGTGCCCTTCCTCCAGTGTGTCTAACAATTTCATAGAACTCAGCTCGAAGTGGCATTGGCCCCTTTGACTCCAGTACATATCGCATATCCCTTACCCAATCTTCAACTTTTACACCCCCTCTACCCGTAAATGTTCCTACTGTCTTTATTTGGTGCGTTGTCACGCATCTTGGAGTGTGAGTCAAGTGTTGGGTGTGGTCAGGCATTGGGTCCATACCGGCTATCTTTAGGGGCGTCGCCACCGGTTTACCGAGGCTCCATGGCGGGGGCGTCCCAAGAGGTGTCGTTCCATCTGTTCTAGTGGGGTGATGTTGCAGGCTAGATGGCGTCGTAATGTTGCAGGGTATTGGGGTTTCCATCTCTCTCCGCACAACTCGACGATGCTGTGTTGGTTTTCTTTGATTTGTTAAAATATTATATTTGTTATTTGTTGCTATTGCTTTATTCCATTTCGTTTGATATGTTTAGGTTAGCTAGGACCCAAATTTTCCTTGTATTAAAGCCTTCCCGGGTTTCGGCACCAAAATTATGTGACCTCCTATATGTGTACAGGACGTGTTTGAAATATAACTATTATGACTGAAATGATCTAATTAATTACCAGGTTCAACAAGAAGGCTGAAACAAAGAAGGAATTTGTAGTCTTGTGCTTTTCCCTTTAAACTGAACGAAAGTTCATTTATTTAGAAGTTAAGAAAACAAAAGTTTATAAACCAAAACAATGGAGTGATCAAAGAAAACCAACACAGCACTGAGTGTAACTATTCTGCACCTGCATAATCCTATAAAACAAAGGAAAACAAAGTCGTAATTAAGCATATAGAAAACAGCAGTCATAAACATAACTAACTCTAGTGATCATTAACATATATTCTACTTTTCTAAAGTGTTCACAAGAGCAAACATAATATCTGCATTTCTCAATTAATCTATGAGTGTGGTTTTATACTATTACTATGTAAAATACCTGTAATACATGCCTATAGATACAAATACACTAAAGACAACTGGATAAGACTACATCTGCACACTGGGCATCTTTACAATATCACATGTAAGATGTCTCTTACATGTATAATGTGACTTAAGATAACATTTACACCAACATATTTGAAAGTATCCGACATTTTTAAACGTTTTCTACATAGACATAATTATTAGAAAGAGACTCAAAGTGTATAATAAGCAAAATTAATAAAGAACCAATTAATCTCCTCCAAACCAGAGCTGCAACAGTGAGGGTCCGGTTTATGGAGTAGGAGACAAGTAAAACTAGTAGTTTACATCACCTATGAACATAACCCAAACAAGAGCATGTACCATCATAATGATCATGATAGATTAACAAATCATACAATATATATACAATAACAAAATTATGCAGGACACTGTATATCAATAACTCAAATTTCTCCAACATACACTTTCATGACAGGCAAATAGGCTTTATCAATCTTAATGAATGACAAGTCCCATAATATTGACGGAATAATATGTACATAAAATTACAAACATGTATATAGCACATAATTCATCTACATATTAGCTCTGTGCGACTACATGTACAGGTATAGAACTCAATTACCAACATCACTACATCAACTCTCCACTAACAACTCATCATAACAAATTTCCTAGACAATAGCATCAAAATATATGTCATCCACAATACACAAAATACATGGTTATTATTCAACAAAATGATCAAAAGTACCTACTTTGGTCTGCAGTGAATCTCAGCAAATTTCTTGTGACAACTGAAGCAGCTCTCTATCATACCAATGCTTACAGGGAGACTCTTCTAATCAAACTCTGCATCTCCCAATACACATGCTTGCTTTTTACCCTCTGTCCTCATAGAGGGGTGAATGGGGGGACCTCAGGGTCATTGTTTACATTACTGCTACACAAAGACATAGGGCCTACTGTTTGGGGATTAGGGAGTGACTGACCACCAGGAAATACTAGCTGATAAGAAGACTTATCAACTTATCTGTAAACTCCCTCATCACTGCTCTGTGCAATAGGGTAGGGGGCAGATGAAATAGTGGTTATAATGTTACACATAATAAAAAACAAGGTATATATACAGTTAACAACAAAATTATTCATACCCCTTGCAAAAATCTAGTTTTTTGCATTTTTCCTAAAAATGAATGGTTAAATGAAGTTACTTGTATATCACTTGAATACATTTAGTTATCATCTACAAATGAATGCCGTTTCCGGTTTCACCTCATTTGCATAACAATAGAAAAGGTGAGTTATCCAAACTGGGCGATGTTCAAAATTATTCATACCCTTGGTGATTTATTGACTTTGTCAATCAGTATGAATCCGATCCTTGTGATTAATGCTTGTACATGTAATTCACTTTATTTTAATACACCGTCACAAGGCTTCCGGAGGGGTCTCTGCTGGGATATCAGGCCAGTACTTATTCTCCAATGGCTCAATCTCCTTGAGGATGTGTCCACACATGCCTTCACCTGACCTTCAGGGAGTTCATTAGATTTCGTGTCCTACAGGTGATGCGGTTATCGACTTCATGATGACAGGACTATGATATTGAAATTTTCGGTGATTTATTCCATGCATTTTAATAAAAACTCTGTATCTACTTATGAAGCAAAGCACCATTCCTGAAGAGCCCTTCCCTTTTGCACTGCCTGTGGGAGAGTTCACCTTTATTCATTGGCCCCATTCTTAATCAGAGTGCTCAGGAAGGCCATGTTGGTGATATTAAAGTCATTGCATGACTCTAACGTCAGGTCACCATGAATAACAGTATGTAACCTTTGAGTACCATACACATCCCACATTGAGTGTTACTGTATATCAATCTTCATATGGTATATTCTTTGTATCTTTGGTATGAAAGCTACAATCCTTGATATCAAAATGAATGTAAACCAAATTTATATCATATGCCCTCCATGTTACCAGCTGCAGTGCACAAAATGCTACCACTTTGCATGACAGTGCACTGGAACATAAAGATCAGTATTTTAAGCTTCACTAGAGTACCCACTTGCAGGTGTCCATATCAAAAATGTGCCAATCAGTGTAACTGAATAAACTGATAAAATTGGCACCATCCAACCTTTAGACAACTACCATGGCCTCCCTAAACATTCTTAATAATAATGGAACAAAAGTATCAGGAAATACCTTCCCTTGGCAGTGCAACAGTGAATGCCTCTAGGGAAGTCTCTCCAGGAAGAGTGTTTTGTTTCAACTTAGATACAGAATTGTCATTAAAATGTAATGAATATTAACGAAAATATCAATATCATAGTCCTATCATCATGACGTCTAAAACTACACCACCTGCAAACACAAAATCTGCTTAAAATCCATCGAATCCCCTGAAGACCAGGTGATGGCATGTGTGGACAACATCCTCAAGGAGATTGGGCCATTGGAGACCAGGTATTGGCCTGATATCTCAGTAGAGACCTCCAGAAGCATTGTGACAGTGTGAAGAAAGTGTTACAAGCATTAATCACAAGGACTGGATTCATACTGATTGACAAAGTCAATAGATCACCAAGGGTATGAATAATTTTGAACATCACCCAGTTTGGATAATTCACCTTTTCTATTGTTATGCAAATGAGGTGAAACCAGAAACAGCATTCATTTGCAGATGATAACTAAATGTATTCAAGTGATATACAAGTAACTTCATTTAACCATTCATTTTTAGGAAAAATGCAAAAAACTAGATTTTTGCAAGGGGTATGAATAATTTTGTTGTTAACTGTATATAATGTACATGAGGTCAATACACATAATGGTACATGAAATAGCATAAATCAGGATACATGAAACCAGTATTATCCAGGCTTAATTGTACAGAACCTACTTACAAGGGGTGAGGAATGATAGGTAGGGTATCGAGCAAATCATAATCTCACAGTATAGTAAAGGTTTTTATAATTTTTCAGGGTGAAATGGATTAGTTTGGGATTATGTACCATTGTATTTCTATTTCAGTCTGTTTATGCTGTACGAAACAGGAAGGGCAGAGTAGAGGAAGGAAGAAAAGTGGTCACGCCATACAGTGACAACCTACATACATACATACATATTACATACATGTACATACATATTTTTAATTTATCAATGATTAATGGTATTGTACCCGTGAATATGAAAATAGCAAAGGTGATACCTATTTTGAAGAAGGGTGACCCCCAATTATTGACTAATTATCGCCCAATTTCTCTTTTGTCAACATTTTCCAAAATTCTTGAAAAACTTATATATGTCAGGACGGTGAAATTCTTTCATGTGAGTCAGATATTTTCTAAATTCCAATTTGGTTTTCGTGAAAAGCACACAAGAACTCATGCTATATTACACTTTATGATAAAATTTCTACCGCATAAGATAACCGCATGCACACAATAGGTATTTTTCTGGATTACCCCCAGGCTTTCGACACTGTTTATCATATTATATTATTACAGAAGTTATCTCATTACGGAGTCAGAGGAAAAGCCTTGAACTGGTTCACAAGATACTTGGCTAACAGGAGGCAGTTTGTTTCGCTGAATGAGATATAAAGCCAGAATTACAAAATGTCACGTGTAGAGTTCTACAAGGATCACTTCTTGGTCCACTTTTATTTCTTATATATTAATGATTTTCAATATTGCTCTTTATTTTCATTTATTTTATTTGCAGATGAATCAAATGTATTTTTATCACACAAATATCCTCGGGTCCTTTTTCAAACAGTTAATATTGAGCTAAGTAATAGTATAACTTGGATTCATGCAAACAAACTATCATTAAATTTTCAGAAGACCAATTATATGCTTTTTAGTAATTCTGCTAAAATGTTACCTGGAAATATTTTGTTTGGAGGAGTTTCGATAAATAGAATAAATTCTACAAAATTTCTTGGTCTGTATATATTGATGACAAACTGAATTGGAAAATTCATGTGGATAACCTTTTTAAGCTCTTATGACGAAATACTGGTGTTATATGCACACTGAAAACAGTTATTCCAAAAGAAATATTGTTTATCCTGTATTCGACTTTAATTCTTCCATATATGAATTATGATATGTTAGCTTGGGGTAATTCTTCAAAATCGCAAAAGGAAAAACTATTTTTGATCCAAAAGAGAGTTATAAGAATAATTTGTAATGCATATTTTCGTGCTCACACTAATGCTCTCTTTGTAATTATAAAGAGGAGATTATTAATAATCATAATATTTTTTTGAATAAAGCCTGAAAAAATCGTAGCGCCCCGACTGGCTTAACGTACCAATGCTCTACCACTGAGCTACCGAGATACGGCCGGACGGACGGTACAATCATTTCAAGCTGATGGATTTCACCGCTTCTATGTTACGGTCACTTAAATTGGAGGAGGCCTGCTATACGGTCAAGAATGAATAGTATAATTTGGTAAAAACAAGTGACTATAAGCTTGAAATGATTGTACCGTCCGGCCGTGTCTTGGTAGCTCAGTGGTAGAGCATTGGTACGTTAAGCCAGTTGCCCCGGGTTCGTTTCCCGGTCGGGGCGCTAAGATTTTTTCAGGCTTTATTCAAAAAAATATTATGAATGCTCTCTTTCATCAACATAAAATTCTGAAAGTGGAAGATATCTATTTTATGCAGTTAGGGTCTCTAATGTATGATTTTAATGCAGGTGACCTCCCACTAGCACTAACCAAACGTTTTAAGAAAAATAATGAAATTCATAGATATGCCACCAGACAGGCTTCAGCACTGCAATTACCCCGTGCAAGGACACAATTCACTCTTAATACGCTAGTATGTACTGCATGGACCCAGGTCTTGGAACTCGCTTGATGCAAGCATTAAGCATGCTTTTGAGTAAATCAGCTTTTAAACGAAGTCTCAAGTTACATCTTTTGAGGAATTATTTTGTTGATTTGTGAAGTCTTTAAATTATGTTGATGTTAGTAACTGATAGTATGTCCTGTATGATACATTACATAATACCTTAGTTCATGCCATACTTCCTTTTTAAAAAATGTATTTTATTCTTGAAATCCAGCTGTCTTCTTGTCACGTTTTTGTTGTGTCTGTGTATGTCTGTTGTCGTCTCACGTAACCCCTTGTATATCTTTATCTTCCCTCCCCCCCCCCCCCCCCCGCCCCCTTTCATTCCTATCGTCTTGTGATGTAAAAATCTCCCTTGCCCCCATTGTGCATAGTCACCATTGTGTATCCCTCAATTCCATTTAGTATTGTGTATTTCTTGTTACCATTTTTTTCCCCATCAATATATATATATATATATATTTCTCAATATATGTATATATTAGTTTTTATTCCTGAGGGACCTTATCTTATAAGCTATGCTTCATTAAGGTCTCCTCATTTGCCTTTCTCAAAATACTGTTCCCTTTCTTATTAACAACCGTGTAATCATTCATATCTTTATGTTTAATATACTTGTTGTGATGGGTTAAAGCCTAGTGTTACTGTTGTTATTGATACCATTGTTGAAAGAAAGTGTTGATGTTTTTGTTTTGTTACTTTATGTTGGAAGAAAGACAAATGAACTTCAAACTTGATGTTATGATCTATTGTAGATGTCACAATTGATGTAATGTCGCCCTCTGTTGGCGCATTGTATGTATGCCTCACTTTATGAATGCCATGTAGAGGTCAGTGATGCCATCTAATAAAGTCACCATGGAACTTCAAATTCACCTGAAATCGTCTGGTTTTTCCTTTATTATTGGCACAGTAGAAAAATACCAGTTGAAACCACTGCATCACCAATTGGCGCATCTACTTAGTGGAAAAGAAACCAGTTGAAACCAGTAACTCCGATTGCCACAATTAACCTTTTGTGACAGTTTCCCAACTTGGTCTTTCCAATTATGTGTTTCCAATGCAAGATATAGTTATAATGGTCTGAAACAGCAACTTTCCCTCATGCCCTGGTCCAGTTCCATGCCATGCGCAATGAAGATTTTTTTTTCCCAGTTGCCCACCGTGACTCCAGTTCAAATTCATAACCCTATATCTTTGAAAAAATAAAGCATGGAGCAAATTGTCTCCAGAACTTAAATGTCGGAGTACCATAGAACAATGTTAACTCTTCAAAAGGTATTTAAATTACATTACTGCTAAAAACATTGGATGTTCACCGAGACCATTAATTTGTGTCCGATTTGAATGCCCAAAACTTTCTTGCATTTGTACCTTACGTAAGCATCGATATAACAAAGAACGTTGATTACAATTAGAGCAGGGGAGAGTGAGTTCATGGTCTTCAGGGATTCCTTGTTACTGTAAAAAAAAAAAAAAAAAAAAAAAAAAAAAAAAAAAAATCATTTGGTATGATATATATACAGGGTGAACCCAGAAAGATTGCAACACCTGGGATCTGCAATTTCAAAGACATCATTGACACGATATCATTAATTGTATCCCCTGGCAGAATGCCAGAGAATACTTTGGATTCAGCAGCGTTCCGCCGCCGCCGCTTCACATTCTTGTGTGCGCTCTTGCGGTCACATTTCTCAACGGATTTCTTTCAAACTTTGTGGAGGCTGGTGGATCTTGGTAAAATCTAGACACCTATAAATTCTGGTGATGCTGCCCCCAGTGTTTCAACTTTTATAGGGTAAAAGGCCATATTTTGGGGGCTAGTTGTGTGCGCTCTTTTAGCGGTCACATTTCTCAACGGATTTTGTTCAAATTTTGCATGAAGGTGTAGATCTCTTGGTATAATCTAGAAACCTATAGGCCCGAATTCACTGAAAGGAGGTTTCAACCTAAACCATGGTTTAAACCTCCGTAAACGTACTGAAATGGGCGTAAATAAGCGCACACTGCCCATGCGCGCGCTCAAAGAAAATATAATGATTGGATCGGATTCCGTGCTGCCCCTAGTCCAGATACTGGCCGATTTTAATTCTTAATCGTCCGCTTCCCCCGGCCCCACACACTCACACGCCATTGATTCACATACCCCACTCACCGCGCAAATCCGCTGATCGCGTAGCCTCTTGTCGAGGCCCTGGCGCTGTTGAAATCCTTGGCGATATGGAGGCAAAAAACCGAGGCGCTTGCGCCGAGGGCCTCTTGACACCCGACCTGAATTATATATTCATGAGGCACGATTTCCTACTGAATTATGCATGAAAACGTGAATAGTTAGATAACCGCGGCGATCGCCCAGCAAATTGGCCAATGAAATCTCAAGGATTTCTTACTTCAGTTCTGGACTAGTCTATTATTTTTGGGGGGGATTACGTAAATCTCTTGCTCAAAATACATTCACAGACAAGCACATTATGAAGAATTCGATCTCTAGCTTACAAACCATGGTAATTTGAAATAAGACAAATGTACATATTTCTCAAGAGATCATCATATATTTACAAATAATGAAGAATGGGCAATACAAGTCACCGTTCAACAATAGATGCATCTCCATCAATTCTGATGTAACCAAGGAGTTACCAGCAACTTCACTGCCCGGCAAGGCCCCGGGGGATCCGCCTGGCCCTCGCGAAGCAGCAGTCCCACTCTCCATCCCTGGCCCACGGAGGTAATCAGCACAGAGCGGTAGCGCGTGAAAAATAACACTTTTTCCATAGCCAGTAGGCAGATTCACAAAAACATCTTGTCCTTTAAGTGCAGATTTGATTGCATCAACTTGCAAATCTTTGAATCTGTCAATCTTCAACATTCTAGCGGCATATTCTAAGCTCTTACAAATATCGTCATCACTGGTCGTGGAAGAAACGTTGAATGCCATTTTGGGCTGCGATTAATTAATATGTAAGAAATAGCTGCAGTCGAGTCATGAATATTTAACATTACGTCATGGTAGCTCGCGCTTATTGGATGATTTTCACCGACCAAAATTTGGTCGGAATATTTGTCAAAACAATGAAATACAAAAGAAATTCAGAACGGGTGTCAAGAGGCCCTCGGCGCAAGCGCCTCGGTATCGTGTATCGTTTGCCTCCATATCGCCAAGGATTTCAACAGCGCCAGGGCCTCGACAAGAGGCTAGTGATCGCGCGACTCCCCTTGAATTTAGACTATAACTTAATCGGCCACGATTTGCATTCAGCTTGATTGACATTTGCAATAAGCTAATCAGCGGAGCTTTGACAATCGTATAGGCGGAGCCCGACGGTGAGAGTTCCCCCTGTTTGGCTGGACTGTATTGAGTATCGACAAATTTGTGTAAGTCACTCGCCCTCAACGTCCGCTTGGTCTGCTTGCTGCGTGGATTATTCAATACAGTCCAGTAGGTGGACTATGCTGCCCCCAGTGTTCCAACTTTTATAGGGTAAAAGGTCATATTTGGGGGGCTAGTTTCTCAACGGATTTTGTTCAAATTTTGCATGAAGGTGTAGATCTCTTCGTATAATCTGGAAACCTATAGGCCCGAATTCACAAAGGAGGTTTCAACCTAAACCATGGTTAAAGCCTCCGTAAACGTACTGAAATAGGCGTAAATAAGCGCACATTGCCCATGCGCGTGCTCAAAGAAAATATAATGATTGGATCGGATTCCGTGCGCACGTACGCTTAAAAACCCCAGGAGGTGGTTTAAACCAAACCTTTGTGAATTCGGGCCGCGTTATAGAGTACCGAAGTGTGACGTCATACCGGCCAAGTTGTCAAGGTTGCTGGTTCTAAACAATTTTGTGCTACATGTAAACAATGGCGTGGTGATCACACCAGCGCCAAACACTGAACTTGCCCGCTCCAGCCCGTTGCTCGAATGACTTCGCGGTGAACCTCATCCCAGTTAGCAATCACACGTCGCTTCAACGTTGGACCAACGTTGTCCATTTTTTTTCCTGACGTTGGTCCAATGTTGGGTAGCAACGTTGGATCAGCGTTGTGTGTGCACGCCCATACATCGTCGCTCCAAAGTTGGATTTGCAGCACCTACAACAAACATCCAGCATGTCTCCAATGTTGGTCCAACGTTGCCAGCGCAGCGTTGGACCAACGTTGTGTGTGCACGCCCATACATCGTCGCTCTAACGTTGGATTTACATCACCTACAACAAGCATCCAGCATGTATCCAATGTTGGTCGAACGTTAGCGAGCAACGTTGGACCAACGTTGAATTCACATCACCAATAATAATACATCCAACATGCATCCAATGTTGGTACAACGCAGTCCAGCAAACCGGTCTCACGTATTTAAAAAAAATAATTATTATAATATTACATTGTCTATATCATCACACTATTTTCATTTTATCTATTATTTTTACCTATATCCTATCCTATCAGATCCTACACCTATAATCCTATCCTACTCTAATAGGCCTATATTAAAGGAGAATTAAGCCCTGATTACAAATTTACTTATATTGGAAGGTGTAATATATTCGTACTTATTGGCCTAAATCATTTTCTAATAAGATATCAGAAAAGGGTATAAATAAAGATATTCCAACACCCGGTATCAGGCCCGTAACTAGGGGGGGGGGGGGGTTCAGGGGGTTCGAACGAACCCCCCCGTTGGCGAGCAGAGGTCCGCTTAAAAAAAAAAAAGAAGCGAGGGGAGAGATGATGGAAAGGGAAACATAAAGTGATAAAATATCGGTCTTTCCATCTATTTAATACATTTTATTTTGATTTTGTCCCGTAACTTCCTAATCTGGCAAATCTATAATTAATCAATGTCGTCTTTCACCATTCATTTTCGAATTTTGTACATTATGCCATGTTGCAATCGATTTTCTTTCAAAGCGTCATTCAAAGAATTATTCAAATTCGTTTGTAGTATCGCCCCCAAACTGGCGAGCAGAAATCTGCTTCAACAACAACAACAAAAAGAATCATTAGGCGAAAAAAATTATCCAAAGTGACATCAGAATAGTGATTTTTTTAAGTTAAATTATTAAAAAAAATTCCATACCAACTGGCTTCGATAGGGGAGAGGCGCACAAGGGGGTCACGTGAAAGGGGACAGAGGAAGGAAAGTGGAAAATAATGTGAGATAATAACGTTTCCAGCCGGGTTTCCTTCAGTTTGCAGGCCCGTAACTAGGATTTTTGCGGGGGGGTTCAACATCGGAAAAAGTGGACCTTTTTGAGGGAGCGAAGCGACCGAGTAGGGGTGTCGGGTTAGGGGGTGTGCCCCTACAAGGATATGGGCACGAGCGTAGTCAAAATTTGACAGGGGGTGGGTCAAATGTGAAGCCCGAACATATACTACCACTGTGTTGGATTCCAAATACTGCGAGCGAGCAAAGCGAGCGAGAGAAAAATAAAATGTACTTTTAAATGGCAAAATTTTATTTCATTAGTCACCAATAGGTGAAATGTAAAGCTATATCTCCGGTCATCTAGCTGCCACATGTAGGAATCATTATTAATAAAGTTCTAGGAAGTGAAGCGAACGGCGGGGGGGGGGGGGGCACTTTGCTGTTGTTCTTTTATAGAAAATCAACCCTAATATCTGGGCGCCATGGTGATAGGGCAGTGACGTGCCGAAAATTGTCATAACATTGAATTTTTATGGACCTCGCTGCATGAAACATCTCGTTTATAAGGTTTGCGAGCGAGCGAAGCGAGCGAGGAAAAATGCACTTCACTTTGCTGTTGCGCATTTCAATAAAGAAAGTGGACCTAACAAGTATTTGGGTGTCATGGCGATAGGGCAACGACGTGCCTGAATATTGCAATAACATCCTATGGAAATATTCATGGACCTCGCTGCCTGAAACTATCTCATTTCTAAGATTTGCGAGCGAGCGAAGCGAGCGAAGAAAAATGCACTTTAATTTGTTGCTCATTTCAATATAGAAAGTAAGGTAAGCCTAATTTCTGGCGCGGTGGCGATAAGGCAGTGACGTGCCCGAAAATTGTCATAACATTGAATATTCATGGACATATTACAATAACATGTATACTATGGAAATATTCTCACTGCCTGAAACTATCTCGTTTCAGAGTTTGGTGAATGAGCGAAGCGAGCGACGAAAACGCACTTTACCATCTCCCAAATGTTTCCAAAACACCCCAAGTGTTATATTTGGGCATCTTGTTATTTCTGATTATAGTTTCCAATAAGTCAATGTTTATAAAATACTCTCATGGCACTCCGATTGAACAGGCTGTATTAGAGGGCCATAATTTAAGGGCCTGAATGACTAGACCGGGTCCGCCAGGAGTACTCCATGCAATTTGAGAGCGGGAAAATTTTTCATTTTAAAGTGAACAGAGACATTAAATACCCCTCTCTCTTTTCCATATCTCATTCATTTTCGTCAGATTTTATTCGAATTCGTCCGACCTGGCAATCCGCTGCAAAATTTTATCATCAAATCCATCTTTGGGAAGTCGATTTCAAGAAATTGTCATTCAAATTCGTCACATAGACAAGACCTTACAACGAGCGGGTGACGATTTGAATAACTCTTTATACTCTCAGTCTTTGACAAAATCGATAGCAAAATGAACAATAAATTCCGGAAATGAATGGCCAAAGACGTATATTGTCTAGGCCTTATTATTAAGATGCAGGACAATAGCAAGTGTTCAAAGTTTGAACACTTGCTATTGTCCTGCATCTTAGAAATGAGATAGTTTCAGGTAGCGAGGTCCAGGAATATTTCCATAGGATGTTATTGCAATATTCAGGCACGTCGTTGCCCTATCGCCATGACACCCAAATACTTGTTAGGTCCACTTTCTTTATTGAAATGCGCAACAGCAAAGTGAAGTGCATTTTTCCTCGCTCGCTTCGCTCGCTCGCAAACCTTATAAACGAGATGTTTCATGCAGCGAGGTCCATAAAAATTCAATGTTATGACAATTTTCGGCACGTCACTGCCCTATCACCATGGCGCCCAGATATTAGGGTTGATTTTCTATAAAAGAACAACAGCAAAGTGCCCCCCCCCCCCCCGTTCGCTTCACTTCCTAAAACTTTAATATGAATGATTCCTACATGTGGCAGCTAGATGACCGGAGATATAGCTTTACATTTCACCTATTGGTGACTAATGAAATAAAATTTTGCCATTTAAAAGTACATTTTATTTTTCTCTCGCTCGCTTTGCTCGCTCGCAGTATTTGGAATCCAACACAGTGGTAGTATATGTTCGGGCTTCACATTTGACCCACCCCCTGTCAAATTTTGACTACGCTCGTGCCCATATCCTTGTAGGGGCACACCCCCTAACCCGACACCCCTACTCGGTCGCTTCGCTCCCTCAAAAAGGTCCACTTTTTCCGATGTTGAACCCCCCCGCAAAAATCCTAGTTACGGGCCTGGGTATCGTCTCCTACATGGGGGCTGCCATTTTCTTGCTGATTTGGAGTTGTACATGAACCATTGAGAAATGTTCCAGTCAGGAAGATATTTTGAATCCAAATCCTAAATTGATTTTCTTCATTACCTAAAATCCCATATGTGACGGAAAATATAAAGTGGGTGTTTACATGTATTTTTAAAAATTAAATCTTTATAATGATACTTTTAAATTGTCTGGTTTTGCTTAACAAAGATCTATTTCCTTGGGTTTGCCAAACAGAGCAGAATGTTATGATCCAAAATCCACAAAAGATAAGAATCAAACAAAAGATATTAACTTTAGATGATTTATGGTTTAATTTAAATATTTACCAACACCAAATATAACAGAATTACAGATTCTAGTTACAAATACACTACATGTACTTAAACTGGTAAAGACTTACAATTTCTCAGCTGGGAAATTCCTATTAGTCCAGAATGTTCCTGAAGTGTGGAGTAAGCTGGCTGCTAATCCACAAATATTGAATCCAAACGGTATGTTGTCCAACTGGCAAAAGAAGATTCCAGATCCAGCCGAAGAATGTCCAAAATAATTCAGGAGGTCATCGATGTCGATAATGATGTCGATGACGATGTCCAAGATGATGGCAATCACAATGTCGATAACAGTGTCAACTGCAATCTCGATAATCAATGTCAATGACGATGTTGACCACAATGTCAATAACGATGTCGAACACGACGTCAAATATGTCAAGGATGAGGTCCAAGATGAAGTCCAAGATGAGGTCCAAGATGATCTCCACAGGTTGATATCAATATCAGATGGTGTTAACTGAGAACTTATGCAATATATGCTCCACGATGTACTCAGGGTATAAATTCTGAAATTTCTGTGCAAGCTCCCAGCTTATATACAATCTCAACCCTTAATTAGAATTTTCTAGATTCTACTACAATATTCATGAAGGTTTGGAACTCTCTTGTAAGTTCTATATAGTTCTAGTTGTAACAAACAAAGGAAGGGGATTCCCATTTTCTATAAATAGACTCACTGCAATGTTACACTCTTACTAAGAGGTTCATGTAAAGGTCAGGATACATGTAATCAACACATTCCAACATATACATTATACATTGCAATTATCCTATAGTACATCACACACAATGTAAAGATCTAGAATGTTCTCTCTACTGGATGTGCATTCTGATTATTTCACTGCTACACATTACATTCACTTTTCACATATGAATAATACTCTCTCTTCTGGAAATTTCTATGTTCATAAAATCATATAGAGAACTGGAAAATAACTTCTTTCTAGAAGATTCCTTAATTATATCACAAGAACATAATATATGCAGCATGCATTCTGACTTTTCAAGTCCATTATCCGAAAGCAGGTGAATGCATAGTTTGCCGCTATAGATGCTCAGGGAAGAAGCATCCATAAAATTTGAATTAATTTGCTCAGTCCCATACGTCCAGTATCGAGAAAATAGATTTCTATTAAGCGAATATCGATTTTCAACAGAAATATATAAGGAAATCTTCATTTTAAAAATAAATTGACATATCTATTCTATATTTTTAATCTCAAATGGGTTTTTAATTTCGAAAAAGGCAATTGAGCATTTGGATTAAGAAAATATTCTTGTACACAAGTCATAAACAAAATGGCAGCCCCATGTGCTGCTAGCAGACGATACATATTGCTAGCAGATGGTAAATTTTGCTCAGAAAAAATGGATTCGTATCGATCTCGTATATTTTGACGCGAAGCCATATAGTCTAACAAGTAGGAATAAATAACACCTTTGAACACTATCGTCTTTATTTTTGAGCGTAATTCTCCTTTAAAGGCTTGTATCTACTTTCTTATATAGGGACTATAATTATTATAGTGCGTGTTAAAAATGGTTAAAGATTACAAATTTCTAATTTTTTGTCTAAAAATATCTCCTCATAATAACATGTTTGAATATGTAGACCTACAACATAATATTTAATGCGAACACATTTTGCAGCAAAGTTCAATCATTGCATAAATATTTAAAATTTATTATAATTTAGCTGTAAATGTCCACAAATTTTAGTAATTTATGATCGTTCATGAATATTCATGACACTGAAGACAATGGCCCAACGTTGATCCAACGTTGTATTTACGTAATTTACGTTGGATTTACAATGTATATCTACAACAACATCCAGCATGTATCCAGTGTTGGCCCAACGTCCAACGTTGTCAATTATTTTTCCTGACGTTGGTCCAGTTTTGGGTGTGCATACATCATCGCTCCAACGTTAGATTTACGTCATCTACAACAAACATCCATGTATATCCAATATTGGACCAACGTTAGTCAAATGACCCTTTTCCAACAATGACGTGTTTAACCAACGTTGGTCCGACGTTGTTCCAACATTGGAGTGCAACGTGTTTCCAATACAAAAAGGAATTTTTATTCAACGTTGGACCAATGTTGGATAAAAATCTGATTCCAACAAAACGGCGTAGGCCTATTGGAAAGACGTAGCACCAGCGACTTAATTCCATCAATGACGTGCTTGACTGACGTTGGTCCAGTGTTGTTCCAAACTTTGGATTCCTGCGTATTTCCAATACAAAATTGATTTTTTATTCAACGTTGGACCAAACTGGGCGTTGTGGCGTGCGCCTGTAATCCAGCTACCAGTGGAAGTTATAAACTGATTCAGCGGACCCAGGTTCGAGACTGAGTCACGTCTTTCGGATGGTGACGTTAAAGGTCGGTCCCAGACGTAAATAATCATATCTGATTGATACACGTCTGTAAAAACCCAATTACACACACACACTGTTGGATTAACGTCTGTTTCCAACAAAATGGCGTATTATTTGAAAGACATTGCACCAAAAACTGGATTCCAACATTAGAGTTTTGACCACGTTGATCCAACGTTATTCCAAACATTTTTTCCCAACGAGTTTCCAATACAAAAAGAAGTTTTATTCAACGTTGGACCAATGTTGGATCAACGTCTGTCTCCAACAAAATGGCGTACTATGCAAAGACGTAGCAACAACGACCTAATTCCAACATTATACTTTTGACCAACGTTGATCCAACGTTGTTCCAAACATTTTTTCCGAGTTTCCAATACAAAAAGGGATTTTTATTCAATGTTCGACCAATGTTGGATCAACGTCTAATGCAAACAAAATGGCGTACTATTGGAAAGACCTAATTCCAGCAATGATGTGCTTGATTGACGTTGGTCCAAAGTTGTTACAAACATTGGATTCTAATGCCAGAGGTAAGAATGCCAGTGGTAAAAATGCCAGAGGAAAAAATGCCAGAGGTAAAAATGCCAGAGGAAAAAATGCTAGAGGTAAAAATGCCAGAGGAAAAAATGCCAGAGGAAAAAATGCCAGAGGGAAAAATGCTAGATGTAAAAATGCCAGAGGAAAAAATGCCAGAGAGAAAAATGCTAGAGGTAAAAATGCCAGAGGTAAAAATGCTAGTAAATGTAAAAGGAAAAAGTTGTCAGAAAAGAAAATCTGAGATGAAATTTGAGCTAAGATTGAGTAAATTGTGTGATTTTTTATTCTTCTACATAGGCCACATGGGTGGAAATCCTGAGGGCGGGGGCGTGTCCTTTCTAAGCTTTGGGAAGCAAAGTGTTAAAATATGTTTGCCCCTCCTCGAAACTATATTAATTGTGGAGGACGGGAGGCATAACGTAGAAAATGTGATTTTTTTTTCTATTCACAGAACCGAAGCGTTCCCAAATTTGTTGACATTGTACCACCCCATTTATCTCAATTTCTCCTAGAGGAACTCGCACTATGTAGAGTTGTTTGAAGAGTTTGGGGGCCATAGCAAAATTGCCATCCATGAAGCACCTTTCTGCGTTCGCGAAGTGCCTAAGACATTCCTCTGTGGCAAAGGCAATTATTCTGTTCTCGGTCTCAGGGCCGTTGTCATACAACAGAAATTGAGTTGGTTATGGGCCTTCTGTAAGGGTGTTGTCCGGGTCCATGTAGCTCCCTCAGTGTTGCCTGTTCTGCCGGGCCCCTTCGTTGGTTTACGAGTGATCTCCTAATGACAGCCCTGCATGCTTGGAAGGCGTGCCTGTGCCTCCCTCGGAAGATTTCTTATAGTATCTGTATATATCTGTTTTGGTGAATCATTGGTTGCAGAAGCCCGCGCCTTCATCTCCTGCCTAGCCTTCGCTATTTCAGATGCCACATGGTCTAGCTCATGGTTGTGAGGGTTTCCTAAACGCGGTTGTGCCCTATTCAGATCAGTCTTTATCGTGCCTTTGCACCCACGAGTGCGATTAATACAGTTCCAAATTATTGTTGTTCTACCTTGAAATTGTTGAGTGTACATGTGTCCTTCGTAAATGATCTTTACACCTCCCTTATTTGTCGGATTTACACCCATCCTCCTTACCAATCTGAGTCAGTTGTGATCCCTTTTCGTGAGAAAAGATTTTACTTTTTCAAATAATACGTGATCACTGAAATGTACTGTTCGAGCTTTGCGCGCATTCTCTGGATCATGGAATGTGCGGTTTGCGCAGCCTTTGATATATACTCCGTTAGTCGATTGCCGTTAATTTCAAGAATGGGGGGGGGGGGAGGGGCGTGGCGACAATTTTTTTTTTCGCCAGACCTCCAAAATTTGCTGGGGGGGGGGGGGGGTTAGGGGTTCCACTTTCCCTCCATTATTCTCTGACAAGCAAACAAACAAACAAAAGGGGGGCACGGGCCGGAAGTGCCCCCCCCCCCCCGGATCCGCCAATGGCTTAACCTACGCAACTTCAATTCTATTTTTCTGTAGGCCTATTTACTCGCTTTATTAGCTGCAGAGTGGAATTACTCAAGGATCATGTAGATTCAATAGATTCCCCCATTACACTCTCCGTGATGTGTCCCCAAATAATAACGATAGCAAGAAAACATTGAATAAAGAACTGGAAACATCGTCTAAACATATTTACGCAAGTTGGCCTCAAATCACCGTAGGTCTTCTTAAACAAAATGCAGTCATATATTTAGTTTCCTACTTTTTATGATGTGGACAAAGGATACTTGTTTTGGGTTTTTTTAATGAGTTTTCTGTCGTATCATGTGTGCACTTAATGTCAAATCCCCGAATTTTTTATGAGTACCCCCCCCCCCCCCCCCCAACCCGGATATAGCATGCATGTATTGTTTGCCACTCACTTTCAGTTGGCGACCCTTTTTTGTTAAACGCTTCAATATTATATTCCTTTTTTCACTTTTAATTCAGTTTGAATATATCTTGTTTATATAAACTGAATGTGCATGAGCCCCCCGTATTAATGTTGACGAGGCTGTAATGCTCGATGTTTGTGTGACGGCCTGTACATTTGCTGAAGAAGGGAGAACTGAAAAAGAAAAAAAAAGTGCAGGGACAATTACAGATCACGAAAAGCAAACTAGTCAAGATCATTTGGTACAAGTTATTTTACTACAGGTACAGGTATTGTGTCCTTAAGTTATACATTTAGTATCATGATGTGGGAGCATCTCGTTTTTCCGAAGGTTCGTATTTCCGAAACACTAATTTCCCATGCCTGGGGGTGCAAAATTCCGAACATTTGTTGCATTATTCCGAAGGTTCGTTTATCCAAAGGTTCATAATTCCGAAAAAGGTTCATATTTGCCCACAAAAGGACTGTCCCACATAATCAAGGCCGTACGCAGCGGGGGGGGGGGGGGGGGGGGGGGGGGGGGCCCAGAAATTTCAAAATCATACTTTTTTTTAATCGGGTTTTAGATTTTCCTTTGAAAGCGATCATCTTGCCCACCCCCCGGAAAAAAATTCTGCGTACGGCCTTGCCCACATTAGGGTGATGTCATTTTTGCATAGCCGGGTCTACGATCTGGAGGCCAGAGTCCAACAGTTCGACAAGAAAAACGCGGTCAAACCAAATAGTCTAAAAAGTAAAATACAAGCAGATGTCAGGTCTGCTTCTTGACCTTCTTTATATTTCACCTTTTGATTTTTCACCTATTTTCTCCTAGTATGCAGGTGGCATATTTTGCCTCTTTATTTTTTGTTCCTGACATCACCCATCGCGTATTTATCTCTGCCATTTTACCTCTTGCATTTTTACCTCTGGCATTTTTACCTCTGGCATTTTTACCTCTGGCATTTTTTCCTCTGGCATTTTTTCCTCTGGCATTTTTACCTCTGGCATTTTTACCTTTGGCATTTTTTTCCTCTGGCATTTTTACCTCTGGCATTTTTTCCTCTGGCATTTTTACCTGGCACCCTTCAAATACCCTCTCATTCAAAATATGACAAGAAATAGCTGAAATGTTCAGACCAAACATTTGTGTGTAGTCCCATATACACATTTTTGTGCAGTGCAGTAACATGTTGGTGATTCCCAGACCTTACAGCATACAATTCTTATGTGCTATACAATCAACTTTTCCTAATTGCTTTGAGACAGTTTCTTTCACAGTTCAATCTCATGACCAGAACTCAACTTATCTTTAAATCAAACACATTGACTCAAAACACTGTGGGATCAAGAATTCATAAAAGCAAAATTCTGCTCTCTTACATGATTATAACATGAATGCTCTGACATAAAATTAACCTTTTGAATGTAATATCACAATATCATCTTATGGATCATTTGTTGAAAGAATATTTGACAATATTGATCATCCTGTCGGAATGACTTAGAAAATGTCATTTCATTACAGGCTAAATGAGCTATACAGTGTTAATGATCTTTTTTTTTCTGTGACTAACATGCATATTTCAGGATAGTAAATCTCAGAGAAAATCATCTTATTACCATGTAGAATATATGTCAAATATGATATGCAGTATATTTCCCTTTTTTTTTGGTTTTTGATAGTCTTATTAACCCAGTAGTATTATATTGCTGCAAACATATTAGAAGTTATCAATCCTACCAAAAGAAGAAAAAAAATACTTTAAACAGATATTTTATACATTGGCATTGTAGAATGTTATTTTGATATTATGGTGAGAAAAAGTGGTCTTTTTTAATGAAAGTGATATCTGTGGATGTGCTACAAATATTGAGATGATACTTGATATTAGTGGTGAAAAAGTACTTGACAACGAAATGAAAAATATATGAAGTATCTTTTTTTTTTCACTCATTTTTAAATGGATTTTTGTGGTGGCATAAAATTGACTATGGATGCAATAATATGTAAATGATTTATATTCTTACTTGCATTTACATACCTGTATCTATAAATGATGACAAAGATTATACATGTATACCAGTAATATTTATAAGATGTGACTTAATATATGTATGTTAAAGATATTGATATATAACCTTTACTGCTTGGCATGATGTTTTTCTTTGTATCTATTTCTTTTCTCCGTGTCTATATCGGTCTTTGGATTAATTTTCTCTGTCTGTTATACACTCTGATTATATATCACTCTCTCTCTCCTTCTCTCTCTCTCTCTCTCTGTATCTCTCTGTCTCTGTCTCTGTCTCTCTCTTTGTCTCTCTCTGTCCTCTCTCCTCTCCTCTCTCTGTCCTCTCTACTCTCTCTCTCTCTCTCTCTCTCTCTCTGTATCTCTCTGTCTCTGTCTCTCTCTTTGTCTCTCTCTGTCCTCCTCGTCTCTCTGTGTCCTCTCTCCTCGTCTCTCTCTGTCCTCTCTCCTCTCCTCTCTCTGTCCTCTCTCCTCTCCTCTCTCTGTCCTCTCTACTCTCTCTGTCCTCTCTACTCTCTCTCTCTCTCTCTCTCTCTCTCTGTATCTCTCTGTCTCTGTCTCTCTCTTTGTCTCTCTGTGTCCTCCTCGTCTCTCTGTGTCCTCTCTCCTCGTCTCTCTCTGTCCTCTCTCCTCTCCTCTCTCTGTCCTCTCTCGTCTCTCTCTCTCTCTCTCTCTCTCCTCTCTGTCTCTCTCTCTCTCTGTCTCTCTGTCTCTGTCCTCTCACTTTCTCACTCTCTCCCCCTCTCTCTCTCTCTCTCTTTTGTCTCCTTTGTACTATCTCTTTTTACCTATCAGTCAACCCTCTCTTCCTCTCAGTTACTTTATTTAGATGTTTCAAAAAATATATGTATTTGATTCATAAATTGAAATATGAAAATCAAAACTGGTATGAAATATTAAGTTATGTTAGACAATGTCTAATTATAACAATGGAGTGAAATCTATCAAAACACACAGTCACTGGTTTCTTAAAGAGTGTAACCATTCTTTGCAAAGGAGACTATACTTGAAATATACAAGAGTTTGTTAGCCACCATACAGGTAGTATTTTATATTTAATGGATGTTTCGCAGACACACATCAACAACATTGTTAAATTGCTATAATTACCTACATATTTAAATGGAATATTTAATTTACCATTTGTTATCTAGATTATCTTGCAGCCCATATCTATTTGATATGATTTTGTGTAATACTATTTTAATGTTAATATTGCCATAAATGATCTTTAGTATATAATTGGTAACTATTTTAACGTATGGTGATTGTGGCTGAGTTTGAATACAGCGTAAAAATTCAAATTATTCAAATTTATTTGAATAAGTTCTTTTAGGACCCCTTCACTCCATGCAACTGTACTAGGTAATAGTATAATACTAATGTTTGATACTTACGATAGGAAACTGTTTCCTATATCAAACTGCCTAAATGTTGACAATTCTGATTCAATATGACCTACAGTGTAGATGATATTTTTCTTTAAAACAGGCAACGTGAAAAAAATTGTGGACTCGTCATTCATTAAATTCTGTCATAAATTTGTTTTGTTAGAAAACGACAATTGGCTCGTTAGTACTAACTATTCCATAGGTAAATCAAGTTGAAAGAGGATGTGTATGATTTTTGATGTTTTTGATTCTGAATTGATATGCATGTGTAATAAAAAGAATATTTTGTATCAATATTATCCTCTGTCTTGAGATCCGTTCTTTTTCACAGACAAGTTTTAACAGGTTGTTTTCCAAAAAATGATGACAGAGAGGGGTGTATGTGTAAAAGAAAGTGAGTAATATATTGAAAAGAGAGAGAGAGAGAGGTGGTGAGAAAAAGAGGAAGTGAGATAGAGAGGGAGAGGGAGTTTTTTTTAGTTTTTACAGCGCTGGCATTCAAAATATGAATATTTACGCCAGAGAGAGAAAGAGGGAAAGAGAGAGATAGGGAGGAAGAGAGAGAGAGAGGAGGGGATGGGGTCTACAAACTGTATTCTGATGATCCCCCCTTTTTTTCCCCTTTCCTTTTCTTTTCTTTCTCTTCTTGTATTTAAAAATGTGATAACATTGCCGGGTTGACACTCCTTCAACTGTTTTTTTTTCTAAACATTAATATTTTTTAATGTCCGTCCTCTGCTATCCTCATCTTTTACCCATAGCCGATATAAAATCAATGTACTCTTTTATGAATCATCCCAACATAACTCAGCCAACCCTCACCGTTAAATCCCCTCAAGTACCCTCTCTCATCCCATTTTATCTACCCATGGACCTAGTAGGTCCATGATCTACCTGTTTGTGTGACGTCTGTGTGACGCTCTTACCTTCCTCTTGCGGACCAGACCAGACTTTGTTTAATTTCAAGGGTTTCTTGAGATTAAAATTTCTTATAATTATGTTCCTCCCCTTTCCTACCTCCTGGCAGTGGCGGCACCAGAGATTTCTTTACAGTTGGGAGGGGGTTGGGGGGGGGGGGGGGGGACTAAGAAGAATCTTGGGAGCAATTGAAACTCGAGCCTTCTATCTTCATGTATTTTCGGACAGAAGCTGAAGCCAAGGAAAATGCATCTGCATATGTGTTTATATTTTTTTAAATAAAAGTTTTGAATAAAAGTTTATATAATCAAATGTATAAATGTCTTTTCTTTTTTATGGGGGGGGGGGGATATCTTTATGGAGAAGAACAGACCATAATATATGACTTCATTAAGAGAAATGTATAGGAATTCAGAAAAATGTTAATTTTCAAGTTGAAATGAAAAATGAGCAAAATGCAATGAGTATAATTCTTTTACCGGTTTACCGATGTTATTTGTGCAATTATCTTAAGGTTTTTTTTTTCTTCTTCATACTACAACAAATAATTCATCTGATCTTACAATGGTTATATTCCGAAGTGAAAATATAACATCAAAATCTCTGCCATGCAGATGTATGATATGTCTATTAGCTCACTGTGGGCGACTTAAGGGAGGGTGCCCCCTATAGGGGCTCACCACGGTGCTGCCGCTACCCCCGTCACCCTTCCCAATCCCTTTAGACAGTTTACCTCATTCATACCTGTGCCGATAGGCGGTGTGCTTTGTTTGGGGTTCAGAGTGTCTAATGAATAAGGTCTATGAACTCGAGCAAGCCATCTTGTTCGACAGTCATCGCGGTGAAACTGTCTCGGGGTGGATACCAGGGGTGGATACTGACTTCCAGCAAAGTTGGGTAAGATCCGTTTCTTGGTGTGAAAAAATATTTTATGAAAAGTGATTTAAGGTAAATTCATCATGTTGTTTGTACAGTGTTTGAGATTTAATTGATATGTCAGTCAGCATTGAAATATTATTTTCTGAGGGGCGTGTCAATCTTACGAGAACTTTTCAAAGGCCTTTTTAGGCCTATAAGCTTCAATTAATTGTAAATATCTATAACATTCAGAAATGTGATATTATTAACGTGTATATAAAAGAAGAAAAAAAAGGTATAATGATTACAAGCAGTGATAGGTTGAATGGGAGTTCCCTAATTTGGACAATTTTTTTTTGGGGGGGGGGATATTTTTTTCAGAAGGCGGCTCGTGGGTATTGGGCAATTTAGAATGGAATTGAATGTAATGATTTTAGAATTGTATATGGCACAGAATCAGATAGCCAACAAGATTATTATATTTCCATAATATTTTTTTTAGATTATTGTTAGACTTTATAGACATTCTAATATCTTTTGAACGAGTGATACACTAGACAGAATAAAGAATACATCCTTTCCTGTCCATGTACTTATAGAAAGCCCCTGGATCAAAATATATTTTGTCACAGACAGAAAATCGTTTTAAAATGGTTTATAAGGGAGTTTATGGGGGAGTTGTCATTTTGTGGAGTTGCCCCATCACTAAGACTTTTGTGCGCATTTTAAATTGACTTCATATCTGTCTGTATCTATGTGGTTTGTTCGATATTTTGTTCTCTATGTTGTTTATAGTTTATAGCATTCTCAACATCAATTTTATAAGCCCATCGCGGTCACACATGTGCATACAATGTCACAGTCTCTCAATGATGCTCTATCGATTGATTCATGCATGCATTATGTATAGAGCCATACACTTGAAAATGTTTGATTATTGTTACTGTACAGGCTACTATACCAGTATTCATGTTTTCATTTTATTGATCTGTCTACAATCGTGTTTTTCTTTTTCTTGTCTGACTAATCCACCCTGTCCCCCAGGCCCCCTTCTCTCTCTACCTATATACCTACCTACCTATACCTCTTTGTATCTCACATTTTCCCCTTTTCTGTACTTCTATGCCCCTTCTCTCTCCCTCTTCCTCTTTCTCTCTCCATCTTTACTACTCGTATATTCTCGCCTTTCGGTTTATTGAATCTACCTCTTTGGCAAATAATACTTTCTTCACATACCAATATTTAGTGATGGCCAAGAAATGATCTTAGGATTTAAATGAACGATTGCTGTATGTAATTTGTATGCAACCCCCTGAGAATTCAGGAATACCCGGGCAACCATCATCTCATTTTCGGACAAAGTGGGGTGGTCTCTTCATCACTTTCTAGATCCAACTTCATATACTTCAATGAATAAATTGCTCCAACTTTGGCAGTGTTAGCATGGAAAAGTCTCAGGATTTTTTGCTAAAATTCGGAACTCCTGTCGGATCTGACCAAATGAATATACACCTGTATTACAGCACAATCAAACGATGTTATCGGTTTTCTCCCCCCCCCCCCCCCCACACCCCTCTCCTCTCACTCCATCTCTCATTCTCTCTTCCCTGACACACTGCCATCAATGATGCCTTTATACTAAAATGCCAACTAGTAAAACCAATGCTGTGAACCGGGGCTGTGAACATGATTAATACCCGCTGTTCTAAAAAATACCTGAGTCTATAAATTGTCAGTTGAAATATTCATATACCCGTAGGCTACTTATTTCGATCCGTTTTATACATGTATTTTACCGTTATGTAAGAAAATACTGAGACTTATTATTCGCGTTTCTTTCATCATCTACTTCATAACACAGAAGTGACCCCCATACCCCCTTCTCGCTCTGTCTGTCTGTCTGTCTCTCAATCTATAATTTTCTTTCCTTCTTTCTCTGTCTGTCTGTGTGTATGTCTCTGTCTCTCAGTCTTTCTGTCTCTTTTCCTATCTATATCCTTTCACTTGTTTTCAACCTGCCTGTCTGTCTGTCTGTCTTTGCCTCTCTCTCTCTGCATGTATGTCTCTCTTTCTATGTCTCTCTGCATGTTTCTTCCTCTTTTCCTGTTTGGTTTTCTATCTCTCATTCTCTCTGTCTCTGCCTTTCTCTTTCCATATTTCTTTCTTTCTTTCTTCTTCTTCTTCTTCTTCTTCTTCCTCTCTTTCTCCTTCTTCTCCTTCTTCTTCTCCTTCTCCTTCTCCTCCTTCGCCTTCCTCCTTCTCCTCCTCCTTCTTCTTCTTCTTTTTCTTCTTCTTCCTCTTCTTCTTCTCTTTTTAAATCTTCTTTGTGAAGACTCACCCAACACAATCACCCCTGACACAGAAAAGGCCTCATAAAAATATAATGAAATTATATAATATATTATAATAATATATAAAAATAATATTGCGACATTTCCGTGTTTCAAAAATTGATTTATATTTTTCTCCGCAGTTGACAACAATTTCATCGAGAACACTAGGGTTGCTCAACCGTGGGCTCGCCATGGACTTTCTCCATGCCATCGTTATCATCTCGACGTTCGGTGCTCTTCAATGCACACATGCTCTACCACAAAAGGACGTAAGCGGTATGTTCGCTCTATCTGCTTCAATATCAAAATCGTGTATTCAATAAATAGTCTTTTATGAGAGTGAACTTTTGGCCAAGCCAAGTTCCTTAGTATTCTTTTTCATGATTTATTTTTAGGAACAATTCTTCTCATCCCACTTTTGATTTTGATTGTTATCACCTTATTTTCTTTTCTTTTTTTTTTCTTCATCTTTCTTTAAAATTGCAATTTATATTTTTCTTTCCTTGTTTGTCTCAAAGTAATTCAAATTTCAGAATGGGTTTACTGCTTTCATCCGGGGGGGGGGGGGGGCGGGGGGTGGTCACTCACCACATTCTGTGGTACGCAACCGCGTCCACACGCAAAAAAAAAAAAAAAAATCGTCGAAAAGGGTCTGTTTTCAGCCTTTAGGCGTCGTCCATTTAGAGTCATGAATAACAAATTCGGTCTGCGACATTAAGGGCATAAATTGCATGATCACGAGTATGTTGTTGATATGAATAACACCGATTGGTGATTTGGATTATTTGCATACAAATAACTAATTAAATATGATTTCACTAAAAGTTTATCTGTTTGTACTCGAAAAGCGTTATCTTGTTTTTTTCCTGCTTTATAGGGGTTATTCATTTTACACGCCATTGTGGGTATTGTACTAGGTACCATAATAATTTAAACGCCACTTAGGGTATTTTTGGGGTGGCGTGATGACCCTGTTGACGCCATTTAGGGTATGTTTTTTCTGATGTGACGCCGTATAGGGTGCAAATTAGACTTCGTGCAATACGCCATTTAGGGTCCATTTTTTATTTGTGTGGACGCACTTTCATCATCAGTTCTGCTTATTATAACGTTATTTTTACCTTTGAAGGCTTTAATCCTAACTATATAGTAATTATATTAACTCCTGTAGTAATTATATTCGACATTCTATTATTTTCCAGATGACTGCGATGTCCTGACCAAGATGGGTTTCGAATACTTTCGATGCAAAAAGTCCGCCTATCCAGATAGGAATGAATGTGTCCCGCGTGGACATCGAACCGGTGGACGAATGCGAAGACGACCAGGCAGTTTCGATCCTATGAATCGGGTCTGTGACTCAAAATTAGACTGCAGCGACGGGTCTGATGAAATGCTTGCCGAATGTGCACAAGCTCACAAAGGTGAGATATTGAACCGGCATCAGTTTGAATTTGGGTTTGCATAATAAACTAAAAATGGGCACATAAAACATATCGTTATGATTGTAGGACTTTGGTGGAAGTAAAATAATTATAGCCAGTTAATAATGAGAGATGGTTACGTCACCGGAAGTTATACTCTTCAATGGTCCCTCATTTCATGGAGCCTCAAATAGTTCCCTGCCATGGAGATTATACGTGATTATACATGATTATACATGATTATACGTGCTTATACGTGATAGGCGTGCACTTTTCATGTCTGTACCATAGGTTTGTACCTATATGACCGCGCTTGCGTACGGGTGTCACAACTGTCTCTCTAAATGCGCTATGGGAAAATAGTCGTCCGCCCCCTTGTAAAATGTAAGTCACGCTCCGCTTCCCAGTCATCATGGAACTGGATTATTTCAAAATTTCGCCCCACCTTTTCTCCACGTGCCCATTTAAAAAAAAACCAAAGTCGACTGATTTTTGTTATGATACAATGACTAATCATTCGTGTATATCATTGCAGCTATGCGGATAAGACGTATATTAATCAAGACTCACTCTCTATTCACTGACTTATTATTTTTTTAAAATTATTTTACTTCACACTCCTAGAATACTGCGTCAACGAGCTGGAAAAGGAAGTCGATGGCGATTACCTCGATTCTTTCCACTGCTACCACGAGGGTGACGATGATTGTCCCTCATCGCTCTGCGTTTCGGAGTGTCAGATGTGTGACGGAAGTAGGGACTGTCCGAACGGCGCTGATGAGCTTGCTGCGAACTGCCAGAAGATGAGCCAATCCCAGATGCATGCGAGTTCTTCTAGGATAATTAGCTCTACTCTTTGATGTTTCCAAGAACTGCTGAAGAGTTGAAAGAAACATTGAACGAAGTTGACAGTACTATTTTGAATCGCTTGGAGACCGCATGCTGCCTTTGGCACATTTCTGGAGCGAAAATCTTGGCACACTTTACAAGCAGCAAGCATAATGATGGGGCCCTTCTCTTTTAATGTTTCATATTGATAATACTGGTTCTGGTCTTTCTGTATAATCACTGGTTGATTAAATTGATTTACATGATTGTTCAGCGAAACTTTTAAGTTTCAAGAGAGTTTAAAATTAATGTTGCAGAATGTATGTTAAAATAATCAAAACTTGATTTCTCCAGGGCCGTAAGTGTTCCCGAAATCCGTGGATTTTTTTGCGACGTCCCAGTTGATATAATTTATAATGTTATAATGTTATAATAAGAAGGTGCATTATTCATAAAAGTGTTCGGTTGCCCTTTTGGACCACCCTGTCATCATTATGGAGCGATAGGAGTCTGTAAATCTACAATTATAAGCGGCATATCGGAAACGTCTTTCGGATGGTGACGTTAAAGGTCGGTCCCAGACGTAAATAATCATATCTGACTGATACACGTCTGTAAAAACCCAATTACACACACACACACACTGTGATAAATTGAGAAATTGTAATTATAGCCCTTCTTCCATTTTTGTCTGTATGACATGTCTATTATGGCATAATATCCAGCATAGGCCCAGAAGAATTATGGTAACAAACAGAGAGAGAGAGAGAGAGAGAGAGAGAGAGAGAGAGAGAGTGAGAGAGAGAGAGAGAGAGAGTGATTTAATTCTAATTTATTGTAACAAATTTGGTCATCATCATGCAGTATAAGTTAGGTTTAATATAAAACAAGTGCATTTTAGTTGGGTCTTCACCCCTAAATTATTTTCTTATTCTCTTTCTTTCAGCTAGGGTCAGTGGATGGGGGGGGGGGGGGGGATTCCAGCCTTCCATCATTGGCTACCAGTCTGAGCTCCTCTAACGTCTCATAGGGGGTATTTTCAACACCCCTATACACAATATAGAGACCATTCAAACCATTGGCGGATCCAGGGGGGGCACTTCCGACCCGTGCCCCCCCCCCTTGTAAGATAAAGGATCCTCCGCCCTTTTGTCGATTGTGCCCCCCTTTTAGAATGAAAACTTTTTTTGTCAGAGAATTATGGAGGGGAACTGGACACCCCCATAACCCCCCCCCCCCCCCCCCCCCGAGCGATTTTTTGAGATCTGGCGACCTGCTCGGGCCCTCCCATGGTCCCGCCTAGACCGGCCTCAACTGCACAATTATGATCCCCAGCGCGTAGCTAGCTCGCTCTCGATCTCTCCATAATGGTCCAGCTCCAATTCCAAGATATTTGCGCGCGCGATATGTGTGCATGTGCCGTTTGTAGTTTGTGGGCATCCAACCTCTCCGCCTAGCCTCGAACTCGAAGTTTACAGGTAATTGTATTCTCTTGTATTTACTGTCAGTCACAAATTTGTTTTCTTAATTGTTGATAGAGTTTCGCATATTCTGTTTCTGATTAATTCTGTCAATATCTTTGAATGGAAAGCTGATTAAATGGTAATTATTGTTTACTTTTTTATTTTGGTTTATCATTAATGCCGCATTATCGCGCGCGGATGAGTGTTTTCAGCTAGCTGCAGCCGCAACAGACGGATGAAAGCCGGGAAATTCCCGGCGTCCGCGCGCTGATTCCAACCAGCTTCTTTAGTGACTTTAGTGTAGTGTCACTGGATCGGCGAGTGGATTTAGATCTAAGTTTGGTCTATGAATGGTTATCATGTGAAATAGTAACTAGTTAGTTGATGATGAATTTTATATCAAAGTTTAAGCTTGTTTTGTACGTCTGCAGAATTATTTAAAGCAAAGAAAGGCATCAAATGAAATTTGAGTGGATGTTCTTTCATTTCAAGTCAGTATGTTGCCTTGTTGGGAATTGAGAATTGATTTACAGTGGCTGGTAGCCTATATTTTTTGCTGAGGCACACACCACACACACAGAATGTTAACTGTTACACTGTTAGCATCCTGCCTGTTTGAAAAAAGAAGGAGGACCTTTTCCTCGAATGGCCACCTGACACATATTCTAAGATGCAGATGCCCTGCCGATCGCTAGCAATGTTTGTCAAGGCACATGATGAATCATGAATCTTAGAATTATTTGCTCAGACTCAAAGTTTAGGTGCCCAGACTGTTTATGCTGGAAACTTGGACTCTTGCATGCAGTGCCCTGCAAAATTTGTTACCACTAAACCATATAATGTTACAGACAAGTTTAGTTGCCGATTCTTATAATTCTGGTTATTCTGAAATATTAATATGAATGTTGTGCTCTGAAATTTCCAAACTTTGTCCTGTATGTAGGGCTGGTGGTATACATGTAAATTTCCTTGCCCATCTGGGACTTTGGGTGGCCTCTGGCCATCAGGCGATCAGGGAAGTGGGTCTGAAGCACCCTGTATTGGCTTTGTATGGGCTATATGCAACTGTGAGGCCAGAACGATGTCACAATTCACATAGATTGTAAAATTAGGGGGGAAAAAGGAGGCGGCCTAAAAAGAATGCAAGTTGGGATGTGATTTTGGTTTGACAATATAATTTTCTTTTTCTAATATAATAGGGGTTATCCCATAGCTATAGGGCTTATGACTAATGGTCGAACAATGGCACATAAATGATAGTAGGTACTTGATTGATATTAAATTTATTGAAAGATTGCAAATAAAGTACTCTTCAGTGATGTTTAGTTGAACAATTTCATGGCTTTTTGTGCATGATATATAACTTAAGCCCCTGCCCCCACCCCCCCAAAAAAAAGAGTATCAGTTATCAGTAGATAACAGTGGCGTATCCAGGGGGTGACGCCACAGGCGCCCCCCCCCCCCCATTGGCCGTCGTAAAAAAAAAAAACTAGCAAAAAAACAAAAAAATAGGCTTCAAAATTGGTCACATAAAGGATTATTTTGCATCTCAGCCCTTCTTCAGAAGCAAAAATTTTCCAAAGGGGAGGGGGCACCCCCTCTCCCAGGACGGCAATCAATAATGCCTGGCGCCCCCCCCCCCCCCCTATTGGGAAATCCTGGATACGCCCCTGGATAAGCACTGGTTTTCTCCATTACTTTTCCAGAGCAGCAATTTATGTAAAGGACAAAAATACATACCTGACTATCTAATTGTAACAAAAAGTCTGACAAAATGGACTTAAAAGGCCTGTTGTTTAAACCTAGTGTTGACAGTTAACACCTATGTTTTATACACAGGTTTACATTTATCAGTTTTATGTCTTGCAATTTAGCAATGCCAGGGAATGCTGGAGACATTCACTTCACATACTGAACACAAAAGAACAAAAGGTTTTAGTAAAAGGTGAGACTGTGATTACCTTAATCCCTTAATCCCCCTGTACTGTTGGTAGACTGCTTGCTTTAAATCACAATGGTGAGCACTGCTAATCCCCTAATTAGACTTTCAGAGGTGAAGTCTACAGGTACTCTATAAAGACTTGAATGAAAGTACTAGTTCATAAAGGTTTTTTTCAGTGCTCACACTGTCGAGAAGCTATGTGTTTAATGTCTATTTATCTACTGGTGACTGATACCTTATTTATTTGATTATTCAGGAAGAACTTGCAAACAAAAATTTTGAGCTAATTATTCACAGGTAAGTTTTTTTTTTTGTGAAGTTGTAATTCTTCTGAAGATGAAATTTTGAGTTTTACAGGGTGTTCAGACACAAAAAGTTTATACCAAAACGGTATAGCTATACGATGGATTTATGTGTCTGAATGCTGACTAACAAAACGTTGTATAACCAAGGAGCTTTGAAGAGCTGGAGTCACAGGTAGCTCATTCCCTTTGAACCATGTTTGATGCCGCGAGAACAAAATATGTCAGGCATCTGCTTATCTGGATCTTCCTTGCCGATAAGACAAACATTCATGCCTGGCTGCAACCTTACGGGCCATTTTCAAAGGGAAATATGCTTTTGTAATGATAATTACTGTTCGCTTTCACTAGTGTAATATGAGCAGTTCACAGTGTTTATACCTTTACTGGAGGCAAGCGAAAAGAAATGGTGCAAAATTTCCTGAAATATGAATCAAAATTACTCGACTTTGACATGTCTTGACACTTTTCTGACATATAACATCATAAATAACTGTACTTGAACAATTTCATTTTTGATTTTCGTTTGTCGGAAGTAATCGGAAGAGTGTCAAATTGCGAATATTAGGATTGTCAAATTTGTCCCTTTTTCAAAAATTGCAACTGCTATCATACAATATAGCCAGATTTCTGGACACAATTAGGCTTTTGTATTACAATTTTATCATCTTCTCAATTTTCACTTCGTTTATTGAAATAAAAAGTGAAAAATTCCCGATATTTGATTTGTGACAAAAATCACTACTCACCTTTCCCATGAAGTTTGCGGCATCAAACATCGGACATCAAAGGCAACATCGCGCACCTGTAGATCCTTTTGTGCATTCTTAGAAAGAGGCAGCTGCTTGAATTAATTGTTGCCAGTTGTGACTCCAGCTCTTCAAAGCTCCTTGGTATAACGAAACTAGGGTCAGAGCATAGTTTCGAACTAGAACTCGATAACGAATCACCTTTCCGTGTGTGTCTGAACGTATGGCGTCCATAGAACGGTATAACTGGGCGGGGCTTATCGTGAGCCCGCGAAAGGTGACCTTAACTCTCTTTAGGCTAGCGACGACCATAACAACATGCGCAGTGGAAAACTGCGCATCTATACAATGTTTTTTCTAAATGGTCGAGATGTGTGTCTGAACAGTCCGTAGGCTATACGATGAAAATTTTATACGTTTCATTATCGAGTTTCGGTATAAATGTTTTGTGTCTGAACGGGGTAAGCCTCGTCGGTGGAACAATTTTTGTGCTATGGCATGCATTCCACAAAATGGGCATTTAAAAAAAAATGATATCTTTGTAACTACTGAGTCAGTTTCGTTGATACTGACATATTTAGAAAGGTAATTACATGATCTATCTAAATCTGCCATCATTTTCCATGTATCCGAACAGCATAATGTTCAATGACATCTTGATCTTTGCTTTAACCTTGATACCTTGAGGATCGCAAACCTTTAATTTAGTGAATTTATACATCAACTTTTTTCTACAATCATGCCCCAGAAATAGGAGGAATTACATGTTTTGTTTGCTTTCCATCTTCTAAAGTTTGCAAAAAGCTGATTTTCACTGTTTGACTAATCAAGCCCATAAATTTGCAAACTTGTATCATTAATTGATTCTAAACATAGCAGCACTCATAGTGTATCACATCTGTAATTCTAAAAATGCTTTTGCTGCCCAGTGTCAATTATTCATGATGAAGATATTGCCTGATAATAAGATGTTGTGGAATGGCATATGTCATGCACAGTGTGTATTATATTGTTCTAAATAAATAACGAATACTTTGTCAAATAGTGGAAATCAGCTTTTTGCAAACTTTAGAAGATGGAAAGCAAACAAAACATGTAATTCCTCCTAGTTTTGGGGTATGATTGTAGAAAAAAACTGACGCGGTAGTTACAAAGATATTATTTTTTAAATGCCCATCCTGTGGAATGCATGCCACTTCAATATCAAGAGGTTATTGAAATTTATGTTGTTTGGACATGAAAAATGATGGCAGATTTAGATAGCTTGTGTAACTAAATATGTCAATAGCAACATAACTGACCCACTAGTTACAGAGATATGGTCATTTCAAAAGTGAAAAAAGTGCCAATTTTTGGCGCAAAAACCTTTTGGCTGATAGGGCTAAAACTAAAATTTTAGCTTTGGAAGGGTTGATTACTCCATTTACCAAACCAATTTGAATGGGGTAGGGTTTAAACTTTAGATAATAATTGGTGATTTGGCATGGAATGACTCCTACATTTCTTGGTGAATTTTGAGTAATATTGAGTAATATTATTTCGAATGATTTTTTTTTAAATGAAAGTGTTGAATCAATTCATTTCAATTCAATTCAATTCAATTTATTACTTTGAAATGCAAAACTACAATTTATACACAATTATTTTATGTAGGCCACTGATAATGAACCATTCTCAATAATGTACTTTCTACTCGGCTTTACAATTAAATCATGCTCTGCACACAAAATTATCACTCTTTTCTCCTATTTGGACTTCCCTATTCTCTCTGCCCACATATGCAATAAGATGCGTTCTCATCACCCAATTGGACTTCCTATTCTCTCATCACCCAGTTGGACTTCCCTATTCTCTCTTATGGGGTGTTGCAAGAAAGTTGCAATCAATTGCAAATTGTAAAGCAAATTAGAACAGCCATTCTGAATGGTTCAGGGTCTGCCCATTCAAGAAGATGCGCTTGCAACAATGATTTTGATTGGTCAGTACCGATCACTTGCAACTTGCAATCAATCGTAACTTTCTTGCAACACCCCATTAGTAGGCTAGTTTCATATCTAACACAGATATCCTATTTCATTATCTTCTGTGTTATTCCAGTGAGATGCCACCATGCCTCCTCTGACTCTTTTCCTGAATGAAGATGTCACAAAGCTCCTTCACAACAAGTTTGTAGTCATTTTAGGAGATTCCAGTGAGTAATCTTTTACCTCATCTATGGCAGGAATATTTTTTAAAGACTAGAGAAGTCACATTTTCTTAAAATTGGCAGCACTGGTGTTAAATTGTGCAGTTTTTCTAAGAAAAAGTTAAGTATCTGAAAATAATCTACTTAGACAGACACATGTTGAAAAGTAAATTCAAAATGAACTAACAAAAATAATTAACGACCAATTCATTTGGAAAAGTGTGATTTTTTAAATTTGTAGACATGTGACTTATTTAACCCTAAAAGGACTTGGGGGGGGGGGGGGATGATGCCCCCTACAATTTTTGCCGCAAAATTCGAACTGCTGCATTTCACGCCACGTCACTTTCTGACTTTTTCTGTCAAGTCTTGCGCATTTTTTGTCACAAAGTACTGTTAGTGTTACCGAGTCACATGACCTTTTGTGACCTCATGTCAGCCCCGAAAACAGAATTTCTAAGTTTTATGTACCAAATGAATGGGAAACGGCATATCCTCATATTCCTCCATTATCACCTATAATTTCATATTTAAGCTGTCATAATCATCTATTCTAACTGAATACACATGTAGTGGTCCAGATAGCACCTTGAAAAACAAAGAAATACATAAGAAATGTGTAAAACTATGGAATACATAAGAATTGATATCACTTTCAAATTTTTTTCTTTCATAATAATGTTTTTATTGTTTATAAAGGGCTTCTTGCATAGAAATTTTATCTTCAGGGCCTTTCATTACCTGATATCACTCAAAAATGTGTATTTATGCATATAATTTGCATAAATTATCATATTAAATAAAAAAATAAAGATTTACATAAGAATAACGATGGAGTTGTGTTCTTTACGTGATTCTAGAGGTATGTGCAAAATTTTGCGGAGATCGGTCATGTCACGGCCGAGATATCAAGGGGGGATGGGGGCCACCATGCCCCCCCCCCCCCCAGTCTTCAATACCTCCAAAATAGCCCAGTCTGTTTAGGGTTGAGGATTCTATTCCTTATGTTGAAAATGCATGATGTTGAATGCTAACACAATAAAAATGGATAATGATCATGCATCTGGTATATTTGTGGGGCTCCCAAATCAAAAGTATTAACCCTAAAAAGGCTGGGGGCCTTTTAGGTCCCCCCCCCCCCCCTCGACATAAACTGTGATTATTTTGTAACGCTTAAAGATTTCGCGCTGCTGTTTCATGACTTTTTTCTTTAGAGTTTTGGGCAACTTTTGATACCAAATTTGCATGCCCCGCGTGTACGATAACAGAGTTACGTCATGTTTTCACAAGACATGTCAAGAAAAATTCAATATTTTGCATTCGTTTGTGTGTAAAGTCAATGGGGACTGGAATGAATATTACAGATAGTGTTTTCAAACTATATTTTCATATTTTCAGAAATAAGAATAATAAGATTAATTTGACTATGCATTCATGTAGAAAACATAATGAACTATGTGTATACCAAATTTGGTTGCAATCGGACAATCAACAGCCGAGATCTTAGGGGGGGCCCTTTAGTTTTTCCAGCCTCCAAATTACCCCAGTCTTTTTAGGGTTAAAGGGAAACTGAAAACTGTAGGCAATTGTCTTAAATCTATGGCAGGATTTATGTGAAGGCTAAATAAATCATATTTCTTTTTCTTCCATGTGGCAACACTGCTATTTTCCCATTATTGATACTCTACTCTCTTGAAAGTTATGTACTTAATAAAAGTTGTGATGATGATGATGGTTTTATTTTGAATGACTGCTGAGAAAGGAAATGTAGATAAAGTTGACTTCTGGTCATGAGATTGAATTTTAAAAGAAACTGTCTCACACCAATTGAGAAAGGTTGTTTGTATAGCACATAAGAATTGGTGTATGCTGTAAGGTTTTGGAATCACCAAAATGATAAGAAATTGACTCGATCCTGCGGAGAGTCACATGCCCTGCACGCAGAAATGTGCATATGGGACTACACACAAATATTCGGCCCGAACATTTCAGCTGTTTCTTGTCAAATTTTGAAAGTGAGAGAATTTAAAAAGCAATCCTTTTCAGGGGACATATCTACTATGATAACCTTCCAAACTAACTAAAAACAAATTATGTTTTACCTTTCCCAGAACTCAAGTTTCCCTTTAAATATTATTGTAGGGACTTCAGTAGTTGATGTACCCTTTATTACCGACCAAGGGCTTGTGACTACAAACTTAATATCATTAGAAACACGACTTTGTTTATTTTGAATGATTTTCCTTCCTTTTCAGTCCAACGAGGAATCTACAAGGATCTTGTTGCTCTCCTGCAAGGAAATGAATACTTGTCATCGCAGGACTTGAAGGCCAAGGTAAGAGTGTGATTATTGTAAACTTTAAGATTTCCCTCAAAGATTTGTCAGAATGTTCCCTCGAATTGTACTTTTGTTCATTTACCACTTCCATGCCACCAGATTTTTGAGCAATTGTCAAAAATGAACTTTCAGTTAGTTTTTTTCTTGAGCAAACTGGGCAAAGATATATTGCATATGAATAAACATTATATTAAAAGCACAGAGTTTCTGTGGGAGGAAGCATTTCCAAGCCATTCTGAGCCCAAACGAAATGTTCAACACTCTTTTTGCCCACGGCATGGTAGGGGTTAAGGAACAAACTTTCAAATATTAGCATCATCAAGTGTAAAAGTTTGATTCAGCACAGTTTTGTAATGTATGAAATTAGTGCAGATGTAGGTTTATATATGTTGTGCCTTTGGGGTTTCATATTGGGCTAAAATTCATATTAATTATAACTTGAAAGCCATCTCATCTACTCATGAACTTTAGTCAAATGCAGTTGGTGGTAAAACTTGGGGTGGAATTTGGAAACAACATTTTCAATAAAAATGTGATAATACAGTGGTTGTTCAGTCATATCCTTTAGGAGAGAGATGAGAAGTAATATCACATATAAGAAACAAAAGGGTAAGTTGAAGTCCAGGTTTTATTGAAGAAGTAAATGTTTGGTTTGAAAATATGCAATCAAACCTGCTGTAGTGTCCACCTTCTAGAAAGACCACATTTCCGTAGAGAACACACTTTTGTTTTGCTGTGAAAGCAATATCCCATGGAAACATGTATTAAAGAAACCTGTAAAGACTGCTTTTCCTGTTTGAGTGCCATATACAGTTGCCTCTGCTGGCTTGGCTTATGAAGTTGAGAATGACAAAGTTAACTTCCACTTTTTTTTTGTAGGGACTGGGCATTTCTATCTTAAAGTAGAACTTTAATGATTTTAAATATTGGCTTAATACTTATTATTGCATAGATGGCATAAATTAAACAAGGTTATCCAAATTCAACGCTTGGAAACATTTGAAGTAATGATTATTATCAATTATAAAACGGTAAAATACAGCCCCCGATATAGCAGCTGAAGAGCTCCTCGAACGCTGCTGAGATATGTGACGACACAACATGGACCAGTCCTGTCTAAGCAGACGATGTCCCATAACACCTTACACATTTTTCAGAGCCTATTTTGTCATCTCCTCTTCACTTATTTCTCTTCCTTCACTAGCGTCAGTCTTAATGTTAGTCTGTTGCCTCACTCTTAACTTCGTGTATGGTATTATTTTGATGAAAAATGCAGCGTTAAAAAAATAAAGGAATCAGTCACTTGTAAAGAAAATAAGACGCCATTGTATTTTCAGCTGCTTGCACCGGGGCATGTTCGGCGTTTCAAGAGGGAACGAATACCATCCTGCTATTATTCGGAGGGCTTTTCAATTTGAAAATGGGGTTTATTTCATTGATCATTGACCCTTCTCCTGTGTATTTACAATCAAACGGTTTTAGCTATCAGTTTCACTTTCCCTTTATAATGGTGTGAAATAAGGTCATGTTTAAATACACCAAACTCTTTATAATTTGATAAATAATTGCATTGCAATTACGTTCATTCATTATAGGACGTCGTCTGCTTAAGCAGGATCGATCCCTAGTGTGACGACATCAAAACATCGCTATATTTCTG
This sequence comes from Heliocidaris erythrogramma, assembly GCA_025617745.1. NCBI lineage: Eukaryota > Metazoa > Echinodermata > Echinoidea > Camarodonta > Echinometridae > Heliocidaris > Heliocidaris erythrogramma. The sequence goes on from CM046868.1 coordinate 362,320, forward strand.
GCGAATCCTCGGATATTCCAGATGCTGAGAAGAGCTTTTATTTGTGTTGTTTTTATAATCACCAGATACGCAGTTGACATAAAACTTGTACGATTGCCATCTGTAAGCTTCCCAGTTTCTAGTGATCCATTAATTGCCATATTTGTGATTTTCTTTGAATAGCTACTTTAAACATGACCTCAACACAACCATTGAAAATGAAGGAAAGGCTTAGCATGAAAGTGCCTCTCTCTGTCTTTCATCAAATACATTATTTACCCCTTTCTTTTGTCATCATTCTTGTTGATTTTTTTTTTCAGGGTGAGAAGAGTTTCATGAATGATGTGCTTCTGCAAGGTGGTAAGATGCATAATGGTATCAACTACAGAGAAATCAGGCAATACAGGACAGATTATCACCTAGTCAGGTAAGATTGTTGCATACATTCTATGCCTATTTCTCATTTGATTAACCTTGCAACCCTTCAAAGACACTGATACCCCCCTCTTATTTTTAAAGGGGAGATGGTTTAGATTTTCTCCTTCTCATTGGCAAAATTTTGCATCAGGTTTTTTATCTCTACAAAGAGTATTCCAACAATAAGTCTTTTATCCAAAAAAAAAAAATGTCTGAAATTTCGAAAAAGAAAAATAAGAGCAATTATGGCCATTGGAAATGATAATTATGAACTTCTACATGCAGCCTTTTTGCCAGTGCATAACGGTTCCATGACATTTGCTCCTGTGACAATTGCTCCGGTCTAACTTTGCCATGTTAATCCTAAACCTAAACCTAACCATAACCCCATTCCTAACCCTAATCCTAATCTTCACATTGTCCTTAACTTAAAACCAAATCATGACCTTGACCTTAACCTTTGACCTTTCGAGATATGGACGGTGGAGCAAATGTCGCTGGAGCAATTGTCGTGTCACCTTTACACCGAACATAACATCCTTGGTGATGATGCCATGCATAGGAAATTTCAGAAAATAAAAACCAAGTGTAGATTCTCTTTGACAAGGGTACCAACAAGGGTAATGAATATGACAATACATACTTTCAACCTCCAAAGTTATTTTAGTCCCCTAAAACCACCTCCTTGGGAAGCCATGAGGTCATATTTCACTCACTATATATAGACCAATGAATATGTCAATGCATACATACTTTCATTCTGCAAAATTGCTTTGGTGCTCTCAGATCAACCCCCTGGGATTCGGTAAAGCCATATTTTGTTCAATTTGAACCATGCGTAAACAATTTTCTGCCCAGAAGCCTGTCTAAATGTATGAGAAAGTTCATTTGTTAATTGTTGAAAACAATATCAACTTAAATGTTGTTTGCCATTCACTCTTGTTAATACTTGTCTGCATTATTTACAGAAGACTTTTTACAGTTCATTCACGAGATTACTATTAAGTAGTCTAACTATTTTTTTTTTTGCCCTCCAGGTTTTATTTCATCACGAGGATCCACAACAAGTACTGGGAGGAAATCATCTTCCCTGACCTTCAAGGAGAACCTGTTCCAGATGTTGTCATCATGAACTCCTGCCTGTGGGATGTCTCCCGCTACGGGCAACATAGCTGCATGAAGACCTTCAAGAGGAACATAGAGACCACCTTCAGCAAGCTGAACAGCATCCTTCCGATAGAGACACTCATCATGTGGAACACAGCCTTGCCGGTAGCCGACGAAATCAAGGGGGGTTTCCTGCTGCCTGAGCTGCAGGAGCTGGGCAAAACTATGCGCCTTGATGTCCTTCTGGGAAATTTTTATGCCAAAGAGCTGGCAAAGTGTTATGAGATTGATGTCCTGGACCTGAACTATTTCTTTCGTCATCAGATGCACAGGCAGGTTGGAGATGGGGTGCACTGGAACTACATGGCACATCGGAGGATTACCAACTTGATCCTGGCGCACATTGCAGTGTCCTGGGGAGTCGGGTGTCCAAGGGGAAGGGTTCCATTGAAACTTTCCAACAGCCTCTACTGTGACTTCGAGACAGCAGATGAAAAAGAGAAGCTATCTCAGAGTCCATCAGAATGTGATGATCTGAAGACAGAATCACCTGCTTACATTGATGCAAAAGAGAAGGAAGATCAACCTCCCCCAAGCATTGCCAGACTGGAAGAGAGGGACGATGAGAAGCTATCCAGGCCTTCAGATGCTGACAGCATGAAGAGTCTTCGTACTGACAACACGAAAGAGTTTAACAATCAAAACAAGGATGATGGTAGGTCTGGCTCAGTTTCAAAGGTCAGAAATGAAGATGAGGGGAGAAAATCAAGAAGCCCCCTTGATCGGGATCATCCACCAAGCCGATCAGAGAGTAGAGTTGATCCTGTAAAGAGGCGCAGAGAAGACAGGTCCACTACAAGCCAAAACACACCACCCCTTAGAGGAGGAGGTTTCCCTTCCGTGCTAGAGCTCAAGCCAATAGACCTTGGCAAAATTCCTAAGGATTCACCGCCCTTGGTTTGGTCTCCGGGTCGTCCAATCAAAAGCTTGATGCCCAGACCGGAAGGCCGCTATCAGCCCTACGCCTATCCAAACAACCCACATCATCACATTCAACGTCAAGTCCAACCGGAGACATGGTACCCAAATCCATCCATGGCACCACGTCCATACATTCCACATGCACAATACTCTCCTTACCCTAACCCACAACCCTTCCCGCACTACCCACGAAACACCGGAAACATCTTCAACCCGTACAACATACAGAACATACGTTACGATAACCGTATTCGCCAACGATTGGTTGCAGAGCGCAACATGGAGGTTGTGAGGGGTCTCCTGATAGAAGATGTGTTCAGACTACAATAAGCTACAGTGTATCTTGACAAAAACTCAGTGGTACTAAAAAGAGCATCCAGGCTTCATTGCTGTAAAGGACAGGACCCTGTCAACCCTGTTGCTTTGATTATATGTTTAAGTTAGGCTGATTTAAGAAGTAACTGCTATACTGATCGACTTGGAGCTTTTAAAATATGTTTTGAGGCTGAAGATGGAAAAGGAATTGAAATACAAACATACATGTTTCTGTTCTGATTGTCTTCTGTGTACTGAAGAAAGACTAGTGCTTTTATGTTGTTGTTTTTTTTTTTGGGGGGGGGTTAGGGTGGGGTCAGTGTGCTGCATGTACATGTATATGCAAGAACATTTTTGGAGTTTTCTCTACCATGGTTGAATTGATCTCAAAACTCAATGCTGAGATGTTAAAGGTAAAACTTATGACTGAGTGCATTATAAGACAAAACAACAACAGAAATTTGCATAATTTTATCTACTGTATGAATTTCTCTGGCCTTTGCCAAACAATAGGAGACATGAAAGACAGCATTAAACTAGCCAGAAATTTTGGTTATCAAATTGTCAGAATTGAAATGAAATGGCCAGCATAATTGGTGAATGTTGAAGGGGGTCCAAAGTAGATTTTATTCATTTAAATTAAAAAAAAATACATCTAAGGGCACTTCCATGGTTACTCATTTTACATTTGGAGAGGTTTTGAGTTACATATTAAACTCCTGTTCTCTTACTACAGGTGTTGGGTAAATGAGTTTTAGTTACAACAACGCACACATATCGGATTACCTATAGACAGTATAAAAACTTCAGAAGAAAAAGCATTCTTTTTGCCAACCCTGCAATTGTTCGGTTACTCACCTTACATTTAAAAAAAATAATGTAACATGAGTAATCAAAAATTTGCAGGGTTGCCAGAGTATGTTTCTTCAGATGAAGGAGCTTAAGATTTAACTCAAAACCTCTCCAAATGAAATGTGAGTAACTGTGGAATTGCCCCAATGATGGTAGAACACAACCCGAAAGGTCTCGTTGGAACACTGCATACTAAAAGTGTGATTGCTCACTCAATTTTGATACCCCACAATTCACAGAGATTAGTTATGTTTATTAATGTATATTTATAACTATATGGGGATTGCTCTGACCATTGAAATGTAAGATAAGAAAGATAAGATAGAAAGTTTAAAGTTGTCCAGCACCACATTCATTGAAAAATTATCTATATATGCCCCTATATGGACTATGGACCAAATATAGGTATACAACTGTAACATGTATTTTTTTTTATTTTGTTGAAGGTCATCTTTGAGAGTATATCCTCAGCTACAAATAAATGTATTCTACATTTTTGTAAAGTTCTTCCATTTGTCCTTTGGATGTTATTTTGATATTATTCAGTTGGATTTTGTGGGAGTCATGAAAAATGTTCTTTTCCTCAGTAACAAAAATCAAGACTTCATATGATATTTTTTCAGTTGAAATATGAATGTATGTACTTATGTACTAGAGAGTTCAGCATTTGATTTTCTTGAAGTATTTTACTACATGTTTATAAGAAGAGAATACAATTATTTATCATGAATTCCTCAGAAAATTATCCTTGAGTAGGCCAGTTCAGAAAAGCAGTCTTGTTCAAGTATTTTACAAACTAATACACGACAACCAAATTCTCACAAGGCTAACATTAGATGACAGCAATAAGCCACACAAAAACTGAGCTCAAAGGAAGAAGACATGAAGTGACTATTTGGAGATGATTTATTTTGTATGAAAGGTTGTCTTTGATTTGTATGAGTATGATTAAAGGGAAGGTTGAGTTCTGGGAAAGGTAAAAAATAATTTGTAAGCTCTCTCATTCCTTGTATGTCAAGTTTGGAAGATTATCATAGTAGAAATGTCCCCTGAAAAGGATTGCTCTTCAAATGCCCTCACTTTCAAAATATGACAAGAAACAGCTGAAATATTAGGGCCGAACATTTGTGTGTAGTCCCATATACACATTTCTGTGTGCAGTGCATGTGACTCGCAGCAGGATTGAGTCAATTTCTTATCATTTTGTCGATTCCAAGCATTGATACCAAAGAATATTGATTACAAGCGCAGGGTAAATTGAGTTCATGATCTTCAGGGATTCTTTGTTACTGCTGTAAGAAAAAAAATCATTTTGTATTCTATACAGGGTGGCCCAGAAAGAATGCAACACCTGAGATCTGCAATTTCAAAGAAATTGACAGAATATCAGTAATTTTTTATTTTTGGGAGTAGAGAATTCTTTTACTACTAATATGACACCAAGATTATCAATTTGGGATAAGGTATTTTAATTTTACAGCTACATTTTGCGAGGCAATGCCTTTTTGAAATTTTGCTACTTTTTCAACTGTGGTCATGCATGTTTGAAGCAACGAGAAATGTATGCATGAGGGCTTCCCATACAATCCCCATTTCATTCAAGTTGTCTTCATTTTCAAAGCAAGTGCAGTCACGCGTTTGTCAACAAAGCTGACTCTATGGCAAGCCATCATACATACATTTCTCGTTACCTGAAGTAGAACTACTGTTCCAAAAGTAGCAAATTTTGACAATGACATTGCCTCACAAAAATAGCTCTAGAACCAAAACGTCTAACCCAATATTGATGATATTGGTGCTATTGTACTCTGAAGAGAAATTTTCTACCCAATAAAACAAAAATTAATAATATATTGTCAATTATATTGTTGAAATGGCAGATCCCAGGTGTTGCATTGTTTCTGGGCCACCCTATGCTTTGTACATATGTGTAAATGAATTGATTTTATGTTCCTTACCTATGCAAGTGAATGGTACCCATCTTGAGTAAAGAAGAAGTTCATCAAAAAGGCAGGTTCCTTGTGGTGAATTATTTTTACTGCTGTTTGGTGTATGGATGGTCTGTGATTTTCATCCAATCGAGTGATGTTGAATTTAAATAAGTTCAATAGAACATTAAAAAAATTTAGAATTCAGTAATCAAGATAGAGGGAGTGTGTCGTTTGAAGAGAGAGGGATTGGGAGGGAGAGAGAGAGAGAGAGAGACGGGGGAAATAAGGGGAAGAGATTTAAAAAAAACAAGATGAAAATTTAAATGGATAAGAGAAAATACAAATAATACAATGTATAATGATGAAAAAGTGCCAGAAAGAATCAGAGGGAAATATTCAGGCAATGTAGCCTTGGACAAATAGAGAAGAGAGCTTGGGACTGATGTTTATGTTCCCTATGAGGCTATGGCTGATTATTGTTTTCTATAGATATTAAGTTGCTCAAGCAAAATACTAGTGTCGAAGAAGCAGTTTCACGAAGGGAAATTCCCTTGCGGAAAAGAAATCTAGCGCCATCTGCTGTTCAGATTCGCAACAGCTGTCATTATGTCCTCTAATCGTACATGTATGCTATTGCTTGGTCTTGGTCTTACTTAGATTTTTTTCTTGCAATGTCTTTCCGTGATTATGAAGCAGGTGACCCTACCCGTGACATTGTACGGATTCCTACTGTTATTGGCATTTAAGACATTATAAAAGAAAAGCGGACTTCTAAGAAGATCTAACTCTTCCCTTGTTCAGACTTCAGACCTTCCCGAGCCTCATTTCTGTTTCTGCACAGCAGATGCAGCAGGCCCCACGCCCCGCCGCCGCCCGATCCAGAACCCAACAACCTGACCATGGCATTGTCAACTCGTGTGTATTGTAGACAGCACAGTTCAGGTTGTAACTAGAATGCGTGACTTTTTAACATCACCTGCCGCCCATTACGGTGTGTATCACAGTGCAAGGTAACAGCGACAACAAACATGGATCTTGGCAAACCGCAGTTGCTTCGTTTTTCCAATGTTGTTCTTCGCCTTCCAAGCGTCTTCATTCTTGAATCCTTGTACCATTCGAAGGCCCAAAAGCTGATTGAAGAGAGTGATGTGCTGAACAATGAAGTGGTGGAAAAGCTTGGGGTTGCACCAGAGAAATTAACTCTGGGTGCGCAGTATGTTGGTAAGAAGAAACATAAAATTCCTCCACAAGTTACTACACGTTTCAAAACTTTCAAGCACAAAGTTTGTATTATTTTGTAGTTTATAATATAGACTTGAAATTAAAAATAATTTTTTTTTTTAATACCCATGATAACTTGTAAACAAATTTTTAGGCATTTTACTCCCAGTGTTAAAGATCGTATGCTCGATCTGTAATGAAAAACACAAGTCAGAAAAAAATTGGAACCAGCGGGATTCGAACCTGTCATCTACTGCTTGCCGGGCAGCGACTTAACCATAAAAATTTGTTTACAAATTAAAATTCCTCCCCTCTAGCTTCTTTGTTTACTAACCATTGTCTACGGCGGACCGTTTGAATATTAATGAGTCAGAAAGAAGAGGATCTTGGGTATTTGATTCCAGTTCATCGTGACTTGGCCGTGAACCAGAATAGCCTGGTGGTTAAGTCGCTGCCCGGCAAGCAGTAGATGACAGGTTCGAATCCCGCTGGTTCCAATTTTTTCTGACTTGTGTTTTTCATTACAGATCGAGCATATGATCTTTAACACCGGGAGTAAAATGCCTAAAAATTTGTTTACAAATTAAAATTCCTCCCATCAAGCTTCTTCGTTTACTAACCATGATAACTGTTCAACAAAACCAATGTTTTTTCAGCCATTTTCTGAAAACAACTATATACAAAATGTATATCACACACAATCCATTATTATACCTCCAGAAATACATATTATTATGGCACACAACTTGAGATTATTTTTGATAAGTATTCATATTTAAATTGAATGTACAGAAAACAGGAATGTGGTAATATTCTCATTATGTGGTCAAAATACCTGAAATCTATAGTATAAAAGCAAAAGTAAATATTAAAGTGTACCAATCACTAAGACTGATTTTGCTCTGTATCGTAGGGGTTCAATGTCGCTATACTATATATTCAAAATATGAGCTTCAAATGTTGATTCTATAAAGAGATATTGCAAGCTAAAATACACTCCCGACAAACATTAAAACGTTGATGCACCTGTACACGCTCTCTTTGAATAGGGGCCCGCGCAGAGCCCAACTCAGAGTTGGATTCTGACTTCTGTGCCAGGGTTTTTTTTTTTTCTTTATTTTCTTCATACATGTACTTAACTGTTAGCCCATGGAAGGCACAGAACTCCTAAAGACGTAGAAGGCTCGTGCGGGTGCGAAATTGTAGCCATCGTTCGTACGTGATCACGTGATATCCGCCATCTTGGTTAGTCCTTCGCTCTCCGGATTCATGAAGCTCGTCGCGTCAACGGCATTCATTCAGTACAAATTGTTTGATCAACACTAGGGTTATATGAAATCTTACTGAAATTGCTAGATTTTGTTAATGCTAGTATCCAAATGAACCAAGAAAAAAAGAGAGGGAAGTTTCTCTCGAAATACATGAAATATATTATTGCCAGTGTTATCAAATGTTGCTTTTGGCATTTTCATGCTTATTTGTTATTATAGAAATGCAGTCATCATCCACTCTTGTTGCTCATTTTGATAATTTTACTGCACTACATTTACTTACCATTTCAAACAAATTTGATCACTGAAATGATTCTCATGGTTCTGGCAAATGAAAGTGGAAATTTATGTTATTGTATTCATATCCTGATGCAAGACTTCATGCAAGATTTCGGAAGTGCCCCCGGATCCGCCAATGCTCTGATGATTATGCTTTTGATGCCTTTGCTGCATGTGCCAATGTCCAGTTTTACGCCAAAGTTATTTGCACAGTTGCAGATACATCTACATGTATCTAAGCTTGCTTATCAAGAACCTCATATTGGACCAGCATCGAAAAAAAAAGGAACACAAAGAAAGGAGCATCTTGAGTCTGGTGGGAAAAATATTGTTTATGATAAAACTGTTTTATACATGTAATAGAGTTCTTAAATTTGTAATGAGAGTTTACTGTCTGTAGGGGGGGGGGGGGGGGGGTGTCAAGAAGGATGATTGCGAACAAATGAACTCGGGCTCCGATGTGTCTTGAAGGAGAACTACAAATCAACTTAGTATCTTGGAAAAGAACTGAAATTTAACTCTTGTCTCCTGAAAGAGAACTAAAATTAAACTGTTACATGTGTAATACACATTCAATTGAAGTCATTTGTGTAAGGAAAATCAGACTTAAAATTTTTCAAATGATAGACAGATGGCCCTTTTGAGAAGATCGAATACAATAGGCATTGTGACGTGCACGATCGGTAAGCTCGCTGAAAAGAACGAGGACTAAGCAATATGGCGGCGTGTGCACTCGAGCGAATCTTCCAGCAGGTATTACAGCGAATGGGTGAATGGGTATGAGCCTTCTACGTCTTTAGGAGTTCTGTGATAGAAGGCCAGGCAAAATGTTTTGAGGTTGATTTTATACATGTACAGTGTATGTACATGTATGATGTATACATGTATTCTAGCTGTTCTCAAATTATTATCCTCCAGACCATTTGCCCCCTGTAACTTTGTCAAAACTGACACCTGTTAGAATACAACATACAAGCTGGGGGATCACTGTCTATTGTATTGTAGAATAGTGGAATGTTTTTTAATTTTTAATTTTTATTTATTTATTTATTCATTTTTTTTAAATCTTTTTTGTTGTGTACCAATCATTGTTGATGACATGTAAATATTTTGATTTTTGTCTTTTGATTTAATAAAACATACAATTAAAAAAAAAAAAAGAATAGTGGAATGTAATTTCCGCCAGCTCAGCATACACTCATAATAGAACTGCATGCTTTCATACAGCATGTCTGACATAGCAACTCCTATGTTGTTATTGTATGATGTATTGTAACAGGTGTCAGCTTTAACAAAGTTAAATACCAATTTCACATGCAAAATTGCTGTTAGCTCACTGATGATTGACAGATGATGTCACAGGGGGCAAATGGTCTGGAGGATTTTTTTAAGTGGGTGGGGCTTAGCAGGTTGTAGAAATTATTTCAAAAAATATTTAAAAATCTATGAAACATATTTAGAAGTTTAAATATCAAAAAATGAGATGTACATGTATGTAGAACTGCACGTCAACAGGTATCCACTTGCATTTTGAGGCAGGGGCCCTTTAAGATTATCAGTCAACATATTTATAATAACAGGAATGATAGGAATATAAAAGTTACAAAATACATGTATATCACATTGTTCATTTTGGCCTATTTTTCTGGGGCCTGTTTCATTAAACTTTTTTATATTTAGTTACAATAGTTTCTAGTTAAAGGGCAATCCAACCTTGGTAATAAGATGATTTGTGTGAAAGCAGAAAAATAAGAAAAACAGGATGGTGAAAGTTTGAAAGAAATCGGACAAGGACTAAAAAAGTTATGGATGTTTGAAAAATGATCTTTCACTATCTATGCGAATCTCAAATTGGCAATTTGGTGAGTTGTGACATTTTTGTGGACAACTCTCCCGTTTGTCGTACACAAAAGTATCCTTAATTTGCAGTTTTCTTCAATGCGCTTTTACCCTCGGGGCATTGGTACTCAAAATATATTTGAGATAGCATATTGTTATAGGTCCTCATGAAAGAAAAAGATTCTACTGAGTAATACATTTTGAAAAAAAGTGACATTTTAGTCATTTTGTGTGTTGGAGCGAATGGGGGAGTTGTCCACAGCTACATTGTATGTACACAGGGCTCTTTTTGAAAGCAGGCCTTCTGGCTCTGAAAAGACTACCCTGTTTTTAAATAAAACTGAATAAATAAATAAATAAATAAATACATCATAGTGACATTACCTATTCGGCCAATTTGAAATTCCCATATGTATAGTGATTACAACTTTTAAAAATTCATAACTTTCTTATTGCTTGTCCGATTTCGTTCAAACTTTCGCCAATCTGCTTCTCTGCTTTTTCCTCTTTCTTTCAAAGCAACTTGCTATTAAGGTTGGATTTTCCCTTTAATAAGCTACTGAAATCATTGAATCTGATTGGCTGAGAGCAAATTTGTCATTGGACTTTGGCACTTGTTATTGATAACAAGTTTCATGAAACGGGGCCTGCATGTAGATCCTGGCCTTCTCCTTGACCAAATTCAGAATATACATGTACATGTACATGTAGTATCTCTTTTATTGTTAGAGTGATTTTTATAGAGTTAAATGCATGAAGTGTTCATGAAAGAGCTTTTGTTCATAAACACAGATCCTATCTCAAATTCTCAGCTATATGTGTCAAAACTGTATCACTACACAGAACATACAACTATAATTTTGACACCATGAGTGAAACTTTCCTTTTGTCTTCTATTTGCAATGCAGGTTATCTGATTGCCCTCTTGCTGCATGCCCTACCACTCCACATGCTCTTCAAGTTCTACGTTCATATGATCGTGGGTATACTGATCCTTGCATCCCATCACCTGTCCAGCCACTACCTTGCCCTCCAAGCTCAGGCTGACCCTTCCTCTCATGAGTCAGTTTACAACACCACCTCCAGCGTTCATCAGCTCTTCACCTTCATCGGTCTCCAAACTATCATCTGTGTGGTTTGCTCCCAGCTTCTCAAGACCAGGCACATCTGGGCATTTGCCTCTTATCTTTTGCCCCTCCTTGCGCGTGCCTGCGGGCTGTCGGTGCCCTTCGCGGTGATCATGCACGCGGTGGCAGAAATTATCTGCATGGTGGTCGTCACTGTCTTCACGTTGAGGCACATTCTGGTGCCGTATCGCCTGGCTCTGATCGGCTTGCAAACACTGCAGGAGTACATTGATCTCTATGGTATCGTGAGCGTTGTTCTGGCCTTGTACAACAGGTTCTTTGTGCCTGCTATATACCTGGTGTTCTGGCTTACCATATTCATGTACCAGCTGTACTCCTACTTCGCCAACAAAAGCCACATGGCTGTCCAGGAGAAGTGGGTTCTGATACTCCTTGCATCTATTGCAGATTGTTGCGTCAGCCCATGGAGCCTGGTTGGCCTCAGCTTTACAGTGTCCTACACAGCATACATTGTGTTGACGTTTTGTAAAGTTTACCTGAAAGGATTCAGCGAGAGAGAACAAAGAGACTTTTTACACAGAGGATGGACAGAAGGGGTGACTCTGATGTTGCTGGCAATGCAGACAGGCCTTCTCAGCCTCAAGAAGTTTGAGAAAATCCTCCTCCTCAGTATCGTTCTCTTTATTGTGATCTCATCTACAATCCAGTCCATCCATGAGCTGACCAATCCAGTTTTATTGTCTCTTGGAGCATCAAATAACCGCAGCTTAGGAAAACATGTAAAAGTTCTGATTCTTAGTTTTGCTTTGATGTCTGTTCCTCTCTACATGAGCTACATGGTGTTCACCATCTTTGATATGGAGCTGTGGCTGTTGATCATTGTGTCCAGTTGCTTGCTGACAGCTATTCAGACCTTGGGATCAGTCTTGATCTATGCCCTCTTCATGTTGGATCACCGATACGAAACACCTTGGGAATCCCTGGATGATACCGTCTATGCCATCCAGTCTTTGTGCCACATCCTGGAGTTTTTCCTGGCTCTTTTTGTCCTCTGCTATGGGGGCCTGGAATCCATGAATTCCAGCTACAACCTGACAGGTGGCTTGGTGATTGTGGTGCACTCCTACTTTAATGTGTATCAACGTGCTCAAGCGGGATGGAACTGCTTTATAAAGCGACGCAATGCATCACGGAAAATCAGCCACCTGCCCAAGGCAGACCCTGCAGAGCTGTCCTCCAAGAAAGACCTCTGTCCAATCTGCTATGAAGAAATGCAGTCAGCGTGTATCACCCCCTGCAAGCATTTGTTCCACAGTATCTGCTTGCGGAAGTGGCTCTACGTGCAGGAGAATTGTCCATTGTGCCATAGTGCCATTGTGGAATCGCCCCCCAACGAATCTGGTGATAACAGACGTGATCAAGACACACAGTCCTCAAACCAGGAACAAGACAATCCCCTGCCGGGTGCTGGTGGGGATACCGATGTTGATTCTGCTCCAAATAGAGGTAACACAAATAATGCTGAGGAAACTGCTCCTCCAGCTTCTTCTCAAAATGCTACGACCGATTCATTGTCAGAATCTGAATCAGTATCTGCATGTTGTTTAGATGAAGATTGCAAATCATCGTCCGAAAATATTGCATGTGTTTCCTCAAAGGACCAAACTCACACAAACAATGTACACAGTTCCATTCCTGATTGTGTTAAAATGTGAAAATTATCTTTGTTTCACACGAATACTTTCTAAAAGAAATGATGGCAAACAGATTCTAAAAGAAATGATGGCAAACAGATTCTAGAAACCAACCTACATTTAAGGGCAGTTTCACACTTTCACTAGCCTTGTGCAATGCCTTTTGAAATGCAATGCACTATAATGGCCTCTCACAGAAACGACAGAATTTATTTCTAAAGCTAGCACAAAATATGATCAAAATTATTTCAAAATTGCCTGGAGTTACATGTACTTCCTTGAAAGTGTTGATGAAAATGTTGTGTTGTATTAGTTTTGTCTAATAACGTGGTACTGAACTTCCAACTCAAAAATTATAATGTTGAATACAAGTATGTATTGTTCATAGAAAATGAAATGTTTTGCTTTGTTAGAAGGAAATGAGCTTAAAATTAATACAGGGTTCAATCTTGAACATTATAAATATGGGTAGACAGTGGAAGAATCAAGTGAGATCCATATTTCAACTGTCCGTTAGGCTTGCCAATATCTGCCAATCTGTCTGATCAATTTAGAGGCTTCCTATTTCTAATCTTGTGTGTGGAACTGTATGTAAAATGTAGATGTATTATGAGTGGGATATGACAAGGTTTATGATGAACAGTGTACACAGTGTATGATGGCCTTTGATCTCTAATGCACAGTTTCTAAGTGTAGTTTATAGGAAGTATTTACAGGTACAATGTACAGCTCTATAAATACTGTACATTACATGTATTGTGTAATGACTATATGAAACTTGTGGCTGTTGTAAAGTAATACCACTCATCAGTACATTGTAGGTATTGAAATGCAAAATGCTGAAATATGTCACTCACAGAGAAATCAAGAAATATTAATGAAATTTTCAGTTGAACAGTAATTGTATAATATGTGAGGCTAAAGTTATCTGAATCAAAATGCCCCAAATTGCTGAACATATATCATTATTGTGTAATGCCACTAATAACTTGCCCTCTTTTGTGATAGTAAGCAAATAATTACCGTTGGTGAAGGTAATGGGACAAACTATCACTTCCGAGGCGATCTGAATGTTGAGTTCTGACCCTGGGGAGAACTGCCCACTGGCGTAATTATGCAAAAAATTATTTTCAACTGGGGGGGGGGGGGGGGGGGGGGGGGGGGGGGGGAATGACCATTCATGGAGAATAAAGCCATCCCCCCCCCCCCTGATGAAAAGAAGGAACGCACGGATTTACGCCAATGGAACTGCCATACTCTACTTTTCTCCCATGTACATTATATGTATGTACATGTATTATGTACTTCAAACAATATGGCAGTCTTTGGGTTTCGGTCTGTTGTGATTAAAGAATTAATAATAGCAGGGCTTTTGTCTCTCTAGACTTCATACAAATTATGCGGTTCCATTGAAAGCAGAGGAAACTTGCTTCATCTGGAAGCAGCCTAGAAGTGCTTCAGAGCTCTTAATATATTGTTTTGTTCGTTTTTACACTGAAAGTGGCAGAAAGCTTCATCGTTACATGTAGAAACTTGGGCTGTAGATGTACATGTAGAGTGTATTTGGCTTGCTGTAAAGGCCATGAACACAATCTTTGTAATTTTAAAGAATTACATGTAATGTGGACGTGCACACGTATCTGTACTGGACATGTACATGTACTAAAACGGTCATGAAGGAGATTTATTTGTCTAAATGAAGTTTTAGTTGGGTTGAAAAAGTTATTTAGACGACTGTAATTTGTCATTTAATATTTGTGTATGTTTTTTATGAAGAAGAATGAAAGAAATAGACATTGTACATGTACATGGACAATGTACATGTGGGTCTTGATGCTTCATAATGTACAAAATATGTACAGTTAAAAATTTAAAATCAATTACATGTACATGTATGTGTATGCTACAGTGACTCACTAATTTTTCATACTGTATTACATGTCAACTTGTTGTATTTTATCTGAACTTACTTTTGTACAAACACTACACATGTTAATCCTGCATAGTTTCATGTATACACTAGTATACTTTGTACACGCATACATGTATATATTGTTTTGCAGTTCCTATCATTTCGGAGAGAGAGCATTTTACTTTCTTCCAGATCATACGTACATCACTATTTACACTCTACATCATCATCATAGATACATTCACTGTAAATAGGCATTTTGGGGAAGTTTAATGAACTTACTGCAGGAAAATAATTAACTCATTATTTTTCATAGAAGTGCATTTAGCCAGTATGCGTAAGCCAATTTGATGCCCTTATTTGCCTGATAATAATTAGTTTGCTGTGCTTTAGGAATTTCATTGCATTTAAATGCCAAAGCAGAATTGCCAAATCAAATTCTTTATTTATTAGCAGTACAAGGATTTTAGAAATCTGAGCATTTGATATTAATATATTTTGCTAATGTAGATTAAGATGTCCATTGATTCATCTTAGTCTGTAATGCCACACTTGCCATTGCTGATGTGAAAGAATTACATTTAATGCTTTACTGGAATGTTCCACTGTGATTCAAAATATCATATCATGCTTTGTTTTTATTTCCCAAAGATTGCACAGTAATTGCTACATTTCCCTTTCCTTCATGATTTTTAAAATATTTTGCTTGCCGAGCTGAAATTAAAGCAAAGTTGATTTCTGGATAAGGACCAGTTCTTTGGAATTGTAAATGCTGTTTTAAGTGTAAAAATAAATAATACCAATTTCTGTACTCTTAGAGAATACATATTTTAGTATAACCAACACTCTCCAGAATATTGAATGGAATGAAATGAGGAAGTCGAGCATTATCTTGATTTCTAACAGCATCCTAAGGAAAATGAAAAACAAAACTATTACATGTAGATAAAAATAGATAGATGAATACTGATCAGTGGTTATTGCATCAAGTTATTTGTGAGTTGTTTTTTCTTAATATAGAGGTGTTATTTTGTGTGTACATGTACATGTATGTATAGTGGGTGATTTGCCCTAACTTTTGCCTGTAAACACTAACGCCAGCCTTTAACACCATACTTAAAATCACCCAATATGTGTTATTATTTATGAATTTCTTTATGTTGTGGAGAGCCTTTAGAAGAAGCTTTAATTAATTCCTGTTATTTTTGTGTTATTTATTCGATTTGGAACTCCATTTACATTTTTTGTTGATTTGATTTAAAAAGAAAATATTGATTGATTACAAAAGGAGATAGATTTGTAGATCTGAATTTGGAAAATTGAAGCATTCACTCCTAAAATTAGACAAATTATGAGCATTCCCTTTGATGAAGGGATGTCAAGACATACATGTACATCCCTATGGTTTTTCTTCAACTAAATTTTTGTGTGATTCTTTTCATTTGTAATATAATGCACAACTTACATGTACTTATATTTGATACCCTCTTGTTCCACTTTGTGCGTACTTGAATACTTGCACTCTTGTGAAGTATCAATTGTGAAAGAAAATGACAGGTTTGATGGCCTTGATTTTTCAAAAATCTAATTGAAATTTCAAAGCATTATTTTGACAAATATTATAATTTAAATTATTTTTTCTTATTCCACATTCTGCACCTTTTAACTTTCCAGTGTGTAAAGGTCCTCTGATAGCAAGTTGAAAGCAATAACTTTGGAGTTATAGGGATGACCATGATGTATTATCAGTCAAAAGTTTGAAAATTTTGGGTTTTTTTAATCTAGTACCTGTACATGTATAGTATAAATGTTGCTTGTTCATGTGCATGTGCATGTACAGGTACATTGTATTGATGTGAATGCATGTGCAGCACTTCCCTGTATGTTGGTGAATCGTCAAACTTAGAATGTGCAGTACTCTGGATGACAAGAACAGGAAGAAAGAAAAACAGGAAGGAAGAAATTGCTTAGGGAATTTAATATTCTTAACCACAGGGATGTTAATATTTTTAAAGTGGCATCATCATCATCCAAATTATTATTTAGAAGTACATCTATTTGTGCTCATCAAAGTATTATAATTAAGCAACTGAAAATCAGAACAAAAAAAAATTATACTGAAAAGATGTGACAGTGTTTCAGTGCGTTTCCAGTTTAGAAAAAGTGTAATATTTATTCAGTATTTTTTCCTTTTTTATTTTGTGATGTTGACATCATTTGGCAATCCAATAAACATGGGCATTAATACTCATACTGTACAGGCAATTTCTTCTTTCTGCTACAAACATGTATTTTTAGGACTACATGTAATTAAGGATCGAAAATGAATGTGCCAAAACACATAGTTTAGAATTTTGTCCTTGATATACTTGTATACCGGTATGTTACAATTACATGTAGGTCACATGCATGACAGGTTTTCACATCGTTGGATGTTGTCCAAATCTCCATGTCAGAATCCTGAAATACCAGCAAAACTTTAGAAATAGAAGCCTAGGAAGGCCTGGAAAGCCATAGTCGGTTAAAGATTGCCACTTACAAAGTATCTTTTCACTCTGTTATAATGATCTTGATATCTAATTTCTATTTACACTATATTTCCCATGTTATTGCATTTTAGAAGATACTTTTTGTTACACCTATTTGACATTATTTGGAGTACATTTATCTAATGTACATGTATCTTCTCTTTATAACTCCATGTACACTGCTTATAATGAATGTTATGAAGTTTTTGAAGAACATATTGATCTATAGGTAGATTCGCAAATTTGAGTAAAATAGACAATACCAAATACATGTAGCTTTACAATGGGGGGGGGGGGTGCATTTTTGGCTATGCTTTCGTGGGTAGAAGCCTGTTTAGACTTTTGATGGAAGAACATTTAAAATTTTGTTTGTAAAGATATATTTGTATATACTATAAGTACAATTGTACATTTAGGCTTTTTCCCCTGTTCTATTCAATTTGTATTGAAGCGCATTTGCTTTGGCTGCCCTTCTTCCCAAGTAACCTGATACCAAACAGTACATGCTCATTGCTCTAGATACTGAGCCACAAAATGGGGTCACCGTCAGTGGATGATCATTGAATTCTGACGGTGTGAAACCTTTGTAGGTAATATAAGCTTAGTGTACCAGGATATTTCTGTATATTGATGATATTGAAGCAAATGGCAAACAAATGATATTGATCATTTTCTCCTGCGCTTGTTCAGCTGTGCTACACAGCCATACATGTGTGTCCGATGTAGATCTATACATGTTCAAATAACTTGCTTGCCTTTGTTACTCCTTGTTTTAGAGAGATACTAGATTTATTCCGTACTGCGCCCATTGTTCTGTCTGAAGGACATACCGAAGTGTGTCTTCTACCATGACAACGTAATGTACTTCATAGCTTGCAGTTAGTAATTAATGACGGGGAGAAGATAGATGTACATGTAAATGATAAAGTGGTGATGGCTGAATTGGCCATGGATCTGGAAAGGAAAAAAAGCAGTAAACATCTATTTAAAATGAAACAGTACATGTACATGTATGTACAGTTCTACACAAGTGTATGTTCCTTAGCCAGGTTTGAAAATGCCATTTTCCTTCGAAAAGCATGCATTTCTCTAACCTTTAAAGGTGAATCTTCGGATGTAAAGTTTAAAATATCAAGCAATTTATAAAGCTTGACACACATATACCCTTTTCAGTTTATGCTTCAATTTCTTTAATTAATATCAGGGGCGGATCCAGGATTTTGTAAAAGAGGGAGCACAGAGCCGGAAAAGTACACAATTAAGGGAGAAGTTTTGTTTCATTGTGTACTTAAGGTATGCCAGTTGGGTTTCCCCTATGTAGATCCGCCACTGATTAATATCATTATTTTTCAAACTCTAAAAATTAGCCTGTACCCTTTTCAGATTTTTCAGATGAAGTCATATCTTTTTTAGGAATCAAGCACTACAAACCTGGGGAGCGTTTCATCAAGCGTTTTGTCAGTGATTTTTACTGACAACTGTTATAAGCTACTGAAATCCTTGCATCTGATTGGCTGAGAGCAAATTTGTCGGTAAAAATCACTGACAAAACACTTGATGAAACGCTCCCCTGGACATCCTTCCTTGTTCATGCTCTTTCATAATCAAAATTATTGTTGCTAAGCATTCACACACAAATAAGCAAGAAGGAAATTTCACTTTTTTGTATCGATTCTCACATGGAATATTTAAAATTAATTTTTCTTATTGTAATAGAGAGCTCTGTTGTCCTTCATTGTCACACAGAGCACTCAGCAAAACATCTTGCTTATTCACAAAAGGGGGCTAATAATGAGATTTTGTTTGTTCACGCACACAAAAAGTGAGATTCTGATCATGATTCTCAAATTGATTTTTGACTCTCACAGATTGCTCTGTGTCAGCGGCCTTCATGATTGTTTGAATCTCTACTAGCCGTGCTCATGTCACTGTGTTTCTAATAACACGTATTTGTCAGTTCTTGTAGACTGTCTCAATTGACCTTGAGATCATTGAATAAGGTCATTAGCCTTGTAAGATATGTTGATAATTAACTATTTCTTTTTTTTTTAATTTCAAGTTGTTGCTCATTTCTTCCAGTTAACCGTAATGACCTTATTATGAATAAACAATGACTTTGTTCTTGAGATGATGTATGCTGAAAGCCAGAAGAACATTAACTTGTGTCTTTTAATGCAGTGTTTACGTCCTTATTGCTCTCAAGAGATGATAAGTTGATAAGGAGATTTTCGTAGACACAGGTATGCACCATTGTCAGTGGTACACATATCACTAGTATTTGCTCTGTGTTGATAAGGGTGTACAGTATTTGGTTATTGTGTTTACCACATTGATTTAAAAGATACACTCCTTGTGAAAATGCTTTTCTTAATTAAAGCATTGTCATATTTTGTAAATTAATTAAATTTTCCCTTCTCATTATTGTGAAACGAATTTTAAAAATATAACATTTCCACTGTACTGTATGAACGATTTTTGTGAAAAAATAATTTTAAAATTTTACAAATGAGTTTCAAGCATAGTTATAGCCATACATGTACATGTTTATGAAATGTAAATAATTCATGCACTTGTTTACATTAAGAATGATGTTTGCAATTTGCATGTACAAATCCAAGCGCACTGTAATAGAAAAGGTTAGTACCGATAATGATATTCATTTTGAATCCTGCACATACTTATTTATGTCACTCATCATTTTACAGAGCATATTTCCACCTTGGTATGTTATATGCAAGAGCATTTATGATACAAATATCTTCCTGACATGGAACAAAGAATGGCTACTGCTGAAATTTACTGAAAGTAACATTTTGCTGACGAAAAAAGGAACAGAAAGTGCATTAGAAGCTGAACATTTGTTTAAAGATCTCTTAAATTTTTGATCATATAATAGTACATGTAACTGTGCATACAATTCAAGAAATCATGATTGTCAGTAATTTGATTACACTAATGCATTAATTAGTTGTAAGTTTGAAATTGATATTAATGCAATAAAATAAATTTCACTTTTGCTTGTGTACAACTTGCCTCAGTGGATGCGTTTTCAATTATTTCTTCCTGAAACCGAGAGAATTGGCGAGAGGGAGAGAGAGAGAGAGAGAGAGAGAAGGGAGATGGGAGAGAGAGAAAGAGAAGGGAGATGGGAGAGAGAAAAGAAGGGTCAGAAGAAAAAGAAAAAAAACCCAGAGAAATAGATAGTAGAAAAGAGGGAAATGCAGATAGAATCGTCAGAAGAAAGCAGTTTGAAAAGTTGAGAATAGTCCTGTTCAAAATTATATTCAAATTTTATGCATACTTTTAAAAGAAAGGGTGTTCTTGACAACCTGAAAGCTTGTCAGAAGCCTGTCAGACATAGCAACAAGTGATGTATGCAAACTGGATTCCAAGTATTGTAGTTCATTCATTAATAACAGGTTAATGGAATACCTCGTTACTAGGTCCCCAGGAAAGAAACGTCAATAAATTTGAATAACTTTGTAAACAGGTCTATTGAAGAATAGAGACTTTTCCTATTGTAGTCGAGTGGTTTGAATGCTTGATTGGAGATGTGAAAGTCATGGATTCAAGCCTGGGCATGGCACCGATGTCTTTTGGCAAGGCATTCATCTTCAAATACTTGTATAAAATCTTAAAGTGATTTGGTAACTTTGTAGAAGCTTGATAAAATCTGAGCTGCCTGGCCTTACATGCTATCAGTGTATGTAATATGGTGTAAAAATGAAGCCCAGGGGGGAAAAAAGCACTTCAAAATCATGTGCTTCAGAAAAGTAAACATATGTAAGTGACCGGAAATGCCAGACTCATTTTCCCGGCATAGACTCAGTGTTAGAAATAGGAGTATTCAGTCATAGATATCTTAATATTAGCATTATATATTTGAAAACCTTTATATGCCTGGCTATTTATTTATCCTTCTGAACATTATTATACAAGACAGATATCAAATTCAACAATTTATTTATCAAGCCTCCACAAATTTAATATTGTGAAAGAATAATGCAAGTGTTATGCATTTTTTGCATTATTCTAAAGTATTTGGAAATAAGTTTATCACTTTAGATTTCATGAAATATAGCACTAGTGTGAACTCCACATTGATGGATATTCAAGTAGATCAGACTTGGCTAGTGTGAATGTAACCCATGCCGAATACATGATGGCGATAGCACTCTTTTTAAGTTGGTAATGATGAGATGATGACAAATCCAGATTTCAAAGTGAGATTGATGAGGCTTTCAGTCATCCGGTAGCCTGTTGCTAGGTAACCGTCATTATTACGCATTGACTAGATGGTAAAGGGTGATGCGTGTTTGAGGAATGTTATTTAGATAGCACTTAAGGAAGTCCTTGCTATAGTGGTGCACATGAGTACTGTTTTTGGACATGGACAAAATTGTAATTTGAGGTGCCTGTGAAGTGTACATACTGTATGGCATACAGTCGTGGTTATTGCAGTTTTCTGTTTGTTTTAACTCATTGAGGAGGAAAGAAAGGGGAGGGGAGTGGAGTGACAGATGGACAGATGAATATATATATATATATATATATATATACGAGAGAGATAGAGAGAGAGAGAGGGGGGGGGGGTCGGGAGGGAGGGAGAGAAAGAAAGAGAAAGGCCAAAAAAGATGGTGTCAAATGCAGAAAAACTGAAAGTATTGCAGATGAAAATAGTGATGTTGCTATA
This sequence comes from Heliocidaris erythrogramma, assembly GCA_025617745.1. Classification (NCBI taxonomy): domain Eukaryota; kingdom Metazoa; phylum Echinodermata; class Echinoidea; order Camarodonta; family Echinometridae; genus Heliocidaris; species Heliocidaris erythrogramma. The sequence goes on from CM046868.1 coordinate 384,427, forward strand.
AAGAGGAGAAGAAAGGAGAGAATGGGAAATAGGAGAAAGAGATATCGAGACAGAATATAAGAAAGTGAGACTTGAGTAACACCAAATGAGACACTTGCTGAACATAAATATGCATATGAATGGTTGAGGTGACTTACCAAAGAGATAGTCATGGTATCTGAAATATGCCATTGATAGTATTTTGCAGCTGTCTTATCCAATACATGTACCTGTCTGACGGGGTTGGCAAAGCAGTTTTGAAAGTGCAAGGTAAGGGAGGGAGGGGGTGGGGGCAGTGGGGAAAGCAGAAAATGTACTGCCATCAATGCCCACCAACTCCAGCAACCCTTTCCCTCCCCCCCCCCCCCCACACACACAAATACCCCATGTGTAGATGAGATATTCCCCTTGGCATTAAGTAACCATTTGTAACAAATGTATGACAAATTGATTAACATGTTTTCATATGGTTATAGATTGTAGTGTTAATACCACCTTTCATCAACCTTCTGTTCTCACTTTCAGCTTTTTCTCTCTCTGCATCCTCCTCTCACTCCTTCCCTTCTCCCCTGTCTCTCCCTCTCTCTCTCCTTGTCTCTATTCTCTCTCCTTGTCTTTCCTCTCTCCCTCTGTCTCTCCTTGTCTCTATTCTCTCTCCTTGTCCTCTCTCCCTCTGTCTCTCCTTCTTTCCTCTCCATCTGTCTCTCCTTGTCTTTCCTCTCTCCCTCTGTCTCTCCTTGTCTTCCTCTCTCCCTCTGTCTCTCCTTGTCTCTCTTCTCTCCCTCTGTCTCTCTCCTTGTCTTTCCTCTCTCCCTCTGTCTCTCCTTGTCTTTCCTCTCTCCCTCTGTCTCTCCTTGTCTCTCTTCTCTCCCTCTGTCTCTCCTTGTCTCTCTTCTCTCCCTCTGTCTCTCCTTGTCTCTCTTCTCTCCCTCTGTCTCTCCTTGTCTCTCTCCTTGTCTTTCCTCTCTCTCCCTCTGTCTCTCCTTGTCTCTCTTCTCTCCCTCTGTCTCTCTCCTTGTTTTTTCCTCTCTCCCTCTGTCTCTCCTTGTCTTTCCTCTCTCCCTCTGTCTCTCCTTGTCTCTCTTCTCTCCCTCTGTCTCTCCTTGTCTCTCTTCTCTCCCTCTGTCTCTCCTTGTCTCCTCTCTCCCTCTGTCTCTCCTTGTCTCTCTTCTCTCTCTCCTTGTCTTTCCTCTCTCTCCCTCTGTCTCTCCTTGTCTCTCTTCTCTCTCCCTGTCTCTCCTCTCTCCCTCCGTCTCGCCTGTCTTTCCCCTCTCCCTGTCACTCCTTGCCTTTCCTCTCTCCCTCTGTCTCGCCTTGTCTTTCCTCCCTCTCTCTCTCTGTCTCTCCCCTCTCCCGTCTCTCCTTGTCTTTCCTCTCTCCCTCTGTCTCTCCTGTCTCTCATTGTCTTTCCTCTCTCCCTCTGTATCGCCTTGTCTTTCCTCTCTCCCTCTGTCTCTCCTGTCTCTCATTGTCTTTCCTCTCTCCCTCTGTATCGCCTTGTCTTTCCTCTCTCTCTCTCCTTGTCTCTCCCCTCTCCCGTCTCTCCTTGTCTTTCCTCTCTCCCTCTGTCTCTCCTGTCTCTCATTGTCTTTCCTCTCTCCCTCTGTATCGCCTTGTCTTTCCTCTCTCCCTCTGTCTCTCCTGTCTCTCATTGTCTTTCCTCTCTCCCTCTGTATCGCCTTGTCTTTCCTCTCTCTCTCTCCTTGTCTCTCCCCTCTCCCGTCTCTCCTTGTCTTTCCTCTCTCCCTCTGTCTCTCCTGTCTCTCATTGTCTTTCCTCTCTCCCTCTGTATCGCCTTGTCTTTCCTCTCTCCCTCTGTCTCTCCTGTCTCTCATTGTCTTTCCTCTCTCCCTCTGTATCGCCTTGTCTTTCCTCTCTCTCTCTCCTTGTCTCTCCCCTCTCCCGTCTCTCCTTGTCTTTCCTCTCTCCCTCTGTCTCTCCTGTCTCTCATTGTCTTTCCTCTCTCCCTCTGTATCGCCTTGTCTTTCCTCTCTCCCTCTGTCTCTCCTGTCTCTCATTGTCTTTCCTCTCTCCCTCTGTATCGCCTTGTCTTTCCTCTCTCTCTCTCCTTGTCTCTCCCCTCTCCCGTCTCTCCTTGTCTTTCCTCTCTCCCTCTGTATCGCCTTGTCTTTCCTCTCTCCCTCTGTCTCTCCTTGTCTTTCTTCTCCCTGTCTCTCCTCTCTCCCTCTGTCTCTTGTTTCTTCTCTCCCGCTGTCTCTTCTTGTCTTTCCTCTCCCCCTACCTCTCCATCCATATTTTTAAGTTAAAAAAAAGGAATAAGAGAAAGTAAAGGGAAAGTGCTTCTGAGTGCATTCAAGTCTTTCACCCTCACTCTCCCTCTCCTCGTCTTTCTTCTCTCTCCTCTCTCCCTCTGTCTCGCCTGTCTTTCCTCTCTCCCTGTCTCTCCTTGCCTTTCCTCTCTCCCTCTGTCTCTCCTTGTCTTTCCTCCCTTCCCTTTTCTCTCCCTTTTTCTCTCTCCCTGTCTCTCATTGCCTTTCCTCTCTCTCTCTGTCTCTCCCCTCTCTCCTTGTCTTTCTTCTCCCTGTCTCTCCTCTCTCCCTCTGTCTCTCGTTTCTTCTCTCACCGTCTGTCTCTCCTTGTCTTTCTTCTCTCCCGCTGTCTCTTCTTGTCTTTCCTCTCCCCCTTCCTCTCCTTCTACCTTTCTTATGCAACTGGTTTGTAACTTTTCTTAAAACCTGTTTTCCTTTAAAACTTACGAACTTCTTAAAAAATTTCACAATGTTCTTCTTAAATCAATTTCATCCATATTTTTAAGTAAAAAAAGGAATAAGAGAAAGTACAGGGAAAGTGCTTCTGAGTGCATTCAGGTCTTTCACCCTCACTCTGCCGTCAATTAATTGATAAAACATTTATCTTGAACAACTTGTGAGATAGATTATTATTGATAAAAGTTCCCTTTTTCATTGTTCATCTTGACACAGTGTCCCATGATATCTTACTTTATAATTCATCATTTTGTTTGTCCAAAAAGAGTGGAAATAGAGTATCAAAATTTGGACAGCATTAACCCTTTGTAACACTGAAAGTATTAAAGACTGATAGAACACAGATACCAAAAGAGACATACAGAAATTATATGCTGTACTAGCAAAATTGTATTTGAACTCGATCATGAGTATATTGATAAATCATGTAAGACATATCACAATTGCTTTATTGTACACAGCTGGTTTTACCTTGAATGTATAGTGAAGTGGTACATTGAAAGAAAATACTTTTTAAAATACAAATATGTAAAGGAAATGTAGCACTTTTAAAGTTTGTAAAGTTTGTACTTGCAATCAAATTTGTGTTTCTGACACACCATCAAGTATGTGTCTGTGTCAGAGTATACCTTGACCATTCAATACAGCTGTTCTTTTTTATTAAAAATAATATTCTCTATCGGTATATGTTACATAAAAATGCAACATTTTGCAAAGTGTTAAAACCTTTTTGGAATAGCTATGGTCCTTTACTGCAATTAATTTTGAATCCTGCATTTTATTTCATGCAAGTATGGTCAAATTACACCATAATAGTCTAGGGATTGATAAGGAAATACTCGACACCTGCTAAGCTTTGCTCATGATACCAAAGACATTTTAAGCAAGAGCCCCAGGGGGCGCGACGCTCACCTGAGGTGGATCAATTCACATCTGGTGCATGTTCTCTCTAGCACAACTTTCATTCTTCATCTATAGAGGTATCTCTATAAGTTTGAGCTTCCTACCAAGTTCGGTTAAATTCCAATCATGGGTTTTGGAGAAGAAGATGAAAATGTAAAAAGTTTATGGATGGCGGACAACTTGCCCCACCCGCCCCCCCCCCGCCCCCCCCTCCAGTATGTTACCCCCACAGACCCCCTATAGGGCCACCCAGAAAAAATTCATGAACAACTTTCATTTTTCGTCTATAGAGGTATCTCCAAGTCTGAGCTATTCCTGGTTCTGGAGAAGAAGATGTTTGAAATTTACATAGCTTTTACACTTGGGGGCCCTCCCCCTGGGCCCCCCTGGGGCCACATGTACCATTTTAGCAACTTTGGGTCCCCTACCCCTAAGGATGATTCCTACCAAGTTTGGTTGAATTCCGATCATGTGTTTTGGAGAAGAAGATCAGAATGTACATTTTGCCTGGCAGCGCCGCCCCCCCCCCCCCCCCCCCTCCAGTATGTTACCCCTATAGGGCCACTCACAGAAATTTCTTCAACAACATTCATTCTTCATCTATAGAGGTATCTCCATACACAATACCAAGTCTGAGCTATGCCTGGTTCTGGAGAAGAAAAAGGTTTGAAATTTACATAGCTTTTACAATTGGGGGCCTTCCCCCTGGGCCCCCCTGGGCCCCCCTGGGGGCCACATGTACCATTTTAGCAACTTTGGGTCCCCTACCGCTAAGGATGATTCCTACCAAGTTTGGTTGAATTCCGATCATGGGTTTTGGAGAAGAAGATGAAAATGTAAAAAGTTAACGGACGACGGACGACGGACAAATTTCCATCGCAATAGCTCACTCGAGCCTTAGGCTCAGGTGAGCTAAAAACAAGATATAGTCTACAATAAATATGTCTAGAGGTACATGTATACTGAAAAAAAAAAGAATAATGAAGTTTCACTTCATATATTGACATCTTAAAGGTAGTACATAGCGTTTGCAAAGATCATAGATTTTTCAAATGTATATTTTATTCGATCCAAGTGACCAACAGAAGAATATAATGGTCGTTGGTCCGGTTAAAATCGGTCAAGGTTCAGAGATATAAAGGGTTTTCTTTTCTCAAGCTGTGTAGCGCAATCGTTGGCAGAGATATTTTCCTTCGCCAAAATAAAGGTTTTACATAAGAAATCAAGTTCGTCGTTAAATAATATGATGAAGTAGTCTCACATGAAGATACTACTAAAATTTCATGGCGATCGGCCAATGAATAACTGAGATATAGGTTTTAGCAATTCTGCCTTTGTTGCTAAGGGATCGCATTTTTATCTGGGTTCCCCCGATAAAAAGGCGATCCCTGAATTTACAATAAAATACATTAACTAGAAAAACGTTAATATCTCGAAAACTAAACAATATTATAATCTGCAGTTTAGAGGGTTGGTTAGGCACCCCAACGGGAGTGTTATAACAAACAAGGCATTAGCAAGATTGTGTCTCGCCCACTTGCGAAAACTGGAAATATCGTGATCTCCGTTGCCACGCAGAAGAATTGTATCTCTGGGTATCTGCCACAGAATGTAATATCCCATTAATGAGAAGGACTGTTCACAAAATACTATTTGTCACAAGAGAGTCTTGCAGGTAAACTTTAACGTATAGCCTCAAATGACCTTTGACCATATCATGTGACATCCAAAGGCAACATAACGTGAAGGTACCCTCAGTGCAAATATAACCCAAGTTAGGTTGTAATCAAAGCAACTGGTGTAAAGTTATTTGTCAAAAGAGAGTCTTGCAGGTAAACTTTAACATATGACCTCAAATGGCCTTTGACCTATCATGTGACCTCCAAAGGCAACATAACGTGAAGGTACCCTCGGTGCAAATATGAACCAAGTTAGGTTGTAATCCAAGCAACTGGTGTGAAGTTATTTGTCAAAAGAGAGTCTTGCAGGTAAACTTTAACATATGACCTCAAATGACCTTGTGACCTCCGACAACACAATAACATGGAGATGCCCCTAGTGCTTCTATCACCCAAGTGTGGCTGCCAATGCAGTAACAGTTGCCAAGTAATGCATCATAAGAGAGTCTTGCAGGTAAACTTTAACGTTTGTGACGGACGGACGGACGCCATTTGGATCCCTTAGTCTCGCCTTCACCTCCGGTGGGCGAGACAAAAATGAATAAAATTTATTTTTGGACCCCCGACACTATGCACTACCTTTAGGTGGAATGGCATTCCAAGGAAACAGCATCATTCTGAATTGTTCATAATGCAGTACATAATCTTTGTGACCAGCAAAATGTACAAAATCTTACAAAAACTTGCTGAAAATCACATACTGTAAAAAAAGAAATTTTGGCGTGCATGAAACTTTCGCAAATTTGACTGAGATTGGCGAAAGTTTCATGCCGCGAAATAATCAATTCATAGTTGAACCAACATAAAATTATTGTAATTCGCGAGAGTTTCTTGCGGCAAAATTGGCTGTCATTTACAATTCGTGAAAGTTTTATGTCGCGAACGTTTCTGGTTTTACAGTACACTAAAAACCAGAAACACATTTATCAGACTATATAATCTGATTGGCATGATCGGCCCAATTTACTCAATCTCTACCTCTGCTCTATACTCAGCTATTATACATTTTATCTCAAATATGGTTTGACAGATATCACTGAAAATGATGTTGTTTTATACTTCACCAAATTGCTAAAAATGCAAGTACATGCTTATAGATCAGTAACCAGGGGACCTATGACTTTAATTTCAATAGCAGACTTGGTAATTGAAGATAAATGCCTAATAAAATGGTACTGGCTCATCAACTTTGTTTTAAACCAGCTGGATACAAGACCACTGCTCTACCAATGAGCCATCATGCCTATTCATTTAATTGTAGTCTTAAAAATGAATCTAAATTCTGTTGTATACTAGGAGAAATATACATTTCTTATTTGAAAATATTTAAAACAAAAAGTTACGTTTAAGCAGGGCTCCACACTAACTTCTTTAACAGGTGAACAGGGGTGCGTTTCATCAAGTGTTTTGTCAGTGATTTTAACCGACAACTGTTATAAGCTACTGAAATCATTGCATCTGATTGGCTGAGAGCAAACTTGATGAAACTCCCCCTGGACTGGAGTTTTTAGGTTATGAACACACGACACTTGGTTAACCCCTACCATGCCGTGGGCGGCAAATCCCGCCCAAAAATTTGAGTGTTGAACATTTCGTTTAGGCTCAGAATGGTTTGAAACTTGTTCCTAGTACAGAAACCTGTGCCTTCAATATAATATTTATTCCTAGGTAATATATCTTTCCCCAGTTTGCTCAAGAAAAAACTAATTGAAAGTTAATATTTAACACTTGATAGTTCATTTTTGACAATTGCTCAAAAATCGGGTGACATGGAAGGAGTTAAAAATTTGGAATTTAGTGAGCATGTTAGTCTCAAGCTCTGCTACATGTATAAGTGATTGTACCTATACTTCTCACTTCAATGCAGTAAGTAGAACATAAGATGTCACAGTCTGTATGTATACAGGAAAGAAGTTATGGAACCAGGTAGAATGTTCATAGACGGTTTTGATTACTAAACCAGGAAGACATGATGAATCATCCCTCCAACATGCTTGCCAACTCTCCAGACTCTTGCAGTTCCTGCAATACAAAGAGAAAGGAGAGGGTAAAAGAAAATCATGAGGATGTAAAAGGGACAAGAAAAGAAAAAATGTAGCATATAATGAAACAGAAAAGGGGAAAAGAAAAAAAATCAACATAACGAAAGAGATATAAAAAGAGAACAAGATAAGAAAGAAATATTTACGAAGGAAAATGAGAGAGAGAAAGGAGAGAGAAAGGAGAGAGAGAGAAGACATGGAAGAAGAAAACAATAAAAGGTGAATACTAAGAAACTTCAAACCACAAATTGAAAGCATTCCTATTGTCGGTGGAGATTAAAGCTAACTCAAATATGTTAGATTTTCAGGAGAGCAAAAGAACTTTCACATCTACCACAGTAAGTGCATGGACGACCTTCCTTTTACAGATCATTTGTGACACTATCTTTTCAGATATGCACTACACAGGTTTTAATCACAACATCAAATCAAAAGTCCTACGCTACAGAATTAGGAAGCAAAAAGAAATCACCAGAAAATGAGTTAGGAAGTCTTATCACCCAACAGACACTATGCTTTTCTGCAAACGTACATCTGGAGAGAATGTGTACCAATTAATTTTGCACAATTTGATGAACACTACGACAATGAATTAATCTAATAGCATTAATGACATATACATGTACTCCATGTTTAAAAGTTGCTAATGATCAAAATATAACTTCTTTCAATTTGTACGACAAATAGAGCTATTAAAAATTCATAATAGATTATTTAAAAATTTGATACATTCTGCTATACATACCTTGACAATATCCAATCCTCCAATCAGCTCTCCTTTTACATAAAGCTGTGGATATGTTGGCCAATTAGAGAAGGTCTTTAATCCCTGCCTCACTTCTTGGTCTTGAAGGATATCAAATGTGTCATATTTAATTCTGGAAACATACAAAGATTTGAAAAAAGAAACAAAACACAAGTCATTTGACAAGTTTCTTCTTTTTTTTTTTTAACATAGTCAACATTAACCCCACTTATCCACAATAATATCGCATTATACCATAATAAGGAGAAATGTTGATTCTAAGAATATAAAATCATCTGTCTTTAAGAAAAGAGCCATTGTTAACTTTGGCTTTCGTCATACAAAATGTTATCAAGGATTTCAAGACAAAACCTGGACTACATGTATCACTCCTTCGAAAACTACCCCCGGACAACTACCCCTAGGACAATTACTCTCCAGACCTCTAGAAAAATACCCCATTAGGAAATAATATTAACAGAGGATAATTTTCTAAAAGGAGTAATTGTAAGGAGTAATTGTCACAAGTGAGGGCTAGTTGTCCTTGGGAGTTACTCCAGGGGAAATTTCCCTTAGTGCTAGTTTTCCAAGGGGAGTTAGCTGTCATAGTTTTTTACCACAAAGTGTGTGTGTGGGGGGGGGGGGTCATAATCAGGAAAACGTTCAAATAAACAATTATTAAATAATTACATCTGGACTTACGGTTTAATTCCAAGGAAGGTTTCACAACTGATCCTGGAATTGAACCGTAAGTCCAGATGTAATGATTTCATAATCTGGAGGGTAGTTGTCCAGATATGGTTATAAAAGAACATACATACCCTGTCTCTCCAAGGAGTGTAGTGATTGTTCTGCTGAATCCACAGCGAGGTTCTCCTGGGGAACCTTTCATGAACAGCATCACTGGTGATTTGTTGATCAGCACTTTTAATCTAGGTAAAAAAACATGTTAATGCACAAATGTATCATAGATGCCCTCACCATACTCATGTTTATTGCATAAAAAACTATTATTTCTTTTGGCATTATACACAGAGCCCACTTTTTGGTGATGTTCCGACTCAATGCATATATCCTCACCAGCCCTGATCACCCTACCCATCTCTATTCCTGCTAAAGCTATTGCTTCTTATACTCAAAGCCCACTTTTACCATGTTCTCACTCAATTTTGCACAAGCTCTGGAAATCTAGCCAAGAGAAATCCCATTTCATTCAGAGCAGGACAATCTCTCTCTACCTGGAACAAGCTACAAGTAGCGATTCAGAGCTTGCACACATTGTATTGTTGGCAATCTTTAGATCATCTTAATAGATATTGCGAAAAGACAAAGAATAAAGAAAAGGTTAATTTTTAACCACAAATAGGAAAGAAGTAAATATGGTGATGAACAGAGTCATCTTTGGATATTTACCTGTCATCTAAATTTTGTTTCTTGGGAAGAGTTTGATCAAGGTCACCACTAGCATCCATCTCCTTGATGATATCCAATCCTCCAATCAGCTCACCGTTTACATACACCTGAGGGTATGTCGGCCAATCAGAATACTTCTTTAATCCTACAGAGAAAACACAAACACAGACTGGTGAACAAACCTAATTTTCACCAAAATGTGCCGTGGCACATGGTTCATCTATCGACATGTACGATTATATATACTAATTGTAACTGATGACTTTAAACACTATTAAAGTACTAAACTTCATACCCTGATATTACATGTAAATGCAATCACATCAACTTTGCATGAATATTATGCTCCTTGTAACATTTTTTTAGATCTGATTCAGTTATGATAGAAGTGACCAGAGTTGAATCAATTAATATATTTTACAATATAAGGTAATTTACTCCCTAATGACACCCATTCTTAATTTGAAGAAAAAAAATATTCGGAGGTCAACAAATACGAATAATTAGACCGAACTTTGACCTTATAACCACACAAATGAACTACTTATCTATTATGTGTATTGAATGAAATAAAAAAACAACATGGCTCAAGATATCTAAGGAGGAAGATTCTTTGTATCTTGATGACCATTGTCATTGATATTTCATGAAAGAAATGTAATAGTGATGCTACTGGTATCACATATTAAAGGAGAATGAAACTCAACAAACTTTAGCTGATCATCATGTGGAAAATTGGTAGCCTGTTCAAAATATCTTGAAAAATACTCCTATTTGATTACTCAGTAAGGAGAACAATGTCTCTAAAGTTTGCAGATTCCTTGCTAGATATTATTCCATGGGGCTGCCATTTTGAAAAACTGTGTTGTCAAAGGAGGACATGTCATTTGCCTATACACAATGGATATGATGTTGCATAATGAATAGCTATTGTACAACTAAAGCCACCAATGCAAAATGGCAGTCATCTTTGTACCCCCAGCATCTCGCACAGGTGATATCTAGGAGCAGTTGTATGTAGGAATTTGTCATTTCTTTGAAGAATTGTCAAACCTTTGTCTGACCAAGCAACAACTTGTGCATGCCAAATCCTGCTAACAAAATAAACTGCCCCACCTATAACACAGCTGAACCAGATATCTTGACACAAATAAGTTTTATGACAGGATAAAAGTATCTTCATTTGAATGCACATGACTACAAAAGTGGTTTGAGAAAATCAAGTGTTATGTATTCCACAGGTGATCATGAGTGTCATCGTAGCTAGTATACAGGTCAGTGGGTATCTCACAAATAGCACTGCTCAGACATTACTTTGTAAAGAAAATGGCAGCCCCCATGGGATAATGTCTAGCATGGAAACTGCAACCTTTTCAGACACTGTTCTCCTTCTTAAATAATCAAAATGGAGAAATTTCAAGATATTCGTAATAGGCTGACAATTATCTACATGATTATAGGATAATGTTTGTTGCCTTTCATTCCCCTTTAAGTACAGGTGAGCAAGAAAGAAAAGGGTCTAAGGAAACTGATGGGCAAGTCGTAGTTATTATTATTTTTTCCCATGTGTTACTGACTACATCAAAGATTTTTAGTATACCTGATGACTGTATCAAGCTGATAACCCTCCTAAAGCTTGGATCAGACAAAATATCAAGTAGAAATGATATTTCATGTCAATTCACTATTCCACAATACCTTGGACTTGCACAAATGTATTCCTGCCCCCCCCTTTCCCCATTGAGAAGTTACATGTATTTGGCAAGAATATCTTACCCTGTCTCACTTCCTCATCGCCCAGAATATCGAACGTGCTGTAGTCTATGCTGTGATCATCGAAGAGCCCCATCAGTGTCCGACTGAAGCCACATCTTGGTTCCTGTCTTGATCCCTTCACGAACGCTACGCAGGGGGCAGCATTGATCAGTCTCTTTAACCTTGTGTTCAGGTCCTACATAACATATAAAGGATATTAGAATTTTATTAGGAACATACAACAAATGCTAAAAAGCAAACAAAGTAGAAATAAAAACAAATTAAAGGGCTATATTAAAGTTCTCATTATGAAGTACACAAGCCTTGAATAATTATGTACAAAGTCTGCATTAATTGATTTACCAGGTGTCATGGTATAGTGGTTCATTCACTTGACTCTCAATCCAAGGGTTGAGGGTTCGAATCTCAGCCTGGCACTAGCGTCTTTTGGCAAGACATTAATCCACATTTTCCACTCTCCACCGGGTTGTAAATGGATACCGGGCAGGATTTATTCCTTGAAATGCACTGTGTGCTGATTATGGCCGCCGGAGCTAAAGCCAGGGTTATAATATCCAAACCCTCTGGAAGTGCATAGTGACGTTAAATCATAACGTGATAGCGCTATGCAAGAACGGTTTATTATTATTATTTCCAGAAGCAACTCCTATCACAGAAATTTCAGTAAGATCTGAGACATTATTCGTTTCACAGCTAAAGGCCTAATTTGGATTACTCCAATATTTTGAATAGGAAATAAAACTTGATAAAAATTTGCAATTGTATGTTTCTTGTGTGTAAACATGAATGAAAGCATCTCAGAATTCTGCATAATTCTTGAGGGCTTCGTGCACATTCAAATCAAGTTACAGTTGTCAACTTTAACATGGCAGACTGTTTGGAAGCCTGATTTAGGGTACAGGGGTAGACTTCTTATTCGCTTCTACACAGCATGCTAGCTCTGTACATGGATTGATCAGTATTCTGTATATAATATAAGGTACTACAGTCAAACCTGCTTTAGCAACCACCTGTATAGATAGACCACTTGTCTATAAAGACCACACTTTCTGTTTCCCTTGAAATGTGTTTCTCATTAAAATGTGTATTAAAGGAACCTGTACCTAAAGACTGCTTTTCTTGTCTCCCTTGAGTGGTCTTTATATACAGGTTTCACTGTAGCAGGACATTGTGGAGATGCACAAGAGCAAGTTACTTCTTTGCTTTTTACAGAATCCTGTAAATAGCTGAAAAGACCCACCTCTTTGGGTGGCTGTGATGATGCGGGTAGCATGACAGGGCTGGCGTTGGGGTCTGCATGATGTTTGACCTTCTTGGTGAGTTCTGGTACATTAGCTCCATCTAGTCTGTCTACTTCATTCTTGCCCTGTTTCAAAAATAGAAAGCAGATTGAAATAATAAAGGTCAGCAATGATAAATTGATTTTGTCACATGATTAGATTCAGGTTAGCTGTAATGCAATTACTAAACTGCACACCCTGGAAAGGACGATCGATAATATGATGTTGCATGCCTGTAGATATATTCCTGCTTGTAGGAATGTGACGTAATGAGGGTGATTTTAATGAACATGAACTTGAATTCATAGTGTTCAGACCTGTCATGCCATATACAAGAATGCAAGGATTTACATCGTTGCAGTTATAGGCTTTAAAAATATGTCATGTTACAATGGCATAATTGAACTCCCTTTTCAGAAACAAATGTAATTTCTTTTGAAAAGATGTCATGAAAAATCAACAAGTTATAAATCAATCATTCAGAAAGACAGAGGGAAATTGGTGACAGAAAAGAAAAAGGAGGGGACAGGTGGGGTGAGTGCACAAGAGATAGAATGAGAGAGAGAGAGAGAGAGGCACAGAGAGAGAGAGAGGGAGAGGAGAGTCTGAGGGCAAACTAAATCAGCAATATTCTTTGCTACTCCAAATTTTGGAATGATTTACCTTGATGAAGATGAATGTTGGAACTGCTGCAATGTTGTATTGCTTGGAAATTTCAGGAAGTTCTTCAGCCTCAACCTAATAAAAAACAAATAGAGGAAGGAAGAAGAGTTGATAAATATATCTACAACTCCATTTGCACAAGAAACAAGAAGCACGACAGAAGAAGAAATTGTGAGAGGTTGGATTGCACACAAATTTGGACTGGTTTTATGACTTGTAAAATTACCGCCAAGAGATAATATTTCCCTACTGGAAAAAAAACGCAGTTGAAGAACTGGTTCACTCAAAGATCAGCACATTCAGGCTACAGCAACAATCACTGCAGCAATTGATTACTAAACACACAAAAAAGTCAAATCAATTTAAGTAGGATTGAATTGAAATTGGCATTGCATTAACTGGATGACTTGATTCAAGGGCTTTTGAAAAAAAATACCCATTCAGGGTTCTTAAGATGAAAATCAAATATTCAAATGCTCCTATCTCTCTTCCTCACTGTATGATCCACCACAGATTTTTCTCTGCTAAACCTTTTGTACTTCCTAAACAATTATGCTTCCTTCTATATACATGTAATTCCAAAAACTGCTACTCCCATTGCAAACAATAGTCATTTTTGTTATACCAAATAGACTCATATACATCATATACTCAGCCAATGTACGAGTTTATTATATAATCTTGTACTCCAAAACCAACATGGTCATGGTGAAAACACATAATTGCTACCCCCCTACTGCTGTATCATTGCATACAACAAATAAACAAATGCAAATTTCCTCATTTCACACAGAGAGGGCAGTACATAGGAAGCTCACATTGGTCTTAGCAGAACAATATCAGCGAAGGTAAAATTTGATGCTTAAAATTCCACAAGTCTTCAATTCATGGTTTAGCTGATCATCAATGAAGAGGGAATTTCCAAGACAACTTGCTGGTATTAAAGCGAGATTGATGTACAATGACCACAGATTATTGAGTATAAGGGATAATCAACCGCAGATTGTGGACGTTTTAATGCCGCGAGAGGGCACCGTGATCGTTACCTGATCATGCCATTGCCCCCTCGGGGTGCAAACCTCGGATAGACTGGTCGCCGCACAAACATGTACGCTCCACCTGAACTCGAGCTCTCGTGCGAGATTCGGTCGGCTTCGTGCAGTCGAAGTGTAATCCCACTTAGTCCAACGGACGCGTTCGACGCACAAACTTTGTGTACGAGCGAATGGGGCTTACGCAATCCCGACTTTCCCCATGGCCGCCCGGTGGCGTATCCCTTTAATATACTGTGTATTCACCAGCTATTGGTCCCTTTATACCTATGAGTGGCCAAATCAAATTCCTTGTCTGAACAGAGCCATATATAATACATGTAGCTGCAAGTACATTTCTGCTGGAAGACTTACCGTTGAGAAGCGGACCTGTGGATGTTCCTTGGACAGTTCTACCATGACTTCATCCATCTGCTCACACTGAGGTGCCCATTGTGCCCTGAAGTGAACCACTAGCAGACCGCTGGAGGTATACAAACAAACAATGTGTAGTCAGTCATGCATGATTTTAAAAAACAGAACAAGGCAAAGGCCAAGCGTTGTCTCACCTGCATCTCGATATGCGAATGGGAATGTGAGCTTTGATCTGCCAGCTTTATGAGCAATAATGTTGATGTTACATATATTTTATCCCTGGAAAATATACTTAGACTTCTTAAACTTTATTTCTAAAACATTACATGTGAGGTGATTTTACCTGAAAGATCACTGACCTCTTGACTTATGTCCTTTGTCAGATTCAACATATTTTTGAACTTGACCTGCTCCTATAAGAGATGTACGTCTGGTATGAATTTGGTGATTCTACCTCAAATCCATACAAAGTTATTGTGATTACAGTGCTTTTTGTAGAAAGTTCATTGACCTTGCAGCACAACATCAGCATTGATGCTTGTATTGGTGAAGACATTTTCCGGGATTTTTCCGAAACGCCAACTAAAAAAAAAAAATTAGGGGGTAGGCAGAGAAAAAAGCCTAAAGGTGCTACAACTTTTACAAGCTGTTACCTTTCTCTCAAAATTTGCTAAAACATCAAAGCTTTCATGCTTCATGCGGGAGGGTAGAATCCCCCCTCTCTGCACCCACCTGTTACACATTACATGTACCGCGCAGTATAGCGTCCAAATAATTGAAAAGCAGTCAGGACGTCGAACTATTTTTCTGCCTAAAAAAAGGTTTGAGCCGTTAAATCTTTCTTCTGATGAGCATGCAAAGTGTGCTCCGCAGGGAGGGGGGACTTTTCTTAGAAAATTCTGAGAAAAAGATAACGGCTCATACCCTTTTTTAGGCGGAAAGTTAGTTTGACGCCCCGATTTCACACTTTTTGCGTGCTAACAACCGCCAAACTCCAGCCAGTGCAGAGGACTCCAGGGAGCGCTGCCTGGACATGCTGGAGTTAACAACCGCCTGGAAATTAAGTCCTAGCTATGCGGTTGTGGCATTATCGTGGTTGAGGAAACCACCATTCACTTGCACAGAGTCAGAAGCGCTTCATTGCGTTAAACGCATTGGTTTCCTCATGCCCCGTCCATAGACTCTGCACTTTATAACTTTATTTTCATTTGCGTGCTAACATGGCTAATGTCACGAGTGGTTTCCTCAACCACAATGACGATATAGCCCGTGGTTGCTATGAGAGGATAATCCTTGTTGTGTACAAGACTACTACGTATACATCTGTTTCTTTGTTGTCCAAATTAACCTTTTGTTAAAAATTTATTTGTGTATCATTTGAAGTTTGGCTTCATTCTCTTTTTCATAATTCCCCCTTTCTCTAGGTCTTGCACTGAAAGAACAACAACAAAAGAGAAAAAACAAGGTCATGTAAACTAGTCTAAAGATAAAATGTTATACCTTTTGATTGTATGAGTTTGGTTGTGTTGGTTTTTTTTTTTTCTCGTTAAAAAATACCGATATTAAAAGGAGGAGAAAAAAATGTTACGTAGGTCTACATAACTATGTATAGTGTGTGGCAAAAATAGTCAATTATGACTGATTGCCAAACAAAAACAAATCAATAAGAAGAAGAACGTTAGTCAACAGAACTTGTCCCGCATCACTCCTCCAGCGGGCCGCGTCCCCCCCCCCCCCCCCCCCGACAGGTCCTTCACCACAGCGTTTCCTCCGAGGGAAACTTTTGGAATTGGTATGTCTTTTTGATCGTACGTACTTTTACAAAAAAAGATCATAAGATATTTCCGAGAACTCACCAGTGTTTGTGTATCCTATTGTCTATGGCGGCTGCGCGCAATGGCGCGCGCTGTCGGCGACGTATAGTTTCAATTATGGTTGTATCGCGCGCCGTCGCATGCAGCCGCCATACACAATCATGACAATAGGATACACAAACACTGGTGAGTTCTCGGAAATATCTTATGATCTTTTTTTGGATTTTTTTGTAAAAATACGTACGATCAAAAAGACATACCAATTCCAAAAGTTTCCCTCAGAGGAAACGCTGTGGTGAAGGACCTGTCGGTCATGTCGGTCGCGGGAGTTATCAGGAAAGTGTTATTTCAGGCACTCATAGGTACATTCCTATACTTCGTGTGTATAATGTAGGCAGTCATACACCTCATCTTTTTAAAACACCACTGCACAAAAGTCACCAATAAAAAGTCCAATATTCACTCAAAATCGGCATTTAATTTTCAAAAACCGACCCCAAAATATCCAAGAAATACAATAAATTCAACTCACCAATGTTGGAAAAGATATTTACAAAAATGAAATCCGCAATTTACTGTTGATTCTCGCGAAACGAGCTATCGGAGTCATTGTGTACATTTCCTGGTCGCCGCGGGCGCTGACATCTCCCCAAAAGAGTTTTGTCCTCAAAAATTCGGTCCCTATGGCGTACACGGAAAAGTTCAGATTTTCTGTGTGCGCGATCGTAAAGATCGACGTGCCCTTGCGATCCCGAGTTTCTTCGTGGACAAAAATTATATTGGCCGATTTTAGTCTAAGACATCGGCAGTTTGTAAACAACACGCGATCGCGAAACAAATCGGCGGGGATTTCTCCGGTTTTGGACAAGATTTTGACTTTGGATTTTGCTGTAAATATCAAAAGTTCTTCCTAACGGCCATTTGAGGTAGGAGTGAGATTTTTAAGGGCTGAATTTGAAAGCAAGTATTTAAAATATTTATCTTATTTTCCCCCCCATACCTTTAGTACATGCGACAGAAAATACCAACTATTTTACAGAAATGTACCCGGGAGTGATTTCAGGGTATTTCCGTATTTTCCAGTCCTGCTAACCCGTGCGCAATTAGATTGCTGAGGAAGAACGCCTGGCTTCGTGATGTAAAAGGCGTATAGCCAATTTTTTTTTTTTTTACACTCACGAAGTCAATCCTGGCTACCCCCCCCCCCCCCCCCCCCCCCGCCCCCGCAATGACAATGTCACGCAAACAAGACATGAATATAAATATATGGGACAATGAAACCCATTTTAATATTTGAGGTGCTTCAATTCAAAGTAAACAAGAGGTAAGACCAAAATAAACATCTGAATCCCATAAACAGTCAATCTGAAACTCACCTAATAGTTTGGACAACCTCTTTTCCGAATTCCTCAACACCCTTTACCGGAATAAGCCCCGCCATCTCGCACTATACTGCTTAGTCACCGTTCAAAACAACAATAAACCGTCGACCGACCGTACCGACCACATGCTATACTGCACTGCACCATTTACTGCTCAATTCACACCAAAATCTCAATCAACCAACATCAACGAATGTACTAGTATTCGCGCACATCACATACCAATACGCACTTTCTTGTTTTTAAGAATCTTTTACTTCTTTTTCAAAATAACATTTTCACAATAATCAAGGTAAAATACACGAACAAATATATTCACATGCCAGTCATTGCCAATATCATTGTGCCAAATTACATAATAATAACAATAGGTAACCATAATATTTTACATGCACGTATTACTATTAGTAAATTATGCAAAATCTGGAAGTCTTTATTATTATGATAAAAAAGGAAAATATATAAAAATGAAGATTAAAAATAGAAAAGGTCACTAAGTACCAACGTGGTCAGTGCAACCTTGATCCCTGTTCAATTTGATGAGGTTATTTGGATTGAGATGAAATTGAGAGGAAATGACAAGCTATTGATAGGTTGTTTTTATAGAAGTGAAAGTGGAAGCAAAGCCAACAATGTAAATTTATTGCAATCTATTGCAAGCATTTCAAAAATGAAGCACAGTCATGTCTTGTTGATGGGTGACTTTAATTATCCAGACATTTGTTGGACTTCTTGGACAACTCCCAAAAGTGAAGATAGTGGTGAATTCAAATTTATTGAATGTATTCGTGATGCTTTTCTAGTTCAACATGTCAATAAACCGACAAGGTTTAGATTTGGTTGTAAACCCAATATACTTGATTTAATATTTACTAACAACGGAAGATCATAATATTATTTCAAATGTTCAGTACTGTAGCCCAATAGGACTGAGTGACCATGCTGTTTTGATATTTCATCTGAATTGTTACTGTGACCCCTCTAATAGCAAAAAAAAGGTATATTTATATGATAAAGCTAATTTTACTGAAATGAGAGAAACCTTGTATTCGTTAGATTGGCCAACTCTGTTTGCGCCAGTAGAAGATGACGTTGAACGTCAATGGAGCATCTTCAAATATGAAGTCAACTCTGCTCAGGAGAAGTTTATTCCATCTAGGATAATTTCTAGAGGGCAGGCATGGGGGAATAAAGGTGATTTCCCTGTTGATAATGACACACTTAAGCTTATTAAGAGAAAGCACAGGAGTTGGGAACATTATCTTAGGGATAAAACAGAAAGCAAGAAAAAAGAGTACAACAGACTCCGTAATCGGGTCAAACTTGCTGCCACTAGGCGGCTTCAGAAAAACTATGAAAGTAATATTGCAAAAGCTGTGAAAATAAATCCGAAAAAATTTTGGAAGTATGCCAGGACAAAGACTAAAATCAAGTCTGGAGTGGCACCTCTTGTGAAGTCTCTTTCATCTTCTTCTGAACTTACTGAGACTGATAATGAAAAAGCTGATATCCTACTTGATTATTTTTCGACTGTTTACACGAATGAGCCTGTTGGTAATATTCCCAGTCCCCTCAGCATAATATTTTTGAAGATTTTTGCGATATTGAAATTAATGAAGACAAAGTCCTGTCTCTGCTTTCCAAACTTGACATTTCGAAGTCCCGGGACCAGATGAGTTTCACCCTCGGGTGCTGCGTGAGATCGCTCCAGTCATAGCTGGTCCTTTGAGTGTCATTTTCTAAACTTCTTTGCGGAGAGGTGAAGTTCCATCAGACTGGAAATCAGCGAATGTTAGTGCTGTTTTCAAGAAAGGTGATAGATAGATCGCTGCCGTCGAACTATAGACCTATTAGTCTTACATGTATAGTGTGTAAGCTTTTGGAATCAATAATTCGTGATGAGATTCTGGATCATATGACTATAAACAAATTGTTTAGTGTCAAGCAGTATGGTTTCTTGCCTGGTCGTTCAACAATGCTCCAGCTGATTAACGTAGTTGATGAATGGTCTAGCACTCTGGAGGAAAATGGTTCTATTGATGTGATTTATTTAGATTTCATGAAGGCCTTCGATAAGGTGCCCCACCCGTCGGCTGCTTGCCAAGATTAGAAGCTATGGCATAAGTGAGTTGGTGGTTAATTGGATTGAAGCATTTCTAGTTGGGAGAAGACAGCGTGTATGTGTGAATGGAGAATATTCCAGTTGGGGTCTTGTTGCAAGTGGAATTCCACAAGGTAGTGTTCTTGGACCCGTGTTGTTTGTGTTGTATATAAATGATCTACCTGACACGATTTCTGAGAGTTGTGTATATCTATTTGCTGATGACACAAAGATTTTCAAGTCCATAACAGATGAGAATGATTGTATTGCCCTTCAGAGGGATCTTGATAGGCTCAAATGCTGGTCTGACAAATGGCTGCTTAGATTCAACCCTAAGAAATGTAGTGTTCTCACCATTGGTAACCCCAAGTCTGCCCTGGCAAGTCCATATGTGTATAATATGACCAGTGATAATTCGCAAAGTGCCCTCAAGCAAGTGTCATCTGAGAGAGATTGGGAGTGGTGATTGATGATAAGCTAAACTTTGAAGAACATTTACATACAAAGATCAATAAGGCAAACAGACTAATGAATTTAATCAGACGAACCTTTGTTTATTTAGATAAGGATAATTTTTCACTCTTGTACAAATCGCTTGTTCGTCCCCAAATAGAGTACGCTCATGCTGTGTGGAGCCCCACCTTAAGAAACATATACATGCTTTGGAAAATGTCCGAAGAAGAGCAACTAGATTAGTCCCAGAGTTAAAGGGGCTGCCTTATGCACAAAGATTGAGGAAGTTGAATATCCCTACCTTAGCTTACAGGAGGGCTCGAGGCGATATGATTGAAACATACAAGATTTTTAATAAATACGATTCTGATGTAACCCCAAATCTTGAATTACAATCCAGAGATCAGACAAGAGGACATAGTAGAAAATTGTTTATTCCTAGGACCAAAACTCAGAGATACAAAAATTCTTTCTATGTACGAATACGTAAACCATGGAATAATCTTTCCAACGACACCATTACTGCCCCAAGTGTGCACAGTTTTGAAGTAGCTTTGGATAGGTGCTGGAAAAATGAGCCCATTAAGTACGATTACGAATCGCCTGCACCAGGAAATGATCCAGCCATCTTGAAGAGGAAAAAGAACTTGGAACTGAATATAGAGGCGTAGTGCCTGCGTTCAGTATCTTCCCTAGGTATCCCTAGGTAAAAAGCCCCCCCCCCCCCCCCCCCCATTTGCCACGCACAGCGAGCTCGATCGATGGAGCAGCAAGACTAGATCGGGAGGAGGATCACTGACCTCAAGTGAGGAGGATCTGTAGACAATCAATTTATTAATGACATATAACAAGAAGAAACATAAATTTGAAGGAAAATATATAAAAATGAAGATTAAAAATAGAAAAGGATCTACATTAGTAACGAGGTATTCCATTGTAATCTATTATTCATGAATGTATTCATTGGAATCCAGTTTGCATATATAAGTACATTACTTGTTGCTATGTCTGACAAGCCCCAGACAAGCTTTCAAGTTGTCAAGAACAAACGTTGTTTTAAAATGTATGCATAAAATTTGAAGATATCTGTGAACAGGTCTATTTACTGTTGAGAATACAAAATCTATTCGAGGCTATTTCACTTCCTCATTTTAGTAGCCTTTTGAAGACACTGCCCCCCCCCCCCCCCCAAAAAAATCCTTTAATTGTATCATGCACCGGATCATACACGTTTCTCAAATGTTCATTCTACTAGGTGTTAAAACAAAAAGAGTAGACACTTTTGATCGTTAACAACTCAAACTCTATCCAGTTAGAGTCTTCTGTATTTATGTCTCTCTGGGGATCTTGGTTACGGCACCTGTTAGCTTTGGTCCATTGAATAATGCACATGTCACGGTTTTTTCTGTCTGTGATCCGAGTAACATCCATATTCCATATCCTCATTTTGTGTACCTTTTGATGTAAAAAAAAAACCAAGAAAACATATCAGGAGAGACGGATACATACTGGATTTTTGTTTGTTAAAAAAAAAATCATTTTTGTATCCCTATTTTCTATTTTTTACTTTTTTGTCATTTTTGTTAAATAAGTATTATTACCAATCCTTAATTGATTTGTTAGTTTATTTCTAATCTTTCTATCCTATTTAATTTAGTTTGTATAATTTCCTGACCCTTCCCCCTTTTGATTTTTGGGGGCTGTGTGTTTGTTTATTTTCTTGCACTGATTTTTTTTTTTTCTTTAATAATGTCTGCCTTTTTTTATTTTCCCCTTTATCACTTCTGTCTTTCTCCTGTAATCTATCTTCTTCTCTTGCACAGACACATGAGCAGGAACATGGTATCGTGTATTCTCGTTAGGCGTTACAATTTTATTTCCTCCTCCTCCTATGGCCGATTTATCTGAGTTTCCTTTCAGTTCGCTCAATCATGACGACCTGTTGTCTCTCTCATCACAGCATGCAGCTACCTTTATGCGAGAAAATTCCCATTATGATTCATATATAAAGAATTACATTAATGATAACACTGCCGATCTAAATTTTAACTTTGATCCAAATGACCCATGTGGGCAGCTCATCACTTCACAATATTTTACAGAACAAAATTTTAAATCTTTCATTAACTCTAGCAATTCTGAAGATGACATTTTTCTTCTTCATCTAAACATTAGAAGTGCCAATAAAAATTTCCATAAACTCAAATTATTCTTGGATAACAACATGTTTCCGAAATCTTCAATTATTGCTTTAACAGAAACGTGGTTTTCGGAAAACCCATGTTCCCTTTTTTTACTCACTGGTTTCAATTTGATTGTTAATAACAGAACTCGTAGACCGGGTGGCGGTGTTGCGCTTTACATACCGCAACAATATGAATATACTCTTATAGGTAACATGACTATATCCAACGATATTTTGGAATCCCTTTTTGTCGAAATCAGAAACCCCAAAGGAAAAAACTTAATACTGGGTGTTTTGTACCGACCTCCACAATCGAATACTCAAAATTTTATGGACACCCTGAATGAACTTTTACTAAATCCTCTGTTGAAAAATAAAGATTGTTTTTTTATGGGGGATTTCAACTTTAACTTAGCTAATTGTAACAATACTTCGCAAGAGTTTCTTGAAATATTTTTATCTAATTCTTTCTTACCACTTATCACTAAACCAACGAGAGTAACAGATAACTCTGCCACTATTATTGATAATATTTTCAGTAATATAACTTCTCCGACCCCAAAAGCTGGTGTTATCCTTAGTGACCTTTCTGATCACTTTCCAATTTTTGTTAAGTTTCGTACAAACAAACTTGTTAGTAAAGAAACGTTTAATACTCCATATCGTAAAATAAATGACGAAAACATTACCCATCTAATCAATGATTTGGGGAGTACAGATTGGTCGACTGTTTTTGACTCCTCAGATGTTGATGTAGCTTATGACTATTTTATCGCCAAATTGACCTTTTCTTTAGATACACATATTCCCCTTATCACCAACCGGAAATCAAATTATAAAAAGATTCCAATTCACCCTTGGATTACAAAATCGCTTTTGAGATCTATCAACAGAAAGAACAATCTTTATTATAGATATATCTCCAAACCAAGTGATGTCTCTCGTTCTAAATACACCTCTTATAAAAACACCCTCACCTCTTTGTTGCGTATTGCAAAAAAGGAATACTACACTTCTCAACTTAATATGTACAAAAATGATACCAAGAACACATGGAAAATTATTAATGGTGCATTGAATAAAAAGAAAAAGAGTTCTTCAATCACAAAAATAAAAACCAGCAATACCTTAACCGATGACAATAACATTATCGCAGGAAAGTTTAATTCATATTTTTCACAAGTTGGTAACAATCTGGCGAAGGAAGTGCCGCAAGCTAATAAATCTTTCAATGATTTCCTTGACAACCCTAACCCTAATTCCATGTTTTTCAATCCTACAAATACGAGTGAAATCATCAATATTGTCAGCAATCTGCAGAATAAGAAAAGTCCTGGGTTTGACGGCATTCCTAATTTCCTTTTAAAGAAAATTATCATAGCTATCGTTGATCCCTTAGTGCACATCTTTAATATTTCTCTTAACACAGGACGGGTCCCTAATAAAATGAAAATTGCAAAAGTTATTCCTCTTTTCAAAAAAGGTGACAGTCAACTTGTTTCTAACTATCGTCCAATATCCCTACTAACCTCGCTATCTAAGATTCTTGAAAAAATTGTCCATACAAGAACAACACATTTTTTCAAACAACACAACATTTTCTCAAACTCCCAATTTGGGTTTCGGGAAAACCATAGTACCTCTCATGCAATTTTGTCATTTATTGATAAAGTCACCACTTCTATTGATAAAGGTTGTCACACTGTTGGTATCTTCCTGGACTTCTCCAAGGCCTTCGATACCATAAACCATGATATTCTTCTACATAAACTTTGTCATTATGGAGTTAGAGGGAAGGCCTTGGAGTGGTTCAGGAGTTACCTCACTAATAGGACTCAATTTGTATCGGTTAACAATTGCAATTCTTCTACTCTTCCAATTACTTGTGGCGTGCCACAGGGTAGCCTACTTGGCCCTCTACTTTTCATTACGTACATTAATGATATACAAAAATCTTCTAATTTACTGTCATTCATACTCTTCGCTGATGACTCAAATATTTTCTTTTCTCATACTGATGTTAATCAACTTATTACAATTGTAAATTCTGAATTGACATATGTGACCGATTGGATCAAGTCAAACAAACTTTCACTTAATCTCCAGAAAACAAATTACATGTTATTTAGTAATAAAATCAATAGTTTACCGGCAGTATACATTTTGATAACCATGTTCTTGATAATGTTTCTATAACAAGATTTTTAGGAGTTCTTATTGACAACAAATTATCATGGAAACCTCATATCGACAGCACATGCCAAACAATTTCTAGAAATATCGGAATCATTAATAAACTCAAACATTTTCTTCCTTCTCGAACATTGCTGACACTTTATTTCACATTGATCTTTCCATATATTAATTATGGAATTATAGCTTGGGGATGTGCAATAAAAACACAATTAAACCGGATATTACTTTTGCAGAAAAAGGCTCTAAGAATAATATTTCAGACGCAATTTAGATCACATACCGATATATTATTCTTTGAAAACAATATTCTGAAAGTAAATGACATATATCTTTTCCAACTCGGCCAATTCATGTACAAATTAAGTAAAGACTATCTCCCCGCAATTTTTTCTGATATGTTCCGCAAGAATACTTCTATACATAACTACCCAACTAGACAACGAAACTATTATCATCTACCATTAACAAGAACTTTATTTGCAAAGAACTCATTTGTTTACTCTGGATCTGCATACTGGAATTCTCTGCCTCATGATTTTAAAGAATCCCCTAGTATTAATGCTTTTAAACGTATGCTTAAAAAAATGTTAATCTGTCAATACTCACAGTAGCAGGTCAAGTCAATACACAATTAACTATAACATATCCATACCTATATTATACCTTCGTATAACATTTTCTTAAAAACTGAAATCATATAAGCATGCCTAACGACCTGACGTTCCATACACGTACCTCTGCAGTCTGTCTTTTCATAATTACCTGCACCTTCTCTTTCTGCCCCCTGTTATTATATTTGTTATTAGTTATACTTTTATAACTTCTTATATCTTGTATATATTATGTGTTCATTATACATTTTTTCATTTTTCCCCTGGATTAAAACGTATTGAAACTAAGTTCAGGGGCTTGCCTCTTGTACAAGCTTTGCTTCTTTCTGGCAAGTCCCTCCGTTTTACACTTATTATAAGCTAAAGTGATGTTATGTTGCT
The DNA here is from genome assembly GCA_025617745.1 of Heliocidaris erythrogramma. Lineage (NCBI taxonomy): Eukaryota > Metazoa > Echinodermata > Echinoidea > Camarodonta > Echinometridae > Heliocidaris > Heliocidaris erythrogramma. The sequence continues at coordinate 410,162 of CM046868.1, forward strand.
GATCCTTTTTCAAGAATTATGATATTTTCATGTATTCTATATGACACATGTTCGAACAACTTTGCTGTATTATATTTATTATGTCATGTTTCTTTATATTTTGTTTATGTGAAACGGAAAAAGAATAAATAAATAAAAATAAATAAATTAAACTACTCGTACATATCAGACTGACGTTATTACATTATAAAGTTGAAGGATGTAATATTTACAGAGATCGAATAAGTTTTATGACTTAATACTCTGAATACATTTTCTTACATTGCTCCCGGAATATTCAATAAGATGAAGAAATATCAAGGCCACCAAAATCTGTGTGTGCATGCATGTATCAGTAATTAATTCAGAACACCACTGTGCATCGCACTGGTCAGTCCTGCCAACGAGTAGCTTATTGGTGTTCTGGAATTTCAGCTGCAATGCACAATGGCATATGTTATATTCTGAATTAATTACTGATACATACAAATTGTGTGGCATTGGTTTTTCAAAAATAGTAAAATCTAATTAAACATTCAGAGCAATGCTTTAAGAAAATAGGCAGAGAAATGTCATAAAACTTACTCCCAATAAATTTTACATCCTTCATCTTTACAATCAATGTAAAAACGGCAGTCTGATACGAGGTATGATATTTATTTGAGTTATTAACGATCAGAAGTGTCCACTGCTTTTTTAAACACCTAGTAGAATACGGTACAGGCCCCTTTTCATAAACTTCGACAAAACTTTAAAACAAAGACAATGAGCAACATTCTTTTCACTTAAAGGTAATACATAGAGATCCTATCTTTATGTGGTAACATATATGAGCTACTGTCTGAGAGAATCAGGCAGACTTGAAAAAAGTCAGAAGATGGGGGTCGGCCGATTGCTTTTATATTTTGAAAGTGTGTATATACAGGGTATATCCTACGAAAATGATGTTAAAATTTTCTGTTCATAATTTCCATTCATAATTATCCCTACCCCCTAAATAAAGCCCTTTTTGGTACCTATCAAGGACAATGAATTTTGAAATTGAGTGCAATTTTCATTCAGAGTAAAAATGCAATTAGGAATATACAATTCAAACAAAACTTATCCGGATTTTCCTTCTATCCTTGTACTATAGGGGTGATGCCAATTTTCCTATTTTTTAAGAAAGAGGTGTAGGCCTATCTCAAATGGCCCAACTTTTTAAAACTTGGTTTTGCCATTGAATGTGGGCCAAACCTATATCCATTCCAGGTTTCAAATTCGTAGAGTGTCTTTTACTTTTTTTGTCCCGAGCCGCTTGAAATAGGCCATTCCAGCGAAAAGCTGAAAAAATGTCTTTTCTTAATGAGTGGTACATTTCTTGTACATTTATGAATGCTACCGGAAAGCAATGGAACTATACCGTAAAAAAGGTCATTTTATCGTCGGAAAGGTTATTTATATGTTATTTTTTCACATTTGCTCACATTTGTACATGTAAACATACCTATATTACTCAATCGACGACTCCAAGGGGAAAATGGTCCCATGTCGACCATATGAATTGTCATTTAAAGTAAAAATGTATATATGATTATACCATTCAAACGAAACTTGCAGGATTGTTCCTTCCATCCTTCTTCCTAAGATCTATATAGACAATTTTATAATAGATTGTTGGATCATTCCATTATTACTATAGGGGTAATGCCAATTTTCCCATTTTCAAGAAAATGGAAAAATGCCAGTTGTAGGTCATTTTTAAGTAGCATATCTCAAACGCCCTAACGTTTTTTAGACAACGGTCTTCTCTAAACACTGAGGAAGACCCGAGGCACGGGTAGAAAAAAAATAAACAGTTGAATACATATGGCGAACCACTTGATTGTTTTCAAATTCTTTCTTCTTCTTCTTGTTCTTATTATCCAACACGTGGAACTTTTTAATTTTATATATATATATATATAATATAGTTCTGCTTCGGACTTGCAAAGTTATAGACAAAATAGGAATGAAAAGTCCGTATATACCATGAAAAGATTCGGATTTTCGAATATATATATATATTATCGCCTGAAAGATAGTGTTACGCCTTCACATTTTGATCAACTTTGTACATGCAAACGTGGCTAGAGTAGTCATTCAATGGACGAACCCAAGGGAAAGATGGTCCCATGTATTCATGTATTTATAACAGAGAAGGTCATTTGCCAAGGAATTGTGCAAAAGATAAGAAATAATGTGTATTAGTCCCGTCAATATTTTGTGTAATGGACTATTAAGCTAGATACATTTGGATAATTGGGGAGGGGGGGGGGGGGGTCAAATTATTAGGAATATTAGGATAGGAATAAACAATTCTTCACTTTCTCATATGTTTAGTTTCTATAAACCTGAAAAAAAAATCGGAAAATCGAATTTGATTGAAAATGTTTCTGGAGTTACTTAATTATTATCATGTTATTTAGAATCATTATTAGAGAATCCCTTTACTTGTTTATCCTATCATTGGTTATGTAAATTTGGTATGAGTTTATGACTGAAATCTTTTCTATCGTCAAACAAATATTCTTTGTTCCAATGACTTCCTTTTCCCCCTTTTTTCGAGTTTAATCAAAACCATATTGTTAATGTTACAGAATCTTAGCTTCACATTTGGTATCATTTTAAAGTCTGTAAAATCTTCTCTGAAAAAACAACAACAAATTCATTAATATTTGGATGTTTATATCAGTAGGCCTACTGCTGAATATTGGGAAAACTCGGAAGGTAGATTCTTCAGTACGCATCGCTATTTTCAACGGAGGACCAGTGGCGCCGGAAGCGGGGGGGGGGGGGGGGCAGGGGGCGGTGCCCCCCCAAAAAAGAACGCCTCCCCGAAAAAATAAAGAAAATGGAAAAAAGAAAAATAGTTTACATTACAAAGAAGACTAGGTGTTGGTGCTTTTAAATTATTATTATTTTTTTTGCAAACAATAACTTATACACCAAGTTCGATTTTTTTTCTTGCGCGCTTCATGCGCTCAGACTACCTATCAGTTTGCATTAAGAGTTAGGAAAGGAAAGCAATTTTACTATCGTTCTAATTCTTTGATTTTTTTAAAGTAAAGCATTACTACCCTTTAGACGTTGGGCCCCATCATCGAAAAAGATTTGTAAACGTTTTACCATTTTGATTCATATGATCATATGATGATGATTATTATTATTATTATTGTCATTATCATTATCATTACTATTATTATTAAAGTTGTTTTATAATCAATTATTTTGTTTATTGGTATTGTATTGGAGTGCGTACTGTGAGAAGATATAAGGAAAGCGTAAGGTTTTATTTTTATTAAAAGTAACAGCATTATCAGCATGAGCCCCTCTTTCCATGAAAAATGAGCCCCCCCCCCCGGAAGGTTTGCCCCTCCAATCCAAAAGTGCTTCCGGCGCGCCTGTGGAGGACCCTGATTATTTACTCTTGTTTCAATCTTTTCCTTTAGCATGGGTGTTGCTTGAATGATTTGCAGTTTGGAGAAATTTACAATTTTTTTGAGAATGGCCCTTGAAATAACACTGAATAGTGCATTTGATATGTATTGGAACTGTTTTTTTTTTTACTTGTCTAACTTTCTTGGCCGCTGGTACTTAATTAAGCCTCTTTTATGATTTTTGGCACCGTCAGTTAATTGGTCTGATTTGATTCGAAGCGACCTCCTTCACTGTCAGCTTTATAAAGTAGGATATAACTTATGGGAATGAAAAAAACTGACTTAAACCGAAGAGAAAAACAACGGAAACAGGGTGGGGGCGGTCAGTGGCGGATCCAGGATTTTGTGAGGGAGGGGCTCAATATTCAAAAAAAATTCTGACAAGAATAAGAAGAAAAAAAGGTCCTCAGCCTGTTTGTGTCCAGTCTTTTTGGGTCCATATTTCCCCAGGGGGCTCGGGCCCCCAGGGCCCCCTGGGTCCGCCACTGGGGATGCTTGCACCCCCGACCTTGAATCGGAAATTTCAACCCATTAGACCTGTTTACTAATTTTATGCATACTTTTTGAACAAAAGTTTGTCTTGACGACTCGAAAGCTTGCCAGAGGCTTGCCAGACATAGCAACAACTAATGTACATGCAAAATGGATTCCATCTATAGAGACGCCATTATGCATAGCAGGTGCACCAAATAGTTGGTAACTAAGGATTCTGGAGAGAAACATGCATGAATTGAAATACATTATTAAACAGGGCATCGTTTCATCAAACCGTCATAAGTACAAGTTCGCCGACATCCCATTGAAACACATGTTAATTTTAATACACGCGTTTCAATGGGATGTCGGCGAACTTGTACTTAATATGACCGTTTGATGAAACGCTGCCCAGGTACGTCTATTATAGTGAAATAAAGGTAGAGATCGATGGGAATACATGTACAGCGTCCAGCGACGGTAGGCCATGACAACAGTCAGCTTTTAGATTGGCAACATGTTTTGAATCTACACTGATTTTTCTGATGAAGTACTTATTTTTCATAATAAAATAAATTTTTGCTCATTTTGGTTCATTTTCATCAACGAATTATAATTTAAAATAAAGACAATAATAATTAAACATTAAATTTTATTTTATCTGACAAATTGAAAATATTCTCGCATTCTTATAATTCATCATAATAAAAAAGATTGGTGCATAACCATAAATTGTATGGTAGAGAGAAACAGACTGGTGAAAAATGGCGTCCCTTCTACCAAAAGACGGTGTCCTTCTTGATTTGACAGGGCAAGCTCCTCCGCCTTCTAAGAACTTTCACGAATTCAAGATCACCACAACAGAAGTAAGACACATAGCATTGCAATCACATAGTTTGATTTTATATTCAATTACTTAAAAAAAGTGCGTGAGTTTCAATCTTTCGTTTCGATAGCACATCAACAGTGTGGTCCCATGGTATTGAGTTATGTGTAATGTCAGTTGTCCGACAACATTACAAGGACTGAAGGAGTTCCTTTGCCACATCTTCCCCCGCGCCGCAGGCGACAGAGCTACGTGAAAGTTCATGAAGTTGCAGTTGAACTATGATGTGGGTGTGTCTCGAGCATATCCATCTCAAGTTCAACCATCGATGCTCCAACTGATACACGGGGCTAGTTGATGAATGGTCTAGAGACTCTAATCTAGCACTCTGGAGGAAAATGGGTCAGTTGATCATGTGATTGTCATAAACATATCATCAATTATCATGATGATGAAAAAATTTAAATTATGAATATGATGAAGAGAGATTGAAGGCCTTTGTCGATAAGGTGCCCCACCGTCGGTTGCTTGCCAAGATTAGAATTAGAAGCTATGGCATAAGTGAGTTGGTGATTAGTTGGATTGAAGCAATTCTAGTTGGGAGAAAACAGCATGTATGTGTGAATGGAAAGTTTTCCATTTGGGGTCTTGTTGCAAGTGAAATTCCACAAGGTAGTGTTCTTGGGCCTGTGTTGTTTGTGTGATCTACCTGACACAATTTCTGAGAGTAGTGTATATCTGTTTGCTGATGACATAAAGATTTTCCATAAAGTCCATAGGAGATGAGAATGATTGTATTGCCCTTCAGAGGGATCGTGATATAAGCTCAAATGCTGGTCTGACAAATGGCTGCTTAGATTCAACCCTAAGAAATGTGTTCTCACCATTGGTAACCCCAAGTCTGCCCTGGCAAGACCATAAGTGTATAATATGACCAGTGATAATTCGCAAAGTGCCCTCAGTCAAGCAAGTGTCAGCTGAGATTTGGGAGTGGTGATTGATGATTAGCTAAATTTTGAACATTTACATACAAAGATCAATAAGGCAAACAGTCTAATGAATTTAATCAGACATGTTCACTCTTGTACAAATCGCTTGTTCGCCCCAAAAAAGAGTACGCTCATGCTGTGTGGAGCCCCCACCTTAAGAAACATATACATGCTTTGGAAAATGTCAAAAGAAGATCAACTAGATCAGTCCCGGAGTTAAAGGGGCTGCCTTATGCACAAAGATTGAGGAAGTTGAATATCCCTGCCTTAGCTTACAGGAGGGCTCGAGGCGATATGATTGAAACGTACAAGATTTTTAATAAATACTATTCTGATGTAACACCAAATCTTGAATTACAATCCAGAGATCAGACAAGAGGACATAGTAAAAAATTGTTTATTCCTATGACCAAAACTCAGAGATACAAAAATTCTTTCTATGTACGAATATGTAAACCATGGAATAATCTTCACGACGACACCATTACTGCTCTGAGTGTGCACAGTTTTGAAGTAGCTTTGGATAGGTGCTGGAAAAATGAGCCCATTAAGTACGATTATGAATCGCCTGCACCAGGAAACGGTCCAGGCATCTTGAAAAGGGAAGAAGAACTTGGAACTTAATATAGAGGCATAGTGCCTGTGTTCAGTACCTTCCCTAGGTATCCCTAGGTAAAATATGACCAACACTGAACAGCTAACCAAACATCAAATTTAACAGGTGAACACATTACACACAATTCAACAGAGTTCAGTGGAAACCCGCGAGGAATTTCTGCTGCCAAAATATGATGTCGGCACAAAAATATGAAAGCCCCACCATGGCCAAGCTTAAATTAAGTTAAGGTGGAAATTAATTGTTGGCAAAAAGGTGTTGTATGGTATTTCTCTTTGGAATCACTATCAGGTCGCCTCAGTACTAGATTATCCAATTGAGCACCAAACAATTTTCATTGATTTAATATGTAATCAAAAGGCTGAGATTTCTTTTAAAAAACCAAATTTTTAAATTTTGTTTACCTAAGGTTAAGTGGAGGCTATTAAAAGTGAGACTATTCTGATTTCTGCACTTTCATTAATTATGAAACTAGTATATGATGGATAATGTCAATGATGCATTTATTTCTTTGATGTCTGTGCCCCTGCTGAATTTTATTCAACCAAATTAGGGCTAAATAAACTGAACACTAAAAGATTAATGCAAATGTTTTTATTTTGCGTCAAATTTTTTTTGGTGAATTTTAGTATTTTACCATGATTTTTGATTAATGGTAATGACAATTGATGAATGAAAATGTCTTTTCCCTATACATTGTGTATGATAGGTAATCTGGAGAACATGGGTGATCACCCTCCGAAATGATGCCAAGAGACTGAGTCCAGGTGAAACTATTGAGCCATTGGAAGACTTTCAGCATGATGATAGAATGCAATGTAAGATCGATGTCACCTGCTTTAAAGTTTCCCCCACTTAGAAAGTTTTCAGTAGATCTACTGTTACAGAATAAAAGATAATCTGTGAGGTTTCTCTTTCTTTTTCTTTTGGTGAGGAAGAATATCATAGTAGCAATGTCATATTAAGAGCATTGCCTTTGAAATGATCTCATCATCATATTTCTAATATGACTAGAAATATTTAGTGAATAACTTTCCAAACTTTTCAGCAATAAAGGTTCTTTTGAGAGATTTATGAATACTTTGTTACGTTCTGGGCATATCTTTCTTATATGTAATGTACCATTTTGTTTGTTTGTTTGTTTGATTGATTTCATTTCTGCATTCAATAGCATGATATATAATAATATAATATTACAGAAAAATATATAAACACATTTTCAGACATTAACAATTTACTTCTAAATCCCAAACAAAATATGTATATATTAAAGGAAAATTAACACTAGAATAGAAATGTACTTACATGTGTATGTTCAAAAGTGTAATATATTCTCAATTAGTCACCTGTATCACTTTAGAAATAATTTATCAGAAAAGGGTTTAAATCAAGACATTCTTGCTCACAGTATCATCTGCTACAATGTAACATTTTACATGGGGGCTGCCATTTTCTTGATGACATGGAGTTGTGCATGAACCATTGGAAACCGTTCTGGTCAGGAAGATATTTTTAATTAATACTCGAGCTAAATTGCTTCTCTTCATTATAAAAAATCCCCACATATCCCCATATATGATGGAAAATACATAACAGGTGTATACTGTATACATATATTCTAAAATTTGAAATTTATAGATTTCTTTTTAAATTCCCTGGTTTTGCTAACTAGAAACCAATTTCTTGGGCTTGTCTGGCAGAGCAGAACATAATCTATACAATGCGTAATTTTCAAAGAAATATAAAACACCTAAATTTTCGTTTTTAGAATATATGTATATATCTGTTAAATATTTTAAACCTCAAATGGGATTTTGAATCAGGAAGAAAGACAATTTTGCATTTGGATTAAATATGTCTTTATGTACACATCAAGAAAATGGCAGCCCCCGGGTATCGCTAGCAGACGATAAATCTTGCTGAGAAAATCTTGATTTATACCCATCTCGTATATTTTAATGCAAAACTATGTAGGACAACAAGAAGGAATAGATTACATCTTTGAATATAAGCACATTTATATTTTGAGGTTAATTCCCCTTTTAACATTTTATAATTAACAGAATTTGTGAACGAAGGAGACAGTCATCATGAGCGAGTTGCTTGATGTCGATGGCGGCCTCAAAGTAAAAAATAATGTGTGCACACAATGTGTAAAATGGTATCACAGTTGTTTCTAAAATAGTCATGTACAGTATATATTCATTTTTAGCCCATATATCCCATTATCCCATTTTTATTCATTTCATTTCAGTTGATGTTGGCAAAGTATTCGGTGAAGGAGTTTTGAACTACACCATGCGTCTTTCTCAAGGTGTCTTTGACTATATCATGAGGGTTCCTAAGCCTTTGATGCTCTACATGTGTTCTTTTCTAGAGTTGGAAGATATAGCCAGACTTTCGCAGACTTGCAAGTCTTTTTATGAGGTAATTAATGTTGCTGTATATTTTTTTCCCCCTGGGGGTGCTGAGGGGTGCCTCTTCACAAAGATTTTGGGGGTACATTTCACTCTATATTTTTGAACAGCACCCCCTGCAGCACCCAGCACCATCGCTGTCGCTGTTGCTGTTGCTGTTGCTGAGCTCCTCTGATAGGTAAAAAGTGGCCTGCCCCTAGAACTAAGATTAAGAAGTGATGACTGCAATTACAATCAGGGGCGGATCCAGGATTTTGTAAAAGATGGGGCACAGTGCAATTTTAAAAATTGTGTACTGTATTTAAGGTATGCCAGTTGGGTTTCATATGGGGGGGGGGGGGGTGGAGGGGGCATGGGCCGGTCTCCACCCTATGTTGATCCGTCACTGATCAGAATAATCCTTGCGTAAGTTTAATCCATTTGGACCAAAGACTTTCACAGCTGCTCAGCAAAGCTTGTGTTTGGTGTGGAGAGATGCTTGAAATCGGAAAAGTGCTCAAAGAAATGCTTTGAAAATACATTGTCATGCAAATTTTGACGTTTGATAATAATAAATGAGAGAATAATGATGGAGAAAATGGAAGATGAAGATCCAGTCAAATTTTATTTCCCCTGAAGTTTAAATACTCATGTTAACCCCTCTCTATCTGCTGGTACAATGTTTTAGCAATGTGTTGCTTAGGCATTGTGGGATGAGATCTACAAGATTACCTGTTACCTAATACCTATATATGATTTGATCATTTATTACCAAAATTCATATCATTTTTCTGAAAATTCAATTCAACAAATAAAATGGGCATGTAATATGAATCGTTTAGTGAAAGGGAATCAGCAGGCCTATTTGGAAGAGATGGACAAGAATAACTTGAACTACTTTGTATCTGTTTGTACATTATTTAGCTCTGTGCTGCTGAGGCTTTGTGGGAACAGATCTATGAGACGCATTGTGGTACAACCCTCACGGATGAGATGAAGTCTTTGGCCGAGGAGATAGGATGGAAAAAGATGTTCTTCACAAACAAGCTTCAACTACAGGTAAGATATTAAGTTTCTAGGGTTAGGACCCTACTTTAATTCCTGCTTCCCCTCTAGGGGTGGAACATGACTTTAAGTTACTCTTTCAAAGTAACAAGATATATCATGAGGTCTGAAGCTCAAGCCCGCTTCCAGGTGGATTAAGTTTCCCTGCCGAAATGAAACTCTGTCACACAGAGGCTGGACTGACATTAATCCTTCACTATTCAGTTCAGTTCAATTCATTCATTTTTCCACAACAATAAAGGTAGATGTACATGTGAGCAAAGGCCTATATTGTTAATACATTAAAAATTCACGCATAAGTCATTCTTGAGATAATCCTCTCTAGGGCACTCCAAACAGAAGCAAACAAGACAAATAAATACTTTAACAAAAAAGGAAAAAAAAATCTCTCACCTTTAATAGCAAAATGATTTTTCTATCAGTAATTGTTACACACCAAAAAAGCACTTGATTTATGTTGGAATTTCCTGAAATTCTATTGCAACTTACAATAGATACTCTGGATCCCAAGGCCAAAATGACCATTAAGGCTGCGGTGTTGACCGTCTTGGTTTGCACCTTGGTAGAGCTTCAAGTGTAGCCAGCTAGGAGTTGTCATTTAAAATTTTCTTCCTTCCTGCATGAATATAACTATTAAATCTCCCTCTCTTTCTCTCAACCCTCTCTTGCTGGCTTTCTGTCTGTCTGTCTGTCTGTCTGCCTGTCTGTCTCTATCTCTCTAATTTCTCCTTCCTGCATGAGTATAACTATTATGTCTCTCTCTTTCACTCTTTCTCTCAACCCTCTCTTGCTGGCTTTCTGTCTGTCTGTCTGCCTGCCTGTCTCTATCTCTCTAATTTCTCCTTCCTGCATGAGTATAACTATTATGTCTCTCTCTTTCACTCTTTCTCTCAACCCTCTCTCTCTTTCTCTCAACCCTCTCTTGCTGGCTTTCTGTCTGTCTGTCTGCCTGTCTGTCTCTATCTCTCTAATTTCTCCTTCCTGCATGAGTATAAACTATTATGTCTCTCTCTTTCTCTCTTTCTCTCAACCCTCTGTCTGTCTGTCTGTCTGTCTGTCTGTCTGTCTGCCTGCCTGTCTCTATCTCTCTAATTTCTCCTTCCTGCATGAGTATAACTATGATATCTCTCTTTCTCTCAACCCTGTCTGTCTGTCTGTCTGTGTGTCTGTCTGCCTGTCTGTCTCTATCTCTCTAATTTCTCCTTCCTGCATGAGTATAACTATTATGTGTCCCTCTCTTTCTCTCAACCCTCTCTCTTTCTGTCTGTCTGTCTGTCTGTCTGTCCCTATCTCTCTAATTTCTCCTTCCTGCATGAGTATATTATGTGTCCCTCTCTTTCTCTCAACCCTCTCTCTTTCTGTCTGTGTGTCTGTGTCTGTGTCTCTATCTCTCTAATTTCTCCTTCCTGCACGAGTATATTATGTGTCCCTCTCTTTCTCTCAACCCTCTCTCTTTCTGTCTGTGTGTCTGTGTCTCTGTCTCTATCTCTCTAATTTCTCCTTCCTGCACGAGTATATTATGTGTCCCTCTCTTTCTCTCAACCCTCTCTCTTTCTGTCTGTGTGTCTGTGTCTCTGTCTCTATCTCTCTAATTTCTCCTTCCTGCATGAGTATAACTATTATGTCTCTCTTTCTCTCAACCCTGTCTGTCTATCTGTCTGTCTGTCTGTCTGTCTGTCTGTCTGTCTGTCTCTATCTCTCTAATTTCTCCTTCCTGCATGAGTATAACTATTATATCTCCCTCTCTTTCTCTCTTTTGCCTGTATCTCTATTTCCTCCATCCTGTCTACATTCTGCATTCAGGTTAAACTGCGAAGACATCAGCAGAGGATCCAATCTCCAGACAGTGGTAACAGAGCTTTCCTAACAGAAGACGATTAAACCACAGGAAACTATTCAAAGATGATGAAATGAAGCGTCCTTTACTGATCAGGGTGGGCTCACAAGATGATGAAATTGTCTGCCGGGGCAAGAAGGCGTTATCACTAAGTAAAATACTATTTGTTAATGTCCTTGTGTCTCTCAGAAGATGAAATTGCAAGTGTTTTCTAGGACTGTGTTAAAAGTGCCCGTAATTGCCCCCTGAAGCAAGGAGCCGTTCAAATGAGTGAAGTGAAAATATTGAATGTATGGCTGAAATAGTGGATAGGATCTAGGTCCATTGTCAGAATGTCTTGAAATGCAGTTCTTTCTCATGTCTGAGGATCTCCTTAAATTAAGCCGCTTAAAGGGTAATGGTGAATGGGTTCATTTTAGGTTCATTTACCGGAACCTGAAATTGATTCAGCATCATTACTGAATGAAGTTTTAAATTAATTTATTCGATTTGTGGCCTTCTATGTAAATAAAGATTGTATGCTGCAAATCTAGTAGAATTTATGAAAGAAGAAAAAGAATACACAAGCTGGAAAATTGTCATGTGGATATTGCAGAGAGCTGATATGAGCTTTGTACCCATTCCAGTCTTATGCAGATTGTCATGATATGATGTTTTGAAGTTCAGATTTATGACAGTTCTGAAGTGGAATCATTTTTTAAAAGTATGTACATTTACTTCTCATTTCCACTTTGAAATACATTCCCGTTGTTGAGCGATTAAAGGATTCTTGCTTGATTGTGAGTTTTCATTTAGCAGAAATAGATGTACAATAGATTGAAGTTTTAGTCCATTTGTGGTGAAAGTTTTTCAGCTTTAGAAATCATACATCTATAATAGGAAAGAAGTGTTGCCAGTACAATATCATACATTGTATATGTACTTGAATATTATTGTAAAGCTATGAGATGCATTACAAATGTGATCAAAAGTACTGTTCCATATATGGAAAATGAATATGCATCCCTGTGTATATATCTTGTAAAGTTTTTGAGAATTATTCTATGATTATAATACAGTGTTTTATTGTACATGTGTTTGTCAGAGTTTGCTTTTTTTGTTTATGAAACAAATTTGAATAAATACAATTATTGTCTGAATGTCTCATTGTTGAGATTTTGATTTGTTACAGAAGTTCATGAGTTTGTGATAGATTAGATTCACATCATCAATATTTACTCAGTTAAACATTTTTTCAGTTCATTGGCTGAGCCCTGTTACGACAAAAAAATCCCAGTCTGTATGTTACAACATCATATTTCTCTATGGAAACTGATAAATATGGCATCATTTCCAAGTGCATTAAAATAAATTTTATCTCTGTTTTGGCTTGTGAGCAATAGTAATCTTGAGTTAAACTTGGCTGTATTCCTATTTTTTCAATATTTTTTATCATACATGTAGATTTAAAGAGAGAGTTAGTTCTGGGAAAGGCGAAAAATAATTTGTGAGCTCTCTTATTCATCTTATGTCAGTTTGGAAGATCATACGAGAAATGTCACCTGAAAAGGATCGCTTTTTGAATGCACTCATATTTGAAATATGATGAGAAATGGATGATGTGTCAGTCCGAACATTCATGCTACATGTGTGTGCAGTCATATAACACACATTTCTGTGAGCAGCGTGTGCTTTTCAGCAAGGCCTCGTTGCATAAAACTTACCATTAATGGTAACTCTGCTATCAATGGTAACTACCATGGTAACATCACTCCACAGCCAATCAAAATCAAGGTTTCCATGGGAGTTACCATTGATAGCAGAGTTACCATTAATGGTAAGTTTTATGCAACAGGGCCCAGGTTACCACCAAGATCATCCTCACTGTCAATCTCATTATCATTGTCAATTTCATGTTTATCACTATCACTGTTCGCCAACATTATCTGTTCAGTCATCACCAGCATAATCATAATCATAATCATCATCACCATCACCATCATTTTTGTGAGCAGTGTGTGCTTTTCAGCCAGGCCCGTTGCATAAAACTTACCATTAATGGTAACTCTGCTATCAATGGTAACTACCATTAAATTACTCAACAGCCAATCAAAATCAAGGTTTCCATGGGAGTTACCATTGATGGCAGTTACCGTTAATGGTAAGTTTTATGCACCACAATCATCCTCACTGTCAATCTTATTATCATTGTCAATTTCATGGTTTCACTATCACTGTGTTCGCCAACATCTGTTCAATCATCACCAGCAGCATCATAATCATGATCATCATCATCACCACCATCATATCATCACCATCATAGTCCTCATCACCATCATCACCACCATCATTATAATCATCACCAACATCACAGTCCTCATCACCATCATATCATCATCATCATCATCACAACCTCAATGACTGTTCTATGATTAATTGTACACGGCTAAATTTCAGCATAGTTTTTCTTTTACAAATATGATAACATTTAACAAATACATAGTGACGAAGCTTTTCGACCTGCACTCATCGGGTCACAACGCAGGAATGAGAGAATACAAGAAAATACAAAAGTCAAGGAAGGGTGTGTATAGCGACCCGGGTATGATCCGGGCACGCTAGAATAATCGAAGCGCTTGTACAAACTGCTAGCGTCGCTAATGTTCAATGCCGCAGTCACAGCGACTCTGCTATTGGTCAGCACTTGCTAAATAGTCCGGCTTGTTCCAAGGCGTATAACCCGGCTCAGTTCACTATTGTTGCCCGAGCACGCAGCTTTCAACATCTTCGCTTCTTAGAAGCGTTGTTCATTCAGTCGAGAGATCCACTATTGTGCCGACAAAAGGAGTTTGTACAAGCGCTTCGATTATTCTAGCGTGCCCGGATCATACCCGGGTCGCTATACACACCCTTCCTTGACTTTTGTGTTTTTCTTGTATTCTCTCATTCCTGCGTTGTGACCCGATGAGTGCAGGTCGAAAAGCTTCGAACGTCACTATGAATTTGTTAAATGTTATCTTTAAGTTTTGTAGTACCAATCGTCTGTTTGTTTACAAATATGCTTAAAGCTCCTATAGCAAGGAGATATTGCATAAGTTTGCTCTAGACAATATTTCATTCCATACATCATATCTTTCAAACAGAGGTTAGAAAATGGTTCCCTTACGATTGCACGCATTACTGAATGTAATTGGCTGCCATTGCCGACTTGCTGGTATGAAAGAAAGTCCCATCAATTACTAATCTGCAATATTGTGTGATTTGTGTCCCAAAGAATACATGTATTTGTAGAATGATTAAACCTTCATATATTCATTGTTTCTAATCATTGACAAAAGGGTCCCTTTGTGACTTTTGTCCCAAATGTAAGCACACTCTATCTCTGACACATCACTGTAAGCCATACATGTCTGGAGAATGCCACACTGGATATGAGGGAAATGAACTGAATAAATTATCAAATTCACAGCAATCTGATTATCAATAAAAAATATTGTACTTTAATTTCTTTCTTATGTCAATAGTTACAAAGTTATATTATCATTCAGCTTTAACATAATATAAAGCAATATTTCTTTGTAAGGATGCCTTTTCAAGACAAAAGCTAGACTTTTTTATGATAATCATCCGGTGGATATTCTTACACAAGTAAACAAATCATCAAAGACATCAGCAATGACAGATAAAGTACTCTAGTCTTGCTATGATGCTTTCTTGCACCATGAATTAGCTATTGCCCTGGTTGTACTATCAAATGCATACAGACTATTGTACTTGAAATATAATATATGACAAAGAAAATGCACAATCCTGGGAACGAGTCTATATAAAGCCAGTTCGAAATTAGTTAATGGTACAAATGGCCCTGAAATAATCCAATTTGTACGCGCACATGCACTTGTTTGGTGGAAGCGCTACATGTTAAATCATACCGGTGTGTGCGCATCGTGGTGCTTTCAAAATGAGTGTATAAAGGTCCATTGCATGTACTCGGTACAAAACTACAAATGACCTTTATCTGCACATGCGCAAATTGTAATTGCAAACTGGCTTACTGGCATGACCAATTAGATGCAATGATAATTGGATTTGAAGTGCTTTCGTGAAAATTTATTGAATTCTCATTGATTAAAGAGTGTGCTTGAATGATTCAACCACCTGAACAAAAACTGAGAAAATAATTATAAAGAATGAATGACAATATTACAATGAATGTTGATTTAAAAAAAGTACTTTGGCAAATCATTGCATAAACAATTCTCCTTACCTACATAATCTCAATGCCGGAACACAAGATAAATGTGATACAAAACAGTAACATTTTGAAAAGCATTATTACAAGCAGATAAAATACTGATACACAAAATGACAAAATAATCAAACGCAATCAATGTCAATGTAATAAATGTATCAATATGTAAAATCTAACCCTAACACATTTCAAGGTTAATTTCCCAACATTCTGATTCCTATTAGAATGCACCTGTAATTATTGTAATTATGTATAAAATTTGTATGGTATAAAATTGCAAAGCTTGCCATTACAGTAAGACTTCTTGATACATGAATTCCTAGAATAGCTTACTTCAGGTTACTTCAAAATATGCGGTTTACAACATAATATATCAAAAGCCTTCAAAAAAAGCTACCATATATTGTTACCAAAAGAGAGAGAATTCTCTCTTACAATGAATATCTAAATAGTACAGTGGAAACTCAATATCAACGAGGTCCTTGGGACCATCGAAATTACCTTGTTATCGCAGGAATCTCATTATATCATATAAAAAAAGCTATCATATATTGTTACCAAAAGAGAGAGAATTCTCTCTTACAATGAATATCTAAAAAGTACAGTGGAAACTCAATATCAACGAGGTCCTTGGGACCATCGAAATTACCTTGTTATCGCAGGAATCTCGTTATATCAGGATTAAAAACAAAAGAAAATACAGAGCTGGGACTGGAATATTACCTTGTTATATCAGGAATATTATTAGTTACACCCTGCTTGTTCACGGAATACGGGAAATATCTACGTTCTGGTTCCATATTCCATGAGGCCGGAGGCCAAATGGAATATGGAACCAGAACGTAGATATTTCCCGTATTCCGTGAGAACAAGCAGGGTGCAACGGTTTTATCCCTTAAAGTGTACACATATAATTTATTGGTCAAGAATACGGAATTATCTCTCAGACAAATTGACCAATCAGATTGCAGAATTCATGAAAAAAAAGCCCACTAAGAGATAATGTAATATATCAGATCTCTTTATACTGAGTTTCCACTGTATATAATATCTACGTAAAAGATTGCTTACATAAGTTACACACATGTATATTGCAGTACCTATGATATTATACATTTATATACTCACTACGAGCTGGACATGTGACAAGTGGGATTTTTGTGCATTGAAGAAAACCAAACTTTTGAAACACATATATGATGGTAGAAAAGATGCTATGAAATGCTTGCAAATGAAACCAAATATTCTATGTAGAGTGAACCCAAGCAACCTCCCCACTTAACCCTTTCAAGACTGGAATGATTTAAGGGCTAAATTGATCACAATTCGTTCTTCAAATTGGCAATAATATTTCTCTTTTAGTGCTACATAGTTCTAATAAGGTTTGACGTCTTTGAAAACAATATACATGATAAGAACTTTGTCGAAAAGTTGAAAAAGTTGCCAATTTTTATATAAAACAATGATTTTGAATTCTCAGTGTGTTACCAATTTAAGGATTTTCAAGCTTATTCTTGTTTTTTTAAATTCCTGGCATCAAAATGCAATATGGTCATGCAACAAAAATGGACATAGTGTGTGCAGAAATTTTTGCTCTTTCTACTCAAGCATCTGGTATATTTTTTAGAGCTCTGAATAAAAATATATTGAGCCAAACCACAAAATGTGGTCAATTGTCTCCAAAGGATTAACTGTCACAATGGGCTGATTTGCTGCGAAGATTATAATGCAAGTGTTCTTTTCATAAAAGTAAATCTTAAGTTATTTAACAAATACATCAACCAACAACATGTCTGGCGAGACCAATAACTGACAATTTGCATAAATACTGGGAAGACTGTGGTCCACATTTTGAAGGAATTATTTATGAGCCCATTCTTCCATTCTCTCTTCCTATTCCTTTCTTTCTCTCCCCTCCCCTCCTCTCTGTATCTCTCTTATTGGAAAATCTTTTAGCTTTAGCGTAAATCATTATTCCTCAGTGTGGTTCAATTCTTGAAAAAAAGAAAATGAATAACCAAGATGAAGACATGAAGGATATGCTGTTTTCACTGATGCCATTGGTCCTCATAGTCACAATATACTCAATCTACACACAGGGCTTGACATGATAAATAAGGAAAGGATTGACAATCTCAGTACCCATTCATAACATTTTATCACAGATATTCTCATTCAGACATGTGGACTTGCTGCTCAGAACCTCAATTCTCTCTTCCACTGAAAGAGTCCAGCAATTTTTTCCACAAATTACTCATCCTATGCATCTGGGTTCTTTGGTTTTTTCGGTCTCTTCATTTCAATGTTCCTTTCTCTAACAAGTCCTCTTCCCTGCGCAATATTTAATGCACTGGTTCCTTTCCACCACAGAATAGTCAGGCAGCAATGGACTTCTTGGAAATCCTTGGCAACACTTATAGCTTTTTATCATACTTAAAAGGTCATTCTACCAGAATTTTACACAAAAATATAATACTTTTTTGGATTGCTTACTCCTATCACTCTTTCTCTCTCCTCTCTCTATTTCACCTCCCTTTCCTCCGAAACTTCAATGTTTTACAGCATGGCTGGATTAGTGAATCCATTCTATTCAAGAAGAACTACCTTTTCTTGACTCCTTGGGGATCTATGGCAACCTTGGTGTTAACTTTCCATGAAAGAACAGTCCATGTCACATTGTGGATCCATAGCCAAATCTGTGTTTAATATATTTCCATGATAGAATGACTGCCATTTCCTTAAAAATTCCAAAGCCATGTTAGTTTTTGCTCTCCATGCAAGAACACCACTTCCAGTCTATTTTGAAATATATATTGCTATGTTGGAGTAAGCTTTTCATTGTACTTCATCTCTGCTCCATCCTCTATCAGCTGCAAGGCTATTCTGGCAATGTTCCTGGCATCGTCTATTCCCCTATGAGGCTGTCCCATGAAAGCTAGTCCAGTGCTGTCCAGCATGGCCCGAAGGGGTAGTCTCTTGGTCTTGTAGAGGTTGGCAAAGACCTTACTGATATTGACCCATTCCTTGGCATACTGAGGGTAGGGGATCTCACTGACCAAGCACTGGAGCTTCAGGTACAGATCCATGTCCAAAGAGCTAGGGAGGGCAGAATCAAGAAGCATTATATAGCTATGAGGATGATGAAATGAATTACATACAAGAACACTCAAGTGACCAGTATCTACAGACAGGGGGTCTTGATACACAGGGTCCAAAATCCTACAAACTTTTCCCTAGGCATAGTTGTCAACTAGCTGGTATGTACATGTCAACAGCATGCTTAGTAAGGTTTAATGAAATATGTGCTTAGGATCAACAAACAATGCACAAGTTGTGTAATTAAATCAAAAGTTTAAAGGGCATTACAAAATTTATACTCAAGTAGCCTTTACATATAGGTGGTCATCATGGCAGTTTTAACAGTACCATTATGATTACAAGTATAAAAACGTTAAATTGTGGCAATTGCGTAAGAAATACATCCTGCCTAGTCAAATCATTTAAGATAGTTCTAATGTAGTATGAAACTCTTACCAGTCTGTGGCTATTGCAAATGAGTGTTTACTGCCGAGACCCTTTTGTTTCATCCAGTTCTCAGCTTTCTCCAAAACAGTTGGAAATTCATCGGCTTTGTCAACCATTTTCTGGAAAGGAGATGATACCATATGTATTTCTTTTCAAGTTGAAAAAGTTGTGCTTGAATATCAAGGCATATCATCATCGTTTCATCATGGACATAAGAAACAAAATGTAACGACAAATAAGTTGTGACTGAAAATCAATAACACATTCTCTGGAATATTTGTGCAACACAGTCAGGATTAAAATACAAGGATAAACAAAATATTTTGCCTATAAAAACATGAGAAAAAAATATGATTTTACAATTAACTGATGACCTAAATTCCAAGGAAGTTCTGCATACTCTTTCTTGATAGTATGATCAAGAATATTGCAATAAACAGCATTCCCATATTTGTCCTCTAACTTTAAAGAAAAATCTAGTTTTTATATGATAATCCAGCAGAGTGGATATTGTTGCTATACAGGAAGCAATCAACATCATCATCATCATAGTTACCTGCGAGATGTGTGTGAGTTGTGAGCAGAACTTGGAGAGTTGAGGGTTGACAACAGGCTTACAAAATGCATCAAATGTGTCTTCCTGCAAATTAAAAACAAAGAGAACATTAGAGACTATTTTTTTTCAAATTTTAATACCTCAGTCACACTGCCAAACCGACTCCACACCGACTGAGTGTTGGTCGTTGGGGGTAATGTAATTTTTGGTTCTGTTTGTTGGCGGTCTGTGATAACTATCAAATATATGACCAGGAATCTCATCAGTTTTCGAGCACATCATCATTTATATCTTCACAGAATAACAGTGAAGACGTTCGCTGAATAAATTCCCACCAAATAATACAGTGACAGTGCTTTATAGACTTTCAACATAGAAAATTGTTAAGAGGAAGAAAATTCAGTGTCTATTGGGAGGCATAGGGGGGCTATTTCCGGGGCAAATCACCCTTGCCTCTGTATTAATGAATTCAACATTATTAAATGTGGTGAATTTCTTCACTTACAATTTGTAATGTTTTTGTGTTGAGTAGAACAATAGGGAACTCTATGATTTCATGGACGTAGTCGACAGGGTTGATCTCAAGACATGTTGCTTCCACATCGATCACGCACAGATAGTCAAACCTGACGGAGACATCGGAAGATAGACCAGCCATCTTCAAGGATTCTTTGGAGTAATGGTGCTTTAGCCGACGTTTCAGGACATCTGCACTGCCTCTGCATGAGGGGAGAGAAAAGAAAACATTGTGCAAAAAGTTCACAAAATGTTTTGCCAATGATCTACATGAGAGAAGCTTGCAGATGTGCTATAATACCATGCTATCAAATATTGTTCCTAATAATTCTGAATATACATGTAGATTCTATAGACGAAATCTTGAAAAATTCAACAGTCATACTACATGTACATGTATATACGTTCTTCACACAAGCTACATGACTGTATTTATACATGTAATTAATATATAATAATCTGTGTTTCTTTCCAAACTGAAGAAAGAAAAACATGATTTGTAATTTTGAAATCAGGCAAACATTTTCTTCAAACACTGGACAATATGCTGTTTACATTTTAGTAGAAGAAATGACCCATCTCAAGATTTTAACTTACAATCTATTAAGACCCAGTTCCTGCAGAGTGGTTTGAAGCTCAACCTTTGACATCCTGTTGACACTGCCATTCCTTAGTGACATCTCTTTATAGATCGGATGACTGAAATCTTTGGATCGACCTGGAGAAGAGTCCTGCATAAAATGGAAGAGTAAGGGAGAGAAATTATACATATCAGCAGCACAAAGGTCTTTAATGTTTGTTTCTGCAATGATTTGTTTAACAAATTAAAAAAACAAAACAATCTGCATTGGTTTGACATTGCTGGTAATGGTTTGATGGGTACTGAGTAGATAACAGGGGAGCGTTTCATCAAGCGTTTTGTCAGTGATTTTTACCGACAACTGTTATAAGCTACTGAAATCCTTGCATCTAATTGGCTGAGAGCAAATTTGTCAGTAAAATTCACCGACAAAACGCTTGATGAAACACTCCCCAGGTGAAGAAATCTGCCAACCTGCAAGTGTTAATTTTTTTCTGATTATGTACAAAGACTTGATGGATGTCACTTTAACTATGCAGAGCACAGTATGATTCCCATGTATTCATTCTTTTAAGGAATAGAGAATAGATCCAACATCAAATTTAAAACTAATGTCACACTAATTTGAACCAGTGTTTTTCTATGATGATTCAGTTCTGTAGCTCACATTTGAATAAATATGAATAGTTTACACTCTACAGTCAGGGTCACGACATAGAGAGTCTACGACTAAGACAACTTAAATCTCTACAAGAAGCTACACATGTACAAGCTTATCTGAAGGTAAAAGATGAATTAAAAAGATCTACATTACACACTCTCTCTCGATTTAATGAGGACCAGGACCGGACCAGAACCAGACCAGAACAGGATTTATATTGAGAAAAAAAAAAGACAAAAAAAGACAAAAATCAGCAGTTTTTTTTTTTACCTCGACATGTAACTTGTACATGGGACTACACATGCAATGTAAGATTTGTGTAGTCCCATACAAGTTACACATGCAAGGTACATGTCTTTTTTAGTCATTCAATTTTTACAATCTTAGTTGATCCTGGAAGGTAACCCCTTTAGCAAACTCCGAGGGTGGGTTGCATGGGTAAAAGTATGTGAGAAATGGTCATATTTAGATCTAGTTTTTTTGTTGATATCTGCCTCCACACACAGTATATGGATCCCGTACAGCTCCGTAGGCCAGTACCAGATTGATAAGCCAAGGAGCTCTACAGCTAGCCTTAGCTTAGGTGTAGTTTTAAACTTTTACCACTGACCACCAAACACATGGCATGAATGATTAAACAAGCAACTGAACAGGCTGAATGCAAATGTAGTTCATTTTATCATGCATGCAATGTGATTGGGGTAAGTGCTATTCTGCAAAAATGTTATCCCCCATTCTGGGGGTCGTTTCATCAAACCGTCATAACGACAAGATCAGCGACATCTCGACACTGTCGCTCAACTTGTCCGCTAACTGTTTCACAAAGCCGTTTTAGCCAAGGCCAGCGACAACTTCACCGACAAGTGACTTGTCGGTGCTCCAGACCTGTCATATCTTTTTAGAACACCACCACAAGTCAGCTACTAGTATTAGTTAGTCTATGGAGAGCGAAGTGGACAATTCGTTTCAGTGTCATTTTGAGAAAAATACAGACGAGTTTAGCTTGTCTCTGATCTTTAACGCTCATTCTGTGCGAAGCATTAATCTCTTACTCTTAGCATTGATCTACCTCAAAGTTCATATCATTCTTGTCTGTCATTGAATTTCCTTATCATATTTGATGAGTATATAGCCTTGGAGTTTAATACTTTATAGGCTATTGGTTTTTACTTTCAGTATGGTAGCCTATTGGCCGAATCATGCAGCCCTACGAGGTATGATTGCTCATATATTTTTGAACGTTTGAAATAATTATGGAGACTTTTGTTAGCAGTGGTGGATCCAGGCAAGGGCACCAAGGGTGCGCGCCACCCCTTTAATTTTTCTGTTTTGTGATTTTTACCGTGGAAGGGGAGATATCCCCTCCCACACCCTCCGCTCCCTCTCCGCTGGCACCACCCCTATTTCAAATTCCTGGATCCGCCACTGGTAAGTCTACGTGTTTCTCTGTCTACTGCTTGCAGTTTAAAGATTACAGGCATGAAAAGTGCTGTTCAAGCGAGCTCGAGGGAGCGAAGCGACCGAGCGTGAAGAGGGTCTGGGAAGGGTGTGTACCCCTCCCATGGTAAGGAGATTTTTCAAATTTGGGGTTCAGAATTGTGCATGCTGTGGTGAGATATTTAACCTCATATTCAATGAGAATCTGTAATAAGATGATTCTGTATAGCATAAGTGATACCAAAACAAGCTCTGAATACACATTTTCATCAATACCACCAAATGTGATTTAATGTGTATTATGTGAAGAGCACTTTCATGAATAAAACTGAGCTGAATAAGCAATAAGTAATCCACTTCTCAAATCCCAACTTACTTTTCTACACTAGTAGTACGTTTTTCTCTATACAGAATGAAGAATTTCTTTCCACAATGGGTAAGGTCCATAATTCATCCTCCTTCGTTTTTTATCTACATGTATACTCTTGATTGTTCCATTCCATTTTCTTTCTCTATAGATTTTGCCTCTCCTGTATCATTATCTCTTTCAACAATGTCTAATTTGAATCTGATTAAAACCAATTATATTCCTAGCCCCAAACTGATTGTATCATGAAGTTGAGTGTGTTTCGTTTATTTGTTGTAGTTTATATTTTATATCGAGATACACGTATGTACATGTATGTGAAGTGTATTAAAAGAGGGGGCTCCGACTACTGTATGCAGCCAAAGCTGACTTTATTTATGTTTATTCAACTCCGTCTTACAGAAACATTATAAAATATACATATCATATTGTGAGCATTCCTTATGAATTATTGTAAACAATATTATATATTTTTTTATTTCAGGGAACTGCTACTTCTATTTTGGCCATAATTATATCTCTGCATGTATCTTCCATTTTCAGGTGGAGCAGGAAAGACTGGCAGAGGAAAAGGGAAAACGCATCCTTGAGGAAGAATGGCTAGCCATTGCTAAAGAAACCTTGCAACTGAAAAAAAAAAAATAAATAAATTGAAAGTCAAACATTTTTTTCTGTCTATACTGAGGTAACATTTTATCGAGTTGTGTAAATCCATGTGGTGTTACTGGGTGTAATGGACATAGAGCGAGAAGAATTCCCGAGAGATTGTGACAAAGAGATCGAGATCGGGGGGGGGGGGGGGGGGGGGGGTAGGTCACTGGGGGTACGAGGTGTGAGTGAGCAATATTTCGAATGAAATTAAGATAGAAGATAATGAGCGAGAGCGAGCGGGCTAAGATATTGTGAGAGGAAATATCGAGAGAAGTACATGAAGGCTAAAAAGTTTGGAGAATCTAAATGATTACAATTAATGACTCTGCTAAATATGAACAATAAAATCATTTCAAAGTTGCTTGCAATTTTTATTTCATCTACGTATACGTAATTGCCTATTTGCTCCCATGGATCTAATTGAAATTACCCCAAAATATATAATATATAAAATAGAAATAAATATAAGTCAGATATTACATATCGTTTTCCATAGTCGATTTAATAGTCTTTTCATACCATACCTTCATACATTCCACAAATGTATGCATTAGTATTTTTCTCTCCAAATTCTTCTTTAAAAATATGTTTTTGAATATTTAGTGATTAATAAATATTTTTTGAAAGACTGCAGAATAAAGTTTAGTTGAGAAACAATATTTACCCTATCAAAACTCAGTTTTGGCAAAAGACTTCAGTCATTCATTTTTTTTTTTGGACAAAGGGTCAAACTCAAACTCAGTCAAAGTAACTGTTAGCACTGTCAATTTCATTTCATTATTTACTTTCATCAGTTCATCTGTTAATCACTTAGTTAATGTTCATGTTATTATCGATTTGCTTGATTTTAAGTAAGTTTTTCAAATCCAATTTTCTGCAAATCATCTCATGTTAATTTTTACCTTTTTCAAATTTGTCACCACCTTTGGCTCCAGTTTGTTTTCCTTCCTTCTCTTGCTCAGCTGCTTGCTCTCCCTTTTCCCCTCAGTTTGAGTTTTGAAATTTTGATTTTCATAGCATTGCACATCACCAGTTTCCATATTTTCCTCTGCCTCTTGACGCAGGGGCTCATCAACATTCATATCCACGCCATCATCAACAAGTCGAGTTCGTCTCTGTCGCACACTAGCACTCTGTCTTTCTTGTGATGAATTTGAATTCGAAATAATGTGCGTCACCTTACGACCACGTCGATTTCTACGGCTGGGACAACAGCCTTTAACAGCTGGGTGAATTTCCGCGGAGGTTGGAGATGAATTCATGGTGATAGATAACCAAATAAAGCATGAGATGGCTATGACGCTCCCAAAAATGAGCACGTATTCCAAACTCAACATTATATCTGTAAATGCATTAATGGTTTGTGTTGTTGCATGTAGTACGGAAATTTCAGAAAAGTGACTTTCCGACGTTCGTCGCCATTTCAAATGGCGCGCCGATGCGCCGATATCGATAGTTTCGCAATCGTGTTTTTTTTTTTTTTTTGGGGGGGGGGGGGGGGGGGCGGGGGCTTGTTTAGATTTTAACTGACATGATTTTGATTTAGATATTGATATTCAGTGGAGCAGCATTGGTACATTCATCGAGGGGGCTCTCTCTCTCTCTCTCTCTCTTTCCCTTATTTTCCCCTTTCTAGTGGAAAAAGAAATATTTGAATAATAATTAATATATGGAAGAAGTAAATGAAGAAATATGGGATCTTCATGTAGTAGGCCTATAAGGTGTCACGAGTTGTACGTAACTGGGAAAAAAGTGAAAGAATATGAATTGAAGAAGAAAACTAATAGAAGAATAGGAAGGAAAAAAAAAAAGAATAGCAAGAAAAAAAAAAAGAAGAGGAAGATGTACATACCACAGAATGTAGTTAAAAAGTACAAGTACAGGTAATAACAGGTGATGAAAAAAAAAGAAAAACAAAAGTACAACAAAGAAATTTAAAGGAGAATGAAACCCTTGGGAAATATCCATTTTAATGAAAAGAGAGGATAGCGAGATGCAATTTAACAAAAATTTCCATCAAAATCAGTTACAAAATGAAAAAGTTATGCTCAATTTACTTTCTATGGCGATCCTAAAATTGGCAATGTTGCTTCAAAATGGCAGGTTTAGTTGTACAACTCGCAATATGTTTTGCACACAAAATTTCATATTTTCTCCATTTATCTGTATAGATGCTGCTTGTCTTTTTGTGAACTAAACATAATTGTGTCAAATACATTTTCCCATGATATATCTTGAGCTAAGAAGGAGACAAGCTGCACCTTGAGAGATAATGGGGAAAGTATGAAATTTTGCGTACAATTGAGCATTATAGAGTTGTACTACTAAAACCTGTCACTTTGAAGCTACATTGCCAATTTGAGGATCGCCATAGAAAGTATATTGAGACTTTCAAACTTTCATAACTTTCTCATTTTTCGGTAACCGATTTTGATGGAACTTTTTGAAAATTGCTTCTCTCTATCCTCTTATTGATTTTTCCCTAGGGTTTCATTCCTTTAAGGAAAAGAGAAGTAGAAAGAAATAGAAAGGTACACGAAAGTTGTACAAGAAGTGAACATATTAGAGAAAGAGAGAGAAGAAAAACAAAAGATCCAAGATTTCTTACAAGCATGTATACACACCTTCAGAGTTCTCACATTTGCAAGTAAAATGAAACTTTGCTCGAATTTAAACAAAAAATAAATGAGAAATTACCTCTTTTTAGTGTATGGAAAAATGAATTGTTTTTTAATTAGTCACACCATAAAGATAGTATTGCAGTAAAAATCATTTTTTTTTTTTTTTAAGTATTTCAGTCTTTGTTTTGCTTGCTTATGGTACCTTTAGATACATCTAACCAATCAAACATTAAAAAAAATGCATATGATCATAAAACGAAGCAAAATGATTACCAGAAATTACAAGTGATAAAACCAAGTTATCAATCAACATCTTTTATTGTGGTACAAAAAAATTTTTTTGATAGCAAATGAAAATAAAGTGCAGATTGAAAATGTAAGAGCAAGGTTACATATTTATATATTTATAATTATCTACATTAATAATCATTCTTATCTGCACATGAAGTAAATACTGAATAAAATTTGACAGAACAAAACAAGTTTACATAAATTGTCCCTCCTTTGTAAACAGCCCTCCCCCCTTCATTGGACTGGAGTATAGTAGTCCAGAATCATTATTTTTCTATCTATTACATGCATATATACCACACTTTCTGTTTGCAACAAAAAAAAAACAAAAAACAGCACTCAGCCTAGCTAGCTCAGCTCAGAGTCTCTTAAGAAAGTTCTCTCCTTT
This sequence comes from Heliocidaris erythrogramma, assembly GCA_025617745.1. Classification (NCBI taxonomy): domain Eukaryota; kingdom Metazoa; phylum Echinodermata; class Echinoidea; order Camarodonta; family Echinometridae; genus Heliocidaris; species Heliocidaris erythrogramma. The sequence continues at coordinate 437,626 of CM046868.1, forward strand.
TTAGTTCTGAGAGGTATGTTTATTGGTTTCATATCTGTATTAGAGTGTAAGAATGTTGTATGTTTTCCAGCTTAATTCTGAAAAGTTTTAGTGATTAAGATGTATGATTCAGTCATGTATTATAATGCTTCAAGCTCAGCCTTTCATGTGGATGCCGAACTTTATTATTACAATGCACAATGTAATGAGGAGTTCATTTATTTAAACTGAAAGTGTTGATGAATTGGATGAATTGCTAAACTTAAATACTCCTTTTGACTTTTGACATGGGAGACTGCATGATAGTTCATTCCAATTAATGGTATATGATTGTATTGTATATATTCATCAAGTTAGCAATTGTCAACAATTGTAAATTTGTTCTAATATTTCATGATAGGCCCATTTGATTGATCAAATGGGCCTGATTCATGGGATTCATGAATTGCATATCTTAGGTAGATGTGAGAAAACTCCACACACTAATAGCAGATTTGGGATTTAGTTGCAACATGCTATTTGTATTTGCAGAGAACGTTTAACAGAGTGTGTATCGTGTGTGTGTGTATAGCTGTAGCTCTGTGTGTTAAGTTTGGCAGCAGTACAGTGCTGACTGGTATGTGGACTAAAATCTGTAACTTTACTAGCCTAGCCCTAGGTAAAGATAGAACTTTGAAATATATTACCGTACACTGCTTATCTAGCTATGCATAAATGAGACTTTCAGATGAATATGATGAAAGTCTACATCTTACAATTGTAGAATTATTCAATGCACTTTTGGATATACAGTGTATGTTTACTTTAAAAACACCAATTGGTTAGTTATAGAGGGATTGTGTTGAAACATTCAAAAAACCAGTTGAAATCCTCTCACTATAGATTTTAAGTGTTTTTGTCTCGCATGTATATGTTTATAAAGATGAGTTAGTTCGGTCTAGAGTTTATAAATTCATCTGTCATGTTTCTTTTAGATCTAGTGTCATCAGTGTCAGAGTTCAAAGTATGAAGGCTGATCTATCATCTTGTTACATGCACTTGCTTTATGGGCATGAAGTAGTCGGAGTGAGTGTATGGATTGTAACTTGTTGGAATTAAAGAAATATTCACATCATTGTAATTTGTGCATGATAAAGAACTTTGTTTTTTAATGAAGCGCAGTGAAGTTCAAGTAAAATAATTTGTTTCTTTGCTCATTAAGACTGAATTAGCAGAGTACTCTAATGCATTATGGTGTTGTTTCTTATTGTGAAACTTTCTCTTTGCTCTACATGTACTAGATTCTGTGGTATTTACTTTTTCCTATTTATGAAATACTTTAAAGTTTTCACTAATGAATCAGGTTAGGCATCTCGTCTATTGTTCTTAGTATTATATCTATTTGATATTTGAAGCAGCTCAGTCTAGCATCTTAACGAGTCAATCGTTTGGTTTATAGTGCATGTATCATTACCTTTGAAACATGATGATAATGTATATATAGAGATATATATTTCTACAACCGTTTGTTACAGTATGTACACAAGTGACATATATTTGTTTTCATACAGGTTCTTCTTCCTGTTCTTCTTCTTGTTCTTTATTTCCATTTTATGCTGCATTACGACAGGAGGAATAAGTGGAAAGACCCTATACCATCTTCTTCTGGTTTTTATTTCCTGTGTTACAAAAAAATGCAGACTTGTACTAAAAAATCACCATATTTTGGGGAGTCCATTTGAAGCTTAAAAAAAAATCCCATATAGATATTTAAACTAACATTGTGAAATTCTCCCTTCAGTTCTTATTTCTTACACAGCATAAAAAACACATACATGTATGGGTAATCGGCACTGGGTATTCACAAAATGAAATCAAATACTGCATTTCTAGTCGTTTCTTTAGTCTGTAATCAGAGTATTTTAAAAGCCTGATCAAAGGGCGTTAGCTAGACGAATTCAAATATATGTTTGAGTGTATTAGGAATTACCCAGCTAGCTAATACCCTTTAGCCAGTCACCCGATGGTATCACATTATCACAATACATGTATGAGCCACACAGAAAATGTTGTATTTTGAGAGCCAGAAGGGCATTAACTCTATGTAAAAGTATGAGTTACTGCCCTTCTGGTATGTATGCATAACACGGACATTAATCAATCACTGTACCAGTATAGGTATCATTGCAAATAATAATATGAATCATCCACCAAAAGATCTAGAGCAGAGGATATCAAAATGGTCTTACTTTTCACCTTTCATTTAACAGATATATGCCCAGCATCCATCCAACTTCATTTCTGGAGAGGGGGGGGGGGGGGGGGGGGGAGGGGGCGATTACTTGCCATACTTGCCTACAGTATTTTTAAATGTAATGCAGAACAAAGGCATTTTTAAAAATGTTTATTCTATTGAAAATGATGAAATTCTCAGTTTTTTATTGGCCTCAACCATTTCAATGACATATTTTGTTCTCTCTTCCTATCTTTCTACCCTCTTTCTCTCATTTTCTGTCTCCATTTTGTAATATTTGTATCTGTACATAAGTATGACATGTAAGTTTGCCACATGTTTCCTTTGTATTCTTGGTAATATCCTGTCTGGTACCTTGTTATGAATATAACAATGCATGTTCTATGTACTTCGTCACCTTTAGTGCAATCTCCACTCTCTATGCCTCTTCCTCTCTCTCTCTCTCTCTCTATCACTTCTTTATTCTTTTTCCAGACGAGTCTGTATCTAATGAATTTTGCAAATTTTACATACGCATTTCATGTTGACACCCATTATGCTGAAACTCGGGACATTTATCAATTATATACTTTAAAAAAAAAAATTGTTCTTTAATTGGATAAAACAGTTGATTATATAAAAGTACAAAATACATGTACATCACAAGTACAAAATAAATAAACGGTTACCAGTTTGAAATAATGTGCAAATAACAGTACAAGAATCAATAATGATGATGAAGGAATAGTGGAACAGCAGGATAGAGATATTTAACCTTCAAACTCACAGCTTGAAAACAATTATTTTGAAATGAAGACCCAATTTACCATTCTTTGAAGGAATGACATAATTCTGATCGATGTTTGGACTGAATAAAAGATAAGAGAGATTATCAATTATATACTTATGATTATTTGGTAGTATATGTATTGCTTTACATTTCCATATACAATCGTATCAATATAAGAGCATTCAGACACATAAAAACGTCCTATCCATACAAAACTCTCTAGTCTGAAAGGGGGGATAGATTACCGGTATTGTCTGTGAAGAAGGCAAAATATGGCTGGGATTGGGCAAGAATAAAGCAATAGAGTAGGCCTAAATTAGTTTGGCAAGAGAGAAAAACATTAATACATCTTATATTTGCTAAATTCTAATCATAGTTGCATGATGTTTTGAGAAATTAATCATCGATGAACACAGGCACTGCAGGTCTCATCATTTCATTACAACATGATTTATAAAAATGAATCTCAAATTCTAGAGCAACTTATTTTTGTAAAAAGAACTGTCGGATATTTGTAAATAAGGATGCTATGGGGAACATGCACACAAAAAAGAAAGGAAATTCCTCCCTTGTAAAAAATTACCATAGTACCCATGGTAATATGACGGTAATTCAACAAAATTACCATGATTTGATGGTAATTTGGTTGAATTACCGTCATATTACCATGGCTACCATGGTACTTTTTTACAAGGGCTTGTTTTCAGCTTAATATGAGATACTGTAAAATCCTGTACAATCACATATTACACATTAATTTGTAATACAGCATGAAACCCAACAGTAAAATATTCAATATTCGTAATGAAGAAGGAATCATACACATAGATCACATTGACATATGATGTGATGAAACCAGTTGAGCCTGTTCCCTTTTCGTTTCTTTTGTTAATTATGCAGAATTACACAGACAGTGACGAAACAAATGCAGCTAAGGTGATCAAGTCCACCCAGGTCTTTGTACACAGGGTGTACCCTTCACGTGTGTTCATGATCATTTTGATAAATAGGTGCATTTTTTCCTCCATTGATATGAAATAATGATCTATACCAGAGATATGGAATATAGGTATTCATTTCCTTTTCGTTTTTGTTTGTTTGTAGTTGTTTTATTTATTTATTTATTTTTTTTTTTTTTTTTGGGGGGGGGTTGGGGTCCACTCCTATTGAAGCGGTTCCTAATGTGTGGCCTTCAAAGAATGGAAAATGAGTGTATTTCAACTCTTATGCATCAAGACTGTAAAATCGCTATGCAATCACAGTGTTAGTTAGACATTATCCCATGGGGGCTGCCATTTTCTTTACAAAGTTACAAAGATACCCACTGACCTGTACACTAGTTACAAGACACTCATGATCACCTATGGAATGTATGACACCGGATTTTCTCATAATAAACCATTTGTGCAGTCGTGTAAATTCAAATGATACATTTATCCTGTCATATAACCTATTTGTGTCAAGATATTTGGTTCAGCTGTTTCTTTTGTTAAACAGGATTTGGCATGCACAAGTTGTTGCTTGATCAGACAAAGGTTTGTCAATTCTTTAAAGAAGTGACAAAGACCTACAACTGCTCTTAGATATCAACTGTACAAGACAATGGGGGTATCAAGATGGCTGACATTTTGCATTGGTGGCTTTTATAGCTATTCATTGTGCAACATCATATCCGTTGTGTACAGGTAAATGGACATATACGACTATGACATCACACTTTTTAAATTGGCAGCCTTAGATTTGGTTGAGTAGTTTTCATTTTATAGTACATTTTGTGAGGCAACGTCAAGCCCTAAAAATTTTCTCTTGTCGGCTACCCCTGAACTGAAATTAGTGGAAATCCGGGCGTACCATACATGTAGCTAGGAAGAGTAATCCGATTCAGTTGATTAATTCTTTTGACTAGTCTCTAGTCAAAAGAATTAATTAACTGAATCAGATTACGCTTAAATATCCACTATTTTCAATTTAGGGTTAGCCGACAAGAGAAAAATTTAGGGTTCGACATTGCCTTACAAAATGTATTATAAAATAAAAACTACTCAACCAAATTTGCTGATCTTGGTGTCATTTTCCTCAGAAGATGTTACGTCATCCACTGATACCAGTCATTGCAAAAACAATCCATGGGAAGTAGGTAAGGCCGTTTTTTCTGGGCCACCCTGTATACTTATCTAGTAATTTAAAAAAATGTGCATTCATGTATGTGACTTTTTTTTTTCACTAATACCAGTCTCATGTCATTCTTCCCCCCCCCCCCAAAAAAAAGAAAATAAATAAATAAATAAAAAAAAAATATATATATATAAATAAAATAAAATAAAATAAAATAAAATAAATAAATAAAAAATAAAAAATAAAAAAAATTAACACAATTTATTCTCTCTCCTGAAGGAGCAAATATCTTTTGAAGTGTGTGACGAGAATAGCCAGACAGATGGACAGGAAAAGGACTATGCAACAGCAATGCAAAAGGCAAAGGCAAAAGAGGTAAGCAGAACAGAGACAGGCAAAGACAACTGTTAAGTGGGCTGATAATCTGAGATGCTTTTCAAGGAACAAAAATGCTTGGATGGGCTTCCAATGCCAGTGATAAGACACATTAATTAAAGGGAAAATGCCTGTACTTTGCAATATATGTGGCTTTATATTAGACATGGCCAGCTTCAATGACATTTAGTTTAAGATAATATTTTAACTTCCCTTCTACCATACACTCAAGAATGCCATTTTTCAAGCATAAATATACCAAGTCCTAACAGAGACAAAGTATTAAAAGTATGGAATGTTTAGTTTGTAATGTCCTAATGGAGACACATTGCATTTATCACACCAAACAAAGTCGCTTTGCAAATGATTTTTTTTTAATACTTGTATATAGCTTGTATATTGTATATGCATGTAAGAGAGGTAAGCAGAATAAAGACAAGCAGAAATATAGTTTGGGAAATGGGAGTGGCTCTTGAAATGTCTCCTGTTGGGAATATACACCATATGTCCAAATGGTGACATAATATTCAAGTATAGGATGTGTATTGTCCCAATGGAGACACAATGCATTTATCACACAATAGTTGGTTGCATATATTCCTGATGGGAAACTACACTGTGTCCTTATGGAAACAAAATGTTCAAGGTGAATGACATTATCATACAGGGTGCCCCAGAAAAAGCATAACTCTGCATTTTCTGCACAGTACAAGCTGAAAGTGTTAAATATTTTTACATCAGAATATAATGCACCTTCTGCAGAAGGAATGATACTTATCTTTAAATTTGATCGAGCAATTTTGATTCTATCACCATTCCTGGAAAAATTATCATTAATTTCATATAATGACTGTGAGCTGTAGTTGTTATGCCACATTTTGCTATCTCTGAATATTACACATATTAACTCCTTGATCTTGTTTTTTGCCCTTTATCACTCAGTTTCTAAGTCAAGCAACAGATGACCACTTGTTGGAAGATAAAGTATCTCCATCACCTTGCAGCTTAAGTGGATCTGAATGGGTACCAGGATCTTCTGAACTGACAGTTCGCTGTGTTCCTAAGGAATCGGTCATGTCAGGGTCTAGTCAGAGTCAGCATGTAAGAGAGGTAAGTGCCCGGGGGAAGGGGGCACTCATGTATATTATTAGGCACTTTTTGATTTTCACGTTGACATCGGCGTCACCCTAGCTTGGTAGACACATTGGTCTTGAGGTGAAGATGTGCAAGACACATTTTTCAAATGTGTCAGAAACTGCATTGCCATGGTAATAGCACATAATAGCAATGAATCAGGGGGAAATCATGTGGATCGAACTGCTCAATCCTCAATGTTTAAACAAAAAATCAGAGGATAAGATTACGCGTTTGTGCCTGGTACCAATACATTACCCTGTTACTGTAAGTTATTTCATATTCTCATTTATGTTCTCACCCAAGTGTAATTCTAATTTCCTCACTTAAGGGGCAGGGTATTATATAGTTATATCATAATATAATGCATCTTCCGCAGGAGAGAATGTTACCAATAGATCCATAAATTTGGTTGGGTAATTTTGACTCTATAACCAATTCCTTGACATGTATGGTCATTAATGACTGTGAGCTGTAGTTGTTATGCCACATTTTGCTATCTCTGTATATTACACATATTAACTCCTTGATCTTTTTTTTTTGTCCTTTATCACTCAGTTTTCAACTACAAGTCAAGCAACAGATGACGACTTGTTGGAAGATAAAGTATCTCCACCACCTTGCAGCTCAAGTGGATCTGAATGATTACCAGGATCTTCTGAACTGGCAATTGACAAAGGTCTCCCACGTAGGTTGAAAGTTCCAAAGAAGTCATTCACCTCAGGATCTAGTCAGAGTCATTCGAACCGAAGTAAAGTTCCCTACCGAAAAACCCAGCCGAACATGTCCCTTTTGTCGTAAGCAGTGTGGGGAGAAGCTAATAAGACACATACGTACAAGACATGCAGATGAGCAAAGAGTTAGACAAGCAATGAGGCTTCCCAAGAAGGAACAGTTCAAAGCCTTCTCTCATTTAAAAAAAGAGGGCATTTTGCTTTCCAACAAGATTAAAATCAAAGAAAAAACCCCAGTGTATGAAAGGGAGAGGCGAACAGGGAAGAGTGAAGAACTGATCATGTGTGGGATGTGCAAGGGATTCTATGCAAAAGGATTCTTTGTTAGACATAAGAGGGTCTGCCTAGGAGATTCAACAGTAGAAGTCTCATGTTCAATTCCTGCATCTCTCCTGAAGTTCGATCTTGACACCAAAGTTACTGGAGAGTTTACATCAGAAATTCTGTCAAGAATTCAAAATGACGATGTAGGACAGCTGTGCAAAACAGATGAAATCATATTGAACATTGGTCAGCGGCTATGGGAGAAAGAAAAAGGGAAGGCAGACAAGAGGACTGAAGTCAGGAAGTCTGTGAAAGCTGATATGAGGCGTTTGTCATCACTTTATTTGATTTTCCAAGAGCAACACTCTATTCATGGTGATGGCAAGGAATTGAAAGAAGGTAACGCCAGTGACATGTTTGATCGCACACATTTCAAAATCCTTAGTGACAGCATTAGAGAATATACCACAGATAGCTGTACAAACAACTTGAAGCCTGGTCCGAAGATGGGTGTGTACTATCTGATAAAGAAGGCTTGCAAAATCACAAAGGCTACATACCTTTCTGATAACCATGATGAAAAGGCAGATGAAACTGACAAATTTGTCAGAGTGCTTGAACTGAATCAGAACTTTCTATTTGGGGATGCTGCCTATTCCCTGAATAAGAACAGACAAGAGAAACTTCGAAAGCCAAAGGAGCTCCCCTTGGAAACGGACATTCAGAAACTGCATGACTATTCCCTACAAACTTCAAAGTCCATGGTTGAAGATGAGCACTTATTCTGGGATAGTCATAATTATGTCAAACTGCGAGACATGACGGGTTCAAGACTTACCTTGTTCAACGCCAGGCGTGGGGGAGAACCTTGCAGACTGAAGATGTCAGAGTGGCAAGATGCAGAGAGGGACACATGGATTGACAAAGAGAGGGCAGATCTGCTGCAAGACCCACTTGAGAGAGAATTAATAAAACACTTGAAAATATGTTATCAGACTGGAAAAGGTAACAAGCACCTTGTATCAGTTCTGTTTCCCGAGGACATTGTGCAGTCAATGAAAATTCTCTGCGACCCTGAGGTCAGATCTACCGCTCAAGTTCATCCTGACAATCCCTATGTATTTGCATGTGTCAGAGGTTCACAAGATCACATGAGTGGCTGGCATGCATTAAACAAAATGTGTGATGATGCTCATGTGGAGTGTAAGGAGAAATTGAATGCAACCAAGAACCGGCACAGAATGAGCACCCTGTATGCAGCGCTTGAGTTACCTGCAGCTGATAGGGCATTATTTTATACACATATGGGCCATTCAGAAAACATCAACGTAAATGTTTACCAAACGCCGTTGGCCATACAAGAAATAACCCGAGTTGGGAAGAATCTGCAGCTCATTGACAGAGCAGGTAAATATTTACTACATGTATCACATTGTGCCATCTGTTATCACTTTTTGTTATCCAGTGGAAAGCAGAAATGATTATGAATGTTTAACAAGATTTTTCTGTCCTAGAAAAAAGTCTGCATTACAACTTTTTGAAAAGTGAAATTTATTACAGATATTGTAGGGATAGTGAGAAAAAGACAAATGAAATAAATGTACTTAATGTACTTAATAATGATGCTTCTTCCTGTGTAGTAACATTTCTAGCTGTTTTGAAGTCACTTAGTTGTTGTGGCCGGGGGGGGGGGGGGGGGGTCGGATTGGTGCCATCGGGGTTGTCTGCTGCCCGCATCCGTGATGTTAAGGTAGCAGGATCATTGGGGGGGGGGGGGGGGGGGTCTGTCAGTCAGGGGTATCGGATGCTTTTATATATTATTCTTTGATTGCATCTAGTATTTGTTGTCTATGTATACGTATATATTTGAACTCGTCTCATTTTATTCTTATTTATGTATACCTTGCATTGTATATCTTCATGTTTAGGGCCTTTTGAAACAATTAAGCCTCCTGGCTTTTATTGGTCTCCCACTACATTCAAAGTATATATATATATATTATTTTGTATCAGATTGTATATTTTTATATGTATATATATATATATATATATATATAAACGACCGGGTACATTAGGAGGACAGTTTTTGTTCTTTTTCTTTGTTCAACTGTCGACCTAATGTACCAACTGTCTACCTAATGTAGGGGTCGCTATTATGACGGAATAAACTGCATTGTTAGGTGTCGACTTAATGTACCCGTTAGTCAAATATATGTGTGCATATATATATGTATATGTGTATGTACACATATATTTTATTTGCATTTGACTTTATATGCCATATATTTTGCACTTGTTGTCTAACAACTCGACTCCCTCTTTATTTTCTGCCCTACCACTCCACTGCACTGAACTTGTACAGCGCTTATTCCTTCTCTTGTCTTTGCATTGTTCCTTATCCTGTTTGATGTTGCCTCCCCACTTATCCTATATGTATTTGTATATATATATGTATGTGTATGTGTGTGTGTGTATATGTATATATATATATGTTTATATATATATATATATGTGTGCATATATATATGTATATGTGTATGTGTATGTACACATATATTTTATTTGCATTTTACTTTATATGCCATATATTTTGCACTTGTTGTCTAACAACTCGACTCCCTCTTTATTTTCTGCCCTACCACTCCACTGCACTGAACTTGTACAGCGCTTATTCCTTTCTCTTGTCTTTGCATTGTTCCTTATCCTGTTTGATGTTGCCTCCCCACTTATACTTTGCTTTCACAGGTTACCCACTCTTGAGCTTGGGGCTTCTTACTCATTACTCTCCTTTGATCTCCACGGCTTTGTATTTGTTTTAATCCCCCTCCACACCCACTTGACTCATGGGTTTTGACTCCCAACACTCCCCTTTTGTTCCCATTGTTTTGTGTCCACAGCTCCTCCCTTACAGTTTCTGTTACATGTAATCTGTTTTGTGCCTGTAGTCTATATATACGCTTGTCTTGGTCTTTATGTTTGTCTTTTTGCCTCTGACGAAGATTCTGCTAGGATCGAAAGCTCAGGCCCCTTTTGACTCCATTCGAATATAAATAGTTACATTGTGAGCTAATAATATTGTGACTTTTTTGTGTTGTAATTGGACATTTTCATAATGGCTGCCACTGAATTCAACTCTGTTCTTCATGAAATTTTAAATATACTATGCAGTTGGACATCGATGATCAATACAGATTCTGAAGAATGTTGTCTATGTAGACATGAGATAAACGAAAGTGAAAATTATATAATATACGAGTCTTGTAAAAAACATTTTCATGTGACATGTATGGGATTCTTGTGCAATGACAAACTTATTGACCAGAGATTGATTTGGATTTGCTCATGCTGTGGTGGTATATAGCAACATTGGTCATCAAATCTTTGACAAAGTATGTATCCCATCTCATTATAACAGATATGAGCCTCTCAACATGCTTGAAGATGAGGAAAACTTTGAACATCTGGAACCAATCAAGAAACAAAAAAACAAGAAAAAAATGGCGGATCAAAGAAGAGGTATGTTAATAAAGGACGAAAAAGCACTGTGTTTACAGAGAAAGAAAGTAAAAATGACATGAGAAGTAGCAAATGTAACAGATCTAAACCAGGGGAGTGTTTCATCAAGCGTTTTGTCAGTGATTTTTACCGACAACTGTTATAAGCTACTGAAATCCTTGCATCTGATTGGCTGAGAGCAAATTTGTCAGTAAAAATCACTGACAAAACGCTTGATGAAACGCTCCCCTGATGCTGTAGCTAAGGAAATTGCTTTTCAAGCCAGAGATCGAAACCTACAGAGAGAGGAATCTGATGAGTGGGTAACTGTGAAATCAAAGAGAATAAAACTGATGGAGGAAAGAATGGAAGCAAGATCACATTCCACATCAAGAAATGATTATGGACCAGACAAAAAACACACGAGATCAATCAATGGTGTATTCTTGGAACCGGGTGTGACTTACATTGGGAGAGCAATCAAGATTTTCCAGAAAAGTCGTAAGAGAAAAAATAGAAACCAGAAGAAAGAAGAATGTAAGAGGAAGGAGAATGTCAATAATGTGGAGAAAGATGTCAGTTTGCAATCTTATACAGAAACTTTCTTGGGTGTGTATGCATATAGTGTGAAGTCCCCTCAATCAATGAAGCAATACGACAAAACTTCTGTGCAAATTGACAAAATGCAATCTCGATCTTGGGCTGATGTAGCAAATAATTCATCTCCTCTGTCAAGAACAAATTCAAGTGTTGATACTGATGCACGTAGTTGTAATCTTTTTGAACAGGTCAAGGATTTGCGAATGTACAGAGTTCATGCTGGTGGCAAGAAAAAAGAACAAGGTCAAGCAAGAAGCAAGAAAGTTCGGTTTGTTGAAAATCACATGTAACAAAGATGAAAAAAGGGCGTTACCAGTTGACAGTGAGAAGCTAAATGAAAAGGAGTTTGTGAATTCTTGTGACCCTGGACCTGTTTCAAATTACCCAAATTACTCTGATAAATTGAAGATTGGATTTGACAAAGATGAAGAAATAGAATTAGCAGTAAAGATTGAGAAGCTGGATACAAAGAATTCTATGAATGCAGGTGACCAAGGACTAGATACAAATACATGTAAAAATGATGAAAACTCAGACCAGCATATTTGCAATATGAAAGACGATAAAGTTTCAAATGGAATTGTCCAAACTGATTCCAAGAACAATCCGAATTTTGATGATAATAGGGAAATTGAAATAGATGATGATAGTGGCAGTGATATTCATACACCAGTGAAACGTTTGTGTGCAAGAAATCATATACATGTAGAATCTGATAGAGACACAAGTCCTGGATGTGATTTGTTCGATAGACGTGTTTCACCAGTACGTACCATGTTTTTGAATGTTTGTGATACACCAAAACACACCGTTCCAGACAAGAGTATTTTGAATACAGAGTTAAAGAATAGAAGCTTTGATACAGGAAAACAGGAAAACAAGATACAGACAATGATACTGATATGTCATTTAATGATTATGGTCATTCCAAAAAATCCTTTAGAATCTTCTTCAGATTCAGATATTGAATATGAAAACATGGAAAAGGCAAAAGATGCTAATGTGTACTCATATACTGATGGAATAGAAAAAGAAGATGAATTTGTAGCAAATCTTGAATTACATGACAGACCTGATTCTTACCCCTCCAGAACAATGACAAAGAGAACATTTGTACGAAATTGAATATCAGATATATAGGCAGAAGCTCTGATTTAATGTTACATAGAGATAGCTCTATTGGAGTTCCTTTACATATTAAACAAATTAATGGTGATGGCAATTTCATATGCAATTTCTGGAACTGAGCATAATCATGCAATTTTAAGGAATGCCACTGTGAAACATTTATTGCAGACCCAAAACATGTTTAATAATACATTGCGCCGAGTATAGAACAGTCAGAGAATATGTTTTGAAAGGTAGAGTAATGGAAGGCGGAACGTGGGCTTCTGACCCTGAAATTAGCGCTTTAGCAAATTTAATTGATACTGATATTTATTCATACAATGACCAAATACCATGTTGGCAACTGTTCTCTGCAAAGAAACCTGGAAGAATAAATATTGTAACATCTGAAAAGGGAATTTATATTTTAATTTTGTTGAATCTGTAGATTCTGTCTTCAATATATTAGAGCAGATAAGATCAACTAAAGAAGATGAAATGTCAAAGAGTACCTTGCCATGTCCAACAAATCATGGTGATGTTAAAGTAAAGCATGTGCCCAAGAAGTGTAAATCCAAATGCCAGTTAGAGGAGGAAATTGATGAAGAAGTGGATAAGTTTCCAGAAACCCAAAGGTCAACATGGTATGACTGGTATAAATCACGATAAGAGGAAAAGTACTGCAAATCTTTTTGATATGACAGATGAACAGTGTTGGAGTAAGTTTAGGAATGAACGTCAGACTGAATCAGTTGTTCGCAACGAATGTAACACCAAGGATGAAACCCTTAAAAGTAATCATAAAGACAAATGTACAAGAGTTGATACACAAATAAAACATGTTGCCCAAGGAACGTACAATCAAGGTGACACAAGATTTGGTTATTCGAGTGGAAAGCAATGTGTTGCTAATTCGCTGTCTGCACTGTTGTACAGCAAGATAAAAATGCCAATGATTGGAAAAGTACAGATCTAGACAGGATTTTGAATAATGGTGATGAATTATATCGTAACATACAACGCTTCACTTCACTGGATCATGACTACTTGCTGATCTCTGATCTATTCGAATATTTGGACTCGTATGATGAACTGTTTGAAATAGAATGTCGTGAATCAGTCAGTGGATTGTTGGATGAAGATGAAATAAATTTGGCTGTATGTCTTTCAATTCCATAAAAGCAAGCTCTTGAAAGAGAACTCTGTAACGATTCTGATACATGCTTTGTGACTTTTGCTGACAGTACTTTTATGGTCATTATCAAGTCAAGATGGTTACTTTATATTTGATTCACATTCCAGAAGCAGTCGAGGCTTACTAATTGAAAGAGGATACAGTGTTCTGCTGAGTACTCCAAGCTGGCAAGGTGTGTACAAGCATTGCATAAGGTTAGCAAAAACAATGGCATGCCCCATGAACAGTCAATACGAAGTAACCAGTGTCTGCGCTAAAGCAACTTCTGGTAAGAATGAAACCTTGAAAGGCTATTCACAGTTACAGAATATTCCTTTCAGCCAAATTCCATCATCAAGTAGGCACAGTGAGAGTCACCCTGAATATCTCACACAGTGTGAAAACTTTGATGAAATTCAAAGCTTGGATGAGAGTATTCTTTCACAAGAAGTCATTGATAATCCAGATTTGCTTCACTGCTTTGAAAAAGCACATGATCCAATGGTTCTTGACCCACAAAATGACCATATCGAAACAAAATATGTTAATGAAGAGAAAGGAAACTCAGAAAATTGTACGAAACTTGCAAATGACTCTGATGAATTGCATGTAGTGGATAAAGTTCATGATTCTAACTCCGCCTTAAGCAGAAAACGAAAATTCAGTAATTTTGAAAAGGATGTAAAAGTTGATATTGACTTAAAGGAAGTTTGAAAAACTAAATTGGTGAAAAAAAAAGTGAATGTATGGATAATAAGGAGGAATTAATGATAATTGGAGAAGTTCATTCGACATTGTGGTTTAAGCCTCTGGATGAAAGGAGAAAGAAAGAATGTTGTCAAAGAGCAAACATAGCACATACGTCTTCTTTTTCCAGTCCTGTAGTTGAAGGATTATTGCACAGCCGAAAGACATTAGACCTATCACAGGTGATGGAAATTGTTTTTATCGTGCTGTTTCATTTGCCAAACTTACTGACCGAAGATTGATTTGGATTTGCTCATGCTGTGGTAGTAGCAACAATGGTCATCGAATCTTTGACAAATTATGTATACCATCTCATTATAACAGATATGAGCCTCTCAACATGCTTGAAGATGAGGAAAACTTTGAACATCTGGAACCAATCAAGAAACAAAAAAACGAGAAAAAAGAAGAGGTATGTTAAAGGACGAAAGAGCACTGTGTTTACAGAGAAAGAAAGTAAAAATGACATGAGAAGCAAGCTACATACAGTCTTAAATGGGTCGGACGTGTTTCTGAATAGCTCTCATTTTTGTGGATTTTTACCCGCTTTTCAGACCGTACCTGGATTAAGTTTTATATCCGTTTATAGAGGAAAAAACAGTGATTCTAAATTTTATTCTCGTTTTTCGTTACATTCATTTATCTGGAAATTTTTTGGAATTTTACATTTATTTCCGTTCAGTTTTATCGCTGAAGAATACTTGAAATTTGAATTTATTAGTTGCGTCAACAACAACTTCAACGCGTCTATGTACAACAGCCTGACAACAACGCATCATCTTCAACTTCGCAGCAATCCTTTCAAGATCAGATTGCAGAGTATCGTCATCGTCATCGTACTAATCAGGTGACGAAAGATGAAACAACAAATGTCATCACTAGCGAGAGCCGGACACGCCAATGTCAGCGCCAGAAGAAATCATGCAGTTGGACATCGATGATCAATACAGATTCTGAAGAATGTGGTCTATGTAGACATGAGATAAATGAAAGTGAAAATTACGTAATATGCGAGTCTTGTAAAACCCATTTTCATGTGACATGTATGGGATTCTTGTGCAATGACAAACTTACTGACCAGAGATTGATTTGGATTTGCTCATGCTGTGGTAGTAGCAACATTGGTCATCGAATCTTTGACAAAGTATGTATCCCATCTCATTATAACAGATATGAGCCTCTCAACATGCTTGAAGATGAGGAAAACTTTGAACATCTGGAACCAATCAAGAAACAGAAAACAAGAAAAAATGGCAGATCAAAGAAGTGTGAAGTCCCCTCAATCAATGAAGCAATACGACAAAACTTCTGTGCAAAGTGACAAAATGCAATCTCGATCTTGGGCTGATGTAGCAAGTAATCCATCTCCTCTGTCAAGAACAAATTCAAGTGTTGATACTGATGCACGTAGTTGTAATCTTTTTGAACAGGTCAAGGATTTGCGAATGTTCAGATTTCATGCTGGTGGCAAGAAAAAAGAACAAGGTCAAGCAAGAAGCAAGAAGCAAGAAAGTTCGGTTTGATCAAACGGAAAAAAGGTACTGATGGAAATAACTCTTCTGATATGTTGAAAATCACAAGTCATGTAACAAAGATGAAAAAAGGGCGTTACCAGTTGACAGTGAGAAGCTATTAAATGAAAAGGAGTTTGTGAATTCTTGTGACCCTGGACCTGTTTCAAATTACCCAAATTACTCTGATAAATTGAAGATTGGATTTGACAAAGATGAAGAAATAGAATTAACAGTAAAGATTGAGAAGCTGGATACAAAGAATTCTATGAATGCAGGTGACCAAGGACTAGATATAAATACATGTAAAAACTAGAAATGTGCATTGCTGGTGCCGCGCAATGCGAAATGTATCCCCCGGCACTGGCAGCGATTTGAAGGAGGGACAAAGACCCTCCCCCATCCCCTCCCTCAAACAAAAGGATGGTGTAGAAATTGCCGCCAGTGGCCCGGAATATTGTCAACACTAGGAGCAGCATTACCAAAACGATTTGTGCAGATTAGAGTATAATGCATTTTTATAGAAAATTCGGAAGAAATATGACCTCAGAGCGCACATAAGCCATCCACTAAAATATGACCTTTGATCCTATGAAAGACGGAACACTAGAGGCAGCATCACCAAAAACTGTAGAGGTGTAATCTATAATGGACCTACATACAAAATCTGAAAGAAATGAGTTAACAAATGTGTCCTCCAGAATGCATGCAACGAAAATATGACATTTGACCCTAACAACAACCTGAATATGACATTTGACTGTATAGAAAGTGGTACAGTGGGGGTAGCATCAGCAAACAATTTAGATGTGTAGGTTTCACTAAGACCAAGATATACCAAGATACATCTCCATACAAAATTTGAAAGAAATCCATCAAGAAATGTGGCCTGCAGAGTGCACTCACGCCATGCCCTGAAGTATGACCTTTGACCCTATAAAAGACGGAACACTGGTGGCAGCATCACCAAAAACTATAGGTTTTTAGATTACACCAAGAGACACCTTCATGCAAAATTTGAACGAAATCCGTCAAGAAATGCAGAAGAGTGCAAGAAATGGAAAAATGACCTTTGACCCTATAAAGGACGGAACAATGAGGGCAGCATCACCAAAAATTAAATATGTGTAGATTATACCAAGATACATCTCCATACAAAATTTGAATGAAATCCGTCAAGAAATGCAGAAGTAAGAATGCACAAAAGGGACAAATGAGCTTTGACCCTATAAAGGACGGAACAATGAGGGCAGCATCACCAAACAGTAAAGATGTGTAGATTATACCAAGATACATCTCCATACAAAATTTGAAAGAAATCCATCAAGAAATGTGGCCTGCAGAGTGAACTCACGCCATCCCTTGAAGTATGACCTTTGACCCTATAAAAGACGGAACACTGGTGGCAGCATCACCGAAAAGTACAGGTTTTTAGATTACACCAAGGGACACCTTCATGCAAAATTTGAACGAAATCCGTCGAGAAATGCAGAAGAGTGGAAGAAATGGAAAAATGACCTTTGACCCTATAAAGGACGGAACAATGAGGGCAGCATCACCAAAAATTAAACATGTGTAGATTATACCAAGATACATCTCCACACAAAATTTGAACAAAATCCGTTGAGAAATGTGGCCTGCAGAGTGCACTCACGCCATGCCCTGAAGTATGACCTTTGACCCTATAAAAGACGGAACACTGGGGGCAGCATCACCAAACACTATAGGTTTTTAAATTACACCAAGAGACACCTTCATGCAAAATTTGAACGAAATCCGTTGAGAAATGTGACCGCCAGAGCGCACACAAGAGTACACACAAGACATCTATCAAAATATGACCTTTGACCCTATAAAAGACGGAACACTGGGGGCAGCATCACCAAAATCTATAGGGTTCCAGATTTTACCAAGAGACACCTTCATACAAAATTTGAACAAAACAAGATGAAATGTCAAAGAGTACCTCGCCATATCCAACAAATCATGGTGATGTTAAAGTAAAGCATGTGCCCAAGAAGTGTAAATCCAAATGCCAGTTAGAGGAAGAAATTGATGAAGAAGTGGATAAGTTTCCAGAAACATATCAAAACCATGTTGACCCAAAGGTCAACATGGTATGACTGGTATGATAAATCACGCTAAGAGGAAAAGTAATGCAAATCTTTTTGATATGACAGATGAACAGTGTGGGAGTAAGTTTAGGAATGAACGTCAGACTGAATCAGTTGTTCGCAACGAATGTAACACCAAGGATGAAACCCTTAAAAGTAATCATAAAGACAAATGTACAAGAGTTGATACACAAATAAAACATGTTGCCCAAGAAACGTACAATCAAGGTGACACAAGATTTGGTTATTCGAGTGGAAAGCAATGTGTTGCTAATTCGCTGTCTGCACTGTTGTACAGCAAGATAAAAAGGCCAATGATTGGAAAAGTAGAGATCTAGACAGGATTTTGAATAATGGTGATGAATTATATCGTTACATACAACGCTTCACTTCACTGGATCATGACTACTTGCTGATCTCTGATCTATTCGAATATTTGGACTCGTATGATGAATTGTTTGAAATAGAATGTCGTGAATCAGTCAGTGGATTGTTAGATGAAGATGAAATAAATTTGGCTGTATGTCTTTCAATGCCATTAAAGCAAGCTCTTGAAAGAGAACTCTGTAACGATTCTGATGCATGTTTTGTGTCTTTTGCTGACAGTACTTTTATGGTCATTATCAAGTCAAGATGGTTACTTTATATTTGATTCACATTCCAGAAGCAGTCGAGGCTTACTAATTGTATACAGTGTTCTGCTCAGTACTCCAAGCTGGCAAGGTGTGTACAAGCATTGCATAAGGTTTAAGCAAAAACAATGGCATGCCCCATGAACAGTCAATATGAAGTAACCAGTGTCTGTGCTAAAGCAACTTCTGGTAAGAACTAGAAATATCACTGAAGATGATGATTAATACCCCCGCCTCGTGAGAACAGCCTTTCTTGACTTTTGGTCGAAAACTGAGGAGGTAGTTCGATCCGCAAGATTTTTCCCTGATTTACTGCCATAGATATGCCGTTTCCATGGCAACGCAGCTTCCGACACATCAAAAAAATATGTTGTACACATCTTCCCAGTAAGACCAATGTGTGTACCAAATCTCATGACTTTCGGTCAAAAACTGAGGAAGTAGTTCGATCCGCAAGATTTGCAACGGACCGACCGACCGCCCGCCCGACCGCCCAACCATCGACTGATTCCAGTATACCCCCTTCAAACTTCGTTTGGCGGGGGTATAATGAAACCTTGAAAGGTTATCCACAGTTACAGAACATTCCTTCCAGTCAAATTCCATCATCAAGTAGGCACAGTGAGAGTCACCCTGAATATCCCACACAGTGTGAAAACTTTGATGAAATTCAAAGCTTGGATGAGAGTATTCTTTCACAAGAAGTCATTGATAATCCAGATTTACTTCACTGCTTTGAAAAAGCACATGATCCAATGGTTCTTGACCCACAAAATGACCATATCGAAACAAAATATGTTAATGAAGAGAAAGGAAACTCAGAAAATTGTACGAAACTTGCAAATGACTCTGCACCTTATAACGATGAATTGCATGTAGTGGATAAAGTTCATATGATTCTAACTCCGCCTTAAAGGCATTGCGTAACTTTGTGGAGGCTTGATTTAATAAATTGTTGAATTTTGATATCTCTCTTGTATAATGATGTTCAGAATGATAAACAAATAGCCAGGCATAGATAGGTTTTCAAATATATAATGCTATTATTAAGATATCTGCGACTGAATACTCCCATTTACGAAAGCGTATGGCCATACGCTTTAGTCTAACACTGAGTCAATGGGGAAAATGAGTCTGGCATTTTCCGGTCACTTGCATATGTTTACTTTTGTGAACCACATGATGATTTTGAAGTGCATTTTTCCACATGGGCTTCATTTTTACACCATATTACATACAATGATAACATGTAAGGCCAGACAGATCAGATTTTATCAATCCTCCACAAAGTTACCCAATCACTTTAAGCAGAAAATGAAAATTCAGTAATTTTGAAAAGGATGTAAAAGTTGATATTGACTTAAAGGAAGTTCGAAAAACTAAATTGGTGAAAAAAAAGTGTGAATGTATGGATAATAATGAGGAATTAATGATAATTGGAGAAGTTCATTCGACATTGTGGTTTAAGCCTCTGGATGAAAGGAGAAAGAAAGAATGTTGTCAAAGAGCAAACATAGCACATACGTCTTCTTTTTCCAGTCCTGTAGTTGAAGGACTATTGCACAGCCGAAAGACATTAGACCTATCACAGGTGATGGAAATTGTTTTTATCGTGCTGTTTCATTTGCCATGACAGGAAATGAAAGACACCATGATTCCTTGAGAAAAGCTATTGTTTTTCATCTTGTGCAAAATCAAGACAGATTTATTGGCTTCTTGAGAAGTGGTTACACCAATATTTCAGATTATGTTTCAAGCAATAACATACAGGAATGCGATACTTGGGCTACAGAAATGGAAATCCTGGTTTTAGCGAATTTGATCGAAACTGATATCTACATATATGACGATCTGCTTTTGAGATGGAGCATATTTTCTGGCCGAAATGTCCAAATTGGAAAGGAAACAACTGAAAAGGGCATTTATCTCAGGAATACCCAACACACTCATTACGATGTTGTTTTGTCAGTACAGTCATTTGAGCCTTTGAATAATGCTGGCGAAAGTACATGTAACATGTATGAAGTGAAAAAGACAACTGGAATTGCAAGGGAAAATATGAAACAAGCAAAGATTGCTGAACCTGAAAGTGTTAAAAATATTGACAATTCAAGAAAAAAACGTAAAAGAAAAAGTCATAATCAAACCAGCAAACTCAAAAGAGAGCGAATGAGAGAAAAAAGAGAGAGAATGAGAGAAAAACGAGCCTTGACAGAGGAAGGGGATAGTAATAACAAGAAAGAAAAGCATCTTGACAATGCAAACATACATGTACATAAAATGAAGAGAGCAGTTGAAAAGAAAGAGAAATATCATAATGATCTTATCTTATTCTTCCCGAACGGGAGATCAGCTAATGGCATCCGAGCACAGACCAGAAATTTCTACCTTTAAAAGACAACCAAGGAGATCATGGGTTGAAAAGGTCAAGGTCACAGTCTGAGTACTTGTATTCTATAAGCAAATGTATTATTCATAAATTTAATTGATATTATTCATGGTACCATAAATTTGCGGGTCTGTACGTTAAAGTTAAAAGTTATAGTATGAACATGGGTTGCTCGTTGCCATGATTTAAAGTTAATTCTAGCTATCATAAAAGTTTTGTTGAATAAATTTGTTAAAATTGGATATGAAATAGCAAAGGTGTGGCATTTTGCAGTTTAGCACTATGTCATGAAGCAGTAATATGCAGAATTCAAATGTGTAATCTGATGGCATTACACACTATCCTTTTATGTATTTTACTACGAGAATTCAAAACTCATTTTTTGCTCCAATAGGCCTTCTGTTAAACTATGGTTTGATTGTTTTTTGTTTTTTGTTTTTGTTTTTGTTTTTTTGGAAAGGTTTTTTTGTTACAAGGGAAAGCGTATTTGTTAATTCATGTGTATCTATACATATTGTGATAGGTGTATAATATTACGGAAAGTAAGTGTGCAATGTCTTTGGCATACTCATCTGTGTACTCCTTCAAGTTAATGGAAACATTTTGGAATGAGATAAGTCAGTTGGATGCATCTAATTGCAAGTACATGTTTATATTTTTTAAATTATTATTTGGGGGTATTTTATTTAGTTTATTCATCAACTTGTATTTTGTGTGGACGTGGTGTTAAAGATGTTACAGGTAATCAATCCTTATCTTGGGGTATGCATCTTTCTCAGATGATCATCTGTTTAAATTTTGGATAATAATGTCAAAGGACATAGTATTTATTTTATATGAAAATTATTTTCTATATGTTAGATAATTTTAAATATACTATCCAGTTGCACATCGATGATCAATACAGATTCTGAAGAATGTTGTCTATGTAGACATGAGATAAATGAAAGTGAAAATTATGCAATATGTGAGTCTTGTAAAAAACATTTTCATGTGACATGTATGGGATTCTTGTGCAATGACAAACTTACTGACCGGAGATTGATTTGGATTTGCTCATGCAGTGGTAGTAGCAACATTGGTCATTGAATCTTTGACAAAGTATGTATCCCATCTCATTATAACAGATATGAGCCTCTCAACATGCTTGAAGATGAGGAAAACTTTGAACATCTGGAACCAATCAAGAAACAAAAAAACAAGAAAAAATGGCAGATCAAAGAAGAGGTATGTTAATAAAGGATGAAAGAGCACTGTGTTTACAGAGAAAGAAAGTAAAAATGACAGGAGAAGCAAGCTACATACAGTCTTAAACGGGTCGAAAGTGTTTCTGAATAGCTCTCATTTTTGTGGATTTTCACCCGCTTTTCGGACCGTACCTGGATTAAGTTTTATATCCACTTTAATATAGAGGAAAAACGGTGATTCTAAATTTTATTCTCTTTTTTCATTACATTCATTTATCTGGAAAATTTTGGAATTTTACATTTATTTCCGTTCAGTTTTATCGCTGAAGAATACTTGAAATTTGAATTTATTAGTTGCGTCAACAACAACTTCAACGCGTCTATGTACAACAGCCTGACAACAACGCATCATCTTCAACTTCGCAGCAATCCTTTCAAGATCAGATTGCAGAGTATCGTCATCGTCATCGTACTAATCAGGTGACGAAAGATGAAACAACAAATGCCATCACTAGCGAGAGCCGGACACGCCAATGTCAGCGCCAGAAGAAATCTCTCGATGTGCTTCTTACGGGTGACTCCATGGTGAGGCACAAAAGTGGGCATCAATTATTTTCTATATGTTAGATAATTTGTAACATTGCTATTAAAGAAGTGAGCTTCATTGAATGGAAAAAAAGTACTGGCAAAGAGACTAGAAGAAGTGGGCATAACTGATTGGAAAGAAAATAAGAAGTGGGCTTGACTGATTATAAAGAGAGCAAGAAGAAGTGAGCTTGACTGATTGCGAAGAGAGTAAAAAGGAAATTGGAATTGGGATATACAGAGTTCAACAAGTAATATAAGTGAGCTTGACAGATTGCAAAGAGAGTAAGGAGGAAATTTTGGTGAGGATCGATATTCAAAGTTCTAGAAAAAAATATATTGTACAGTGTATTAAAGTTGAAGCAAATATAATTAGATTATAAGTGAGAAGAGTAATATTTTGTAAAGTGTAAGGTAGATATGCACATCAAGACATTTATTACAGTCGAATATAAATAGTTACATTGTGAGCCAATAATACTGTGACTTTTTTTTGTGTCGTAATTGGACATTTTCATAATGGCTGTCACTGAATTCAACTCTGTTCTTCATGAAATTTTAAATATACTATCCAGTTGCACATCAATGATCAATACAGATTCTGAAGAATGTTGTGTATGTAGACATGAGATAAATGAAAGTGAAAATTATGTAATATGCGAGTCTTGTAAAAACCATTTTCATGTGACATGTATGGGATTCTTGTGCAATGACAAACTTACTGACCAGAGATTGATTTGGATTTGCTCATGCTGTGGTAGTAGCAACATTGGTCATCGAATCTTTGACAAAGTATGTATCCCATCTCATTATAACAGATATGAGCCTCTCAACATGCTTGAAGATGAGGAAAACTTTGAACATCTGGAACCAATCAAGAAACAAAAAAACGAGAAAAAATGGCAGATCAAAGAAGAGGTATGTTAATAAAGGATGAAAGAGCACTGTGTTTACAGAGAAAGAAAGTAAAAATGACATGAGAAGCAAGCTACATACAGTCTTAAACGGGTCGGAAGTGTTTCTGAATAGCTCTCATTTTTGTGGAGTTTTACCCGCTTTTCGGACCGTACCTGGATTAAGTTTTATATCCACTTATAGAGGAAAAAACGGTGATTCTAAATTTTATTCTCGTTTTTCATTACATTCATTTATCTGGAAAATTTTTGGAATTTTACATTTATTTCCGTTCAGTTTTATCGCTGAAGAATACTTGAAATTTGAATTTATTAGTTGCGTCAACAACAACTTCAACGCGTCTACGTACAACAGCCTGACAACAACGCATCATCTTCAACTTCGCAGCAATCCTTTCAAGATCAGATTGCAGAGTATCGTCATCGTACTAATCAGGTGACGAAAGATGAAACAACAAATGTCATCACTAGCGAGAGCCGGACACGCCAATGTCAGCGCCAGAAGAAATCATGCAGTTGGACATCGATGATCAATACAGATTCTGAAGAATGTGGTCTATGTAGACATGAGATAAATGAAAGTGAAAATTACGTAATATGCGAGTCTTGTAAAACCCATTTTCATGTGACATGTATGGGATTCTTGTGCAATGACAAACTTACTGACCAGAGATTGATTTGGATTTGCTCATGCTGTGGTAGTAGCAACATTGGTCATCGAATCTTTGACAAAGTATGTATCCCATCTCATTATAACAGATATGAGCCTCTCAACATGCTTGAAGATGAGGAAAACTTTGAACATCTGGAACCAATCAAGAAACAGAAAACAAGAAAAAATGGCAGATCAAAGAAGTGTGAAGTCCCCTCAATCAATGAAGCAATACGACAAAACTTCTGTGCAAATTGACAAAATGCAATCTCGATCTTGGGCTGATGTAGCAAGTAATCCATCTCCTCTGTCAAGAACAAATTCAAGTGTTGATACTGATGCACGTAGTTGTAATCTTTTTGAACAGGTCAAGGATTTGCGAATGTACAGAGTTCATGCTGGTGGCAAGAAAAAAGAACAAGGTCAAGCAAGAAGCAAGTGACAAAGATGAAGAAATAGAATTAGCAGTAAAGATTGAGAAGCTGGATACAAAGAATTCTATGAATGCAGGTGACCAAGGACTAGATACAAATACATGTAAAAATGATGAAAACTCAGACCAGCATATTTGCAATATGAAAGACGATAAAGTTTCAAATGGAATTGTCCAAACTGATTCAAAGAATAATCCGAATTTTGATGATAATAGGAAAATTGAAATAGATAATGATAGTGGCAGTGATATTCATACACCAGTGAAACGTGTGCAAGAAATCATATTCATGTAGAATCTGATACAGACACAAGTCCTGGATGTGATTTGTTCGATAGACGTGTTTCACCAGTACGTACTATGTTTTTGAATGTTTGTGATACACCAAAACACACCGTTCCAGACAAGAGTATTTTGAATATATATATATGTATCTTACTTTGAATAGATGGACAAGTGATAAAACACTTCCATGCACACCTAAAACGGACGAAATGGTGGAGATGAGAAGGCTGCAGCCACTGAGATGCCCACTGTAGCATAATTAAAAGATTCGGCGGGATGCTCGGAGGCATCCAAAATGTGTTTCGTTCTGAATCACTGACAGTGTAAGCATTCTATTCGCAAGGAACTTGTAAACATTTTCAGTTTTTTTTTCTTCAAAAAATGAAAGTTGATGTGTCAACTATTCTTTCGATCTTCTTATCAAATAGCCATTCTCTCCTCCCTGCTGCAATGCCATGTAGAATGATTTTAGCTTGTTGGACAATAGGCCTAGTCCTTATGTCATCATAGCCAGGCCTATGAGCAAACCCCTTGCAAATTTTAATCAAGCCTTCCGCTGTGCGCAGTGGTGTTGGGGTAGGTAGGTACATGTAGGTCAAAAATCAAAGGTAAGAGAGTTCGGAATTTTAGGTGTTGATTAGCCTTGTTAATGCGATATTTTGAGAACTGTTTTAGTTATGAAATTCAAATTTGGTGCTAGTTGCATCACCATATGAAGAAGATAAATTTTGGGGTATATAGGTGAGAGGTCATAGGGTCAGTAAAGTATTTGAAATTATTCACAAATATTGTGGTTCCATGAATATATGGTAGGGACTTTTGTCAAAGATGGGTGAAATGTTTTTTTTAGGCGGAAGAGGTTATGATTAATGTTATATAGCTTTTCTTCGGATTTGCAGAAATCAAAGAAATGAAAGTAGGAGGGGTGGCATAATTGTCGACCGGGCAGGATCAAAGCATTCTTGTTAACCACTGAATTCTCTTAATTCCTATCAAAGTTTAGTAGAGGGGCCTCTGGTTTCAATAATACCATTCGAACTACATGCAAATATAATTATTATTAAATCTATGCAACTGGAATCACATCAGGCTGTATTTAACTTATTCCTGTGAAACTAAATGACCAGCATAACCCTTTTTTCCTCACTAATTTGTTATTTCCAGCAATCCAATCACCAGAAAGAAGCATGCCCCCCACTGAAAAGCTGCCAAATTTGTGGCGTGCTTGTCCAGAGGATGGACAACCAACTCCATGATCAACACAAAGTGCAGAGGGCGTCGAGTGATATGAAGGCATACATCAATCCCACGACCCACGGCAAAGGTCAATGCTTCAGTGTTTCTTTTCACATGTTGCAAAGGCTTTCATTTACCTTCCAGATATTAATTTTTTTCTTTGTTTCTGCCAAAATTTCCCTCCACTTTAATTCAGATGCTTGTCAGTATTCTTATGACTAATATATTTATTTCTTCTTCATCCTGAATGGGTTATCAGGGACAGACATTTTACAAAGTTTGAATCATAATCAGTGAAATGTGTTGAGCTATTTTTGTCTTATTGTAAGGGGAGTTGAAATTATATATATTTGCTTGCATTTATAGTCTACTTATATATGAATTTATAAAAGTGGTAAGTTTTGTGGAAGGACAGATATATCACTCTTATCCAACTGTGCTCTCTATTTGGTTGCCACGCGTGTTGCTATGTGATTTATGTATTTTGCGCGGCTAAACGATTTGTACGTCTTTGACTTATTTGTCTTACCTCTTATGTACCGTTTTTTAAATACATTATTGCGTCATAATTTAATTCATGGCTTTTACGCTCATCCAGTTTAGCGCAAATTTTGAGCTAACAACCGCGCATGTTGCTATGTTAGAGTAAATGTCAGCTTGTTATTACGTCACTATTTATGAACTTTGCGCTCCTTGACAAATAAGCGCTCAAACTTTCACCTAGCAACCGTGCGTGTTGCTATGTTAGACTACACGTCAGCTTGTATTATTACGTCACAGTTTATGTATTTTGCGCTCATTAAAAAATAAGCGCTCAAACTTTTACCTAGCAACTAAGCACGTTACCATGGTATTACATTGAACCAGAGCTTCACACGTATGCACATTTCACTTTGTTCATTACCCTGAGGAAGATCCGTGAGGATCGAAGATTTGGTTAAAATAAAAAAAGTTGGAATTCAATGCATTACCAATGTCTTCTCTGGAATTCATTCATTGTATCTCTACTGTATATATATATATATATATATATAAAAAACTTCTAATGAAGTTCCAGGAACGCGAGAGCACAATGATGTACACTTTTATTCTTGGGGCGAGGAGGAAATGGGACGAGGTGCGAATCAGATTGCCAGCGCCCTCAATGACTTCCTCTGCAAACGCCTGCCTGGAGACCCTACCATCAAGAAAGTTAAGCTGTACAGCGACTTGTGTGTTGGGCAAAACAAAAACAATACTGTACATGGAATGCTCAACTTGGTGGCATTTAAATATAATGTAGATATCGAACATGTCTTCCCAGTTAGAGGACACTTATATATGCCCCCTGACAGAGCATTTGGGAGAGTAAAGAAGCGACTGCGTAAAATCGAAACTATCCTCCTACCATGCGAGTACTTGGCGGAATTCAAGGAGGTTGGGAGGGTGAATATTCACGGTCGTGATTGGCATGCGTCAGACTTCAAGGGTGTCACTGAGAAGATTATTAGGAAGCCTCTCCCTTTCAAGATCACTGAGGCCAAGTGTCTGATGATTGATTCAGCATCTGGATGTACTACAATATGCAAGGCATATTTTGCATTTGACGAGCAGCACTCCATCCTCAAGAGAGGTCACAAGTGGACCAGCATCCGTCCTCAACCCGACATTGGAAAGAAGCAATCGTGGCAGTCTATGAGGACTAAGTTTAAGATTGATATAGACTTATTCTCGTACTTGTGCAGTTCTGGTCGAAATTAGCCTAACCTTTGTGAAAAAGACCTGAATTTTGTAAAATGTTTAACTTTAATGTGGCCCCAACACACATGTACATTTTCCTATAGAAAATTTTTGAATTGTAGTAAAAGTACAGTTTAATTTTAGGAGCCGTCTAGTCATTTTTCTTCAAATTTGATTTAGTGTAGATAATCAAGTAATTTAGTCAAACAAGACTAGTTTGTTTAAAGATCAGCTCCGAACAAAGCAATATCTATTTTATTTGAAAGCAAAATGATACTTGTATACCAAAAATGTAACATTTTTAGCAAGAAAATATTTTCCGGCAGATTGTTGGGGTTAAATTCAGACGACAGTTGTGCCCATTCTCCGTATTTTTTTTTTCTTTTTTTTTTTCACAATAATGTCGAAGAGAGCAGTTGGAAGGCGTTGCATGGTAGGGAAATGCAGCAATGTGGCAGGAAGAGGAGAGTTTGGCCGGGAGTTTAGCATTTTCCAGGCACCACAAGCTACCCGGAAACTATGGGTCAAGTTTTTGTTACGAACACGTACATTTGACGATGAGGCCATGCAAAATGTACACATTTGTAGTGGACATTTCTTGAAGTCGGACTTCGTTCAGTTTCAGATCGTTCCATTCACATTAGGACACCGGAAAGCTGCACCACAGTTGGAGTCTGGGGCAGTCCCGTCCATTAAGACAGCTGTGCCTTTTAGTGTTTTGCTTGGCTTTGAGAAGACCAGAGACCAATTTTGCAAGTCGCCAATCAAAATTGAGACGTTGAATCTGCCACAACGTCGACCTGCCATTGCGTACGACTACGAGAATACATCTGCCCTTTAAATTGTATGTAAAATATTCAGAATTGAAATACTAAAAATTTCTCACTACAATGCAATATAAAGTCTTTCTGTTTACTAATTAGCAATACAAGCATCAAACATTTTAATGAATTTGTCATTACTGTTTTTTTTTAAACTTTGCATGGATTGATTATTTTCATGCCTTCTGATTGAAAAAAAAGAATTTGTAATTTGTACATTTTTCTTGCCAAAAAGTGTTAAAGTTACTTGAGTTGAAAAAATGATAATGAAATTTGCACTTACCTAATTGTCTCTTGTATGATATATTTTTGCTTGTACATGTATGCTATTGTGTTGATCACTGTATTTTGATGTACAGGTGAAAGCGATTTGAAGAGAGTTTGAAGTTGAAAATGGTTAAGCTGATGCTTACAGTTTTATTATTGCATCAACGATGTTAACTATGTTAACGATGTGCGCATTACTTGGATGCGCACTTTATTTTGACGCTTCTTCAGATATTGTTTTCATGCAAAATAAAAGTCTTGTCATGAATTGACAAAGCCCTATGGGCGAAAATTCGTTATCTCAACTCACGATCTCACAGAGTTTTATTTACTTCTCTTTTTGATATATTTATATATATATATATATATCATGCCCTCATGCTGTTCATTTTGGCGAAACTAGCACAATTGTTCGGTATCTCATCGTTCTATCATGATAAATTTCTTATTTGGAAATTTCTCTAAGCTTGATGCTTGAATTGAACTTAGCAGTCAGTGACTATTTAAATCTCAACATTTTTCCAAATGTTTATCCAGACCGAGTCATATTCTTTTTTTTTCACTTCTTCTCACAATATATGCACTTCATGAGTCAATCTCATTATTATCCTTCTTTGTCATTTTGTATCGTCACATAATATACAAGTAACTGTAAGGACAATGTGGTTGTGAGGAAGAAAGACGGATCTCCACGGCTCTGTATAGACTATCGACTATTGAATGCAAGAACAATCAAAGACTCTTTCCCTTTGTCAAGGATAGAGGAGACATTGGAAGCTTTGCGTGGTGCACATTATTTCATTACCCTCGATCTTGCTCACAGTTACTTCCAAATAGTTATGGATCGGGAGTCTGTTGAGAAGACGGCATTTAGAGTACCTTGGGGTCTACATGAATTCCTACGTATGCCACAGGGACTGTGCAATAGCCCTGGAACCTTTCAGAGGACCATGGAATTCATTCTAGGAGATATGAATCTGACTTAAGTCATCCTATATTTAGATGAGATCTTGATCTTTTCATCAACACTTGAAGAGCATCTGAAGCGACTGGATAAAGTGCTGACAAGACTTCAAGAGAACGGTTTGATTAGTGAATGTAAAGAAGTGTTCGTTTTTCATGAAGGAAGTCACATACCTTGGACACGTGGTGTCTACAGATAGTATTGCTGTCGATGAAGAGAAGATAAAGAGGATCAGAGAGTGGCCTCCTCCCAAGAATGGACGTGAAGTAAGCTCTTTCTTAGGGCTAGCTTCTTACTACCGAAGGTTTATTCCTGAGTTTGCCTGTGTAGCCGGACCACTACACAAGGTCTCTCTGCTAAGAAGAAGCAGACCAAGAAGTCATCCTTTGAGTAGAGCGATGACCAAGAGACCTCTTTCAAGGCTTTGAAGGAGTCACTGACGAGGTATTAGCCTATCCATGTTTTGATAAGGACTTCACCTTGGAAGTAGATGCTTCAAGTAAAGGATTAGGTGCATGCCTATCTCATCAGGATGATGATGGAAGACTCCACCCAATTGCATTTGCCAGTAGGACTCTTCGAGGCAGGGAAAGAAATTACCCTGACTTCTCAAGTTTTGGCTCTGAAGTGGACAGTGGTGAATAAGTTGGCCTGTATATTCAATGTAGCCATTGTGAGGTGTTTACTGATCACAACACCTTAGTGCACCTCAAAAGTGCGAAGTTAGGAGCAACAGAGACCAGATGGATGGCCCAGCTTGCTGCATTTGATCTTGACGTGAAGTACCGCTCAGGCCGATCAAATAGATGCGCAGTTGCCTTGAGTAGAGTAGTAGACGTGTCAGATGAGGAAATCACTGCCATGGTAAATGAATTTATCGGTTCAACTAGATTGCTAATTAGCCACAATGCGTTACAAACGCTTATAGCAGTTTTCTTTCTTTATATTATGGAGAAATGTATATAAGAATAATGGAAGGTGGTGACCCTTTGGGCAATGTCAATAATTGTTCATATACCTTCAATTCTGATAGACTACCAGTTTTCAAATCATCGACTACTCAACTTGGCCAATACACATTACGATCAAAGAGTTGCATGTACCTCCAAAAGTTTGGATTAAGAATCTAATACTTGCAGGAGTCTGGTTTGAAAAGACTGAGCAAAGAGTGGAAGTCTCCTTGAAAAACTAACCAAAGAGGCAAATGAATTGTCTGAGGAAGGAGTCTTCTGGAAAAGAGGAGATGAAGTCATAAATTGTATGGTTTCATTTGTTATGCATACAATCCTTGCAAGGTCCGCAGTGCAGAACACAGTAAGATTCAATGGTTATAGTGGTGGTATCTTTGCTACCACCCTGGTAAGATTGTAGATAGAGTGATTAAATATCCAATTGATGTTCTCAACTACAATTATAGAACAGATCAAGAAATGCTTAACAGAGTCACTAGAGTCAAAGAAAGATGGAAGTTGGGGGGGGGGGGGGGGTGAAAGGGGCAAGTCCAAAATATTGCAAGAAGAAAAAAAATCACACATGACCTCAAGGCTAGATATCTTCCAGGAAGAAGGTTCAAGATGACTGTCAATGGGTGGAGCAACAGGAACATGTTTCAGGGTTTCCTGAATCACACTTTCCTCCCATCCCACCCTATCAGAGTTCATGAGCAAAGAGTTTTGTTCCATTACAATAGACAGAGTCATAAACAAATGGACACTTATCAATAAATCATAGACAAAATTCAAAGTTGTAAACCATCTTACTAGAGGGGATGGACAAGATTGCATCCAATCAAAGTGATAAATACAAGATGAGACAAATATTATGTCTATCTTATGCTAATTTTTTGGCGGCATACTTGAATGAGCGAAAATTAAATACTGGAAAATCAGGCCCCTGAAACTTTATAAAATAAGGGGGGGGGGGGAGGTTAGATAGGGGATAGAACCACTGAGTGGTTCGAACTGAAGTGCATAGATTCCTTTTCTTTTTAAGTTGTTTATATATGTACAATATGTTATGCTTGATTTAAAAAAAAATTTTGTTAGAAGTTATAGTAGTTTTGAAGCATAACATATACTTGATTTATTAATGACTTATTGCTGATTTCTGTTAATTTATGTATATGTATATATATATATACTGAAGAAGCCTTATAGGCGAAATATTGAACCTTTTGTGTCTAACGGAGTAATTTATTCTGTGTCTCTCTCTACTTTCTACTTTCTATTCTCTCTACTTTTTAAACTCTGTCGCAGAACTTTTGAACTTTATATATATACATGTATGTTGATTGTTATGTATTTTTGATATCATATGGAATCAATAAAACATTACTGGAAAAAAAAAAAATAAGCAGCAACGTTCGTACAAAGATGGAGAATAGGAAATACAGACATTTTGCAAGACACTTGCTACCAAGCTTGGAATATTTAGTACGTACAAAATTGGAGAAAAGGAAATAAAGACATCTGGCAAGACACTTGCTACCAAGCTTGCAATATCTGGTACATGTAAATTGTCTTTTAAATTTGTTGGAAGGGAGAGGAGAATGGAGTCAGTTCATCACCAGTTCAAAAGCCACTAATGCCATCAAGTGACATCACACCCTAGCTCCTGAAAACAATCACATCTACAGCCACCCATGTCCCAAAAGAAGATAGAACCAAAAAGTGAACTTGTTGATCTTATGTTGATCTTACGTTGGAATGCCTGAAGACACAGTGAACGAGGGACAGATGATATCAATTCATTCTCGCATTCATCTGAGTAACAATAAGAAACTTTCAGACAAACCTGCTACAGACATCACCCTGTGACATCATGCCCCAGCTTCCCAAGATAATCACACTGACCCGTACTCTGAACTCCGGTTTAACTTAAACCATGGTCTAAATGTGTGGTTTAACTATGGGCAGCCAAATGCGACACAAACGTCTAACAGTAGATATTCAATTTATCAGCATTTTTGGTACTCAAACTTTTAACAACTGTGTGGGAATGATAAGTACAATAGTTTTCTTGATCATTAAAGCTTGAGACCAGAACCCAGTAAACATATAAGGAACATACAGTGTAAACAAAGTTTTGACATTTTGGGCTACCCATAGTTAAACCACAGATTTAAACCATGGTTTAAGTTAAACTGACTGCCACTGACAGGAACCCCCATTGTCCTGCAGAAAAGGCACAAAATCAAAAGTGCAATTGAAGACCGAAGGATGGAGTGTTCAAAGATACACCAACTGAAAAATGGGATCAATTCATTTGTGCAATATAATGGAATAACACAAGTAAATTTCCCAAGCTCTACAAGTCAAGGTGAAGCTCAATATTCTACACAAATGTATTTCATGAAGAAATGATTATGATATCCATATTCCAGATGACCTGATACCAGATGCTAAAGAAACCAGTGAAGGAAAGCAGGAAGGCACAGGAAAGAAGCGTGAAGTCAGTTCATTTTCACTGACAGAGTCACCCAACGACACAATGTTCCAGTTCTCCCACATTATTACATCCATAGTAACCCATGTCCCCCCATCCACTCCCCCCCAAAAAAATGGGCAAAACTTAAACATGAGATTGACAATGTAATGATGGAATCCTGAAGAAATCACACAAAAAGATGATCATGATGAAATTGACAAATTTCTTCATTCTTTTGGAAAGTAAAGAAAGGTATTGGAGTAAATCAAAAATTACTAAATCACAAGATGTCATGCAATGCATTTGTGTGCAAAGCGAGCTTGCTGTCCAAGTTTTGTGGTGACATTGTGATCTTTAGGAAAACTAGCCATGATAGGGCTATAACCAAAAGCATCATGCTGTGATGTCATATACGGAAAAGGCAAATTTGTGGGAAATGTTTATCCTTACCAGGTAATCGGAAAGGAGAGATCTTGAAAGTCTTTGAACAGCCTCAAATTGTCACAGTACATAATATGTCAATGTTACTGTATGTACATGCTCTTTAAAACATTTTGTATCAATACATTCATTTTACATTAGCTAACATATGCTGTAAAGTATCACTCAACTCTATGAATGCAACATTTTAATGCTTTCCATGCCATGGACAGCATATCCTGGGGCTGTATACTGTAAATGATGTTATGTTTTATGTTAAAGAAAACAATGTCATAACAAACTGAAAAAGCACAGAATAAACACTTATCATTGGTGCTTGCGTAGATGTCTCTAACAATATGCAAATGCAGCAAAACTTTGCGCATCAACCAATGACTTGTCACAATTTTGATTTGTTATGACAATCAACGTAGTTTTACTAACATAAAAAAGGTAACATCGTATTCAGAATACGGCACTGGATGAAGTTTTTGAATATTATACTTCACATGTGGACTAAAACAAAACATAAAAAAGATACTCCCTGAAATAGAAACCGGTCCATGCATTGTGGAGTTTGTTCCCACAGAACATTGCAACAAAGAAGCGATGCTAAGAATAACTAACTCTTGAAAGTTTATGATCATTGCTTATCGTCTAAGTAAAATGGAAACCTTTTCAGCTAATTTTCTTACACTCCTTGTCAAAATATTTCATCCAAGAAGGAGAAGTCTTGAATTGGTGGCTTGCTCTCCTTTGGCTCCTCCTTGAACTGGGGATTCCCCTTTGATGTAGTGCAGATGGTATCAGGTTGGCACGGCGACTCCTCATCTGACCACAGCAGAGCTGATGATGCAGTGTATGGTGACCTCCTATGGAGAAAAGGGAAATATCAGATAAAGAAGTGATTTTACAGATTGCCCATGGAGTGCAGCTTTCAATTAGGTTAATCTTTTCAACCATTCTGTCTCTCCATCCCCTTTCCACTTTCCTGAAGTCACCTTTATATTCATACATCTTACTTCGTTCACCATTATTACCACAGAAGATGTCAATATATAGTGTTAGAAATAATACTCCGATCAGAATCATGATGAGTCGGAAAAAAGGTCGAAAAATTTGAAACTCATCATGACTCTGATCGGAGTCAAAGTGTTTCATCACCCTCTCATTCTTAAACATGACACAAAATTACATTTTGCTATATATGGCAGGGATGCAATAAAGTCCCAACTAGCACAAAGAGTTCATCCACTTACGCAGCCTTCTTTTTGGGTGGTGGCTTCTTGTGTCTACTCTCCCCTGAAAACAGGTCTGTGATGATGCTAGCGACCCCATCCTCCCCTTCATCACTGATCTCTGGTCTTTCTTTCCTCCTGTCTCTGTCATCACCTTCCTTTCTGCAGTAGTTCCCTTCCTCTTCATCTGGAGAATGGGTCTTCCATCTCGTCTCCTTGGCTGATCTCTCTTCTTCCGATTCTCTTTCTTCTATCTCTAAGTTCATATCTTCATTAGATTGGTCTAGTTCTTCATCTTCCTGGATGCTGTCCTTCATCTTGCTTGAATCAACAAGTTTGGTTGACTCTGGGAAAGACCCTGATGCATCACTTTCTTCGTCCTAAAAGAAGAATGAGGAGAATGATCAGTCATCATTAGTTACAGGAAGGGCACTGAGCAGATTGGAAAATGTGAAAATATTGTGGCAGAAATGCTCCAGGCGTCTGGTGATGCTGGAATCCAAACCATCACACTCCTTATCAACACCATGATCCAGGAGGACAACACCCCATCAGACTGGGAGCAGAGTTACATCATCAACTGCTACAAAGGCAAAGGTGATGCCTTGGAGAGGGGAAATTACCGTGGGCTCAAGCTCCTTGACCATGTTATGAAGGTGGCGGAAAGAGTCTATGATAGTATCATCAGACAGATAGTCCGCATAGACGAGATGCAGTTTGGCTTTATGCCAGGACGTGGTACTATAGATGCCATTTTCATTCTCCGACAGCTACAAGAGAAGCACATCAACTCGGAAGAGAAGCACATCAACTCGGGAGAGAAGCTCTATATGGCCTTCGTAGATCTGGAAAAGGCATTCGACCGCGTTCCAAGACAAGTTCTTTGGTGGGCTCTGAGGAAGCTGGGAGTTGATGAGTGGATAGTCCGAGCAGTGCAGAATTTATACAAGGGTGCCAAGAGCAGGGTTCGCATAGAAGACACCTACAGCGAAGAGATAGAAGTAAAGGTTGGAGTTCACCAAGGCTCGGTGTTAAGCCCTCTACTCTTCATAATAGTTCTGGAAGCTCTGTCCAAGGAGTTCCGAACAGGCTGCCCATGGGAGTTATTGTATGCCGACGACCTGGTCATCATTGCTGATACCATGGAGGACCTGCTAGTCCGATTCAAGAGATGGAAGGCTGAAATGGAAAGCAAAGGATTGAAGGCTAATATGAAAAAGACAAAGATCATGATCAGTGGTGCCAACCTCAATACTCTGAAGGACACTGGCAAGTTCCCATGTGCAGTATGCCGCAAAGGAGTCGGTAGTAATTCAATCCAATGCACGGAATGGCGACTGTGGGTACATAAAAGATGTAGTAAGATCAAGGACAGATTGGTGGACAATTCTAATTATAAGTGCCAGAGATGTCTTGGGCTGGCGAGACCAATTGACGCTAGGCCACTGAGTCAGGTTAGTGTGGATGATAGCCACCTGGAGGTAGTCGACTCTTTCTGCTATCTGGGTGACAAGCTGTGTGCTGGCTTCCATTACTCGCATTAAGTCAGCCTGGGGGAAATTCAAAGAATTACTCCCCATTTTAACAACCAGAGCTATCCCACCCAGTACCAGAGGACGCATCTATCAGACCTGTGTCAGACCCTTATTACTGTATGGTAGCGAAACCTGGGCTATGACCGAAGCTTCATCAGACAGGATTAGGAGAAATGACAGGGCGATGACACGCTGGATATTTAACATCAGACCAGATCAAGACATCAGTTATGAACAACTTTTACTGAAGCTCTGGATCCCCTGCATTGATGATCTCCTAAGAAAGAACAGACTGCGCTGGTTCGGACACACTGAAAGAGATACAGGGTGGAGTAACAAGTGCCGTCATATAAACGTCCATAGCATAAAAGGTCCAGGAAGACCTAGGAAGACATGGCATGAGAATGTTCACGTAGACAGGAAGACATAGTGCATTCATTACATTATGTACATAACGGATATTTTTAAAGATTGTAATAAGGGGGGGGGGGAGGGAATAATTGTAGAAATCAAGTTACAGAAAAATCAATTAATTGATTTACTTATTAACAAAATACAGAGGGTCTATATTATTTTTCCGCTTACCTGATCAAGAAATAACTTTGCCACTTCTCTGAGCTCTGCTACAGTCATGCAATAAATTGTTGATGGCAATCCTGCATATCTGTTACAACCATAACAATATGAGTAGAGGGGAAATGATTACACAAATCTTGTCGAGTCCTTAAAAAATGCTGGATAATGACACTGCTTTTTTCCGCAAGGTAAGAAACTTATTATTATTATTATTATTATTTACAATCAAACTTGTAGGTTGTTGATCAAGAGAGGCAAGAAAAGAGATATATATATTTGAGACAGGTGGTCTTAATAAGTGACCCCGACGACTCACAACTGTCATTAACACGCTGACTACTGAATTCTTAAATTCATATAGGCTTAACCCTTTCAGGACAGGAATTATTTAAATGTTAAATTGATATTTTGTTCTTCAAAATGGCAACATTAGTTTCTTTTTAGTGCTACATGGTTCTAATAAGATGTAATGGCTTGAAAACAATATACGTGGTTAGGTACTTTGTTGAAGAGTTGAAAATATTGCCAATTTCGATAAAAAACAATGATTTTGAACCTCTCAATATGTCGCCAATTTAAGGATTTTAAAGCTTATTTTCCTTTTTAAAATTCCCGGCATCAAACGCAATATGGCCATACAAGAAAAATAGACATAGTATCAGTATATTTTTTTAGAGCTCTGAATCAAAAGTTCTTGAGCCATACCACAAAATGTGGTCAACTGTGTTGAAAGGGTTAATACGGAAACCAACCGGTTCTCATAGGCAGTGGGTTAAGTCACAAATCTGATGGTGTAATTACGGAAAAGGTGATTCTTTGAATAAATCCATCTTAGTATATGGGCTCCTACTGGATTAACAACAAGCATAAACAGTTTTGGAAAGCTTGATGAATTCTTGGTTATGCAATTTCTGAGATCACTGCTTTGTCAGCAATCATCATGTAATAAACTTTAAAAACAAAATTCATTTACTTGTCAGTTTTAGTTCCTTCATCCTTGTTTTCCTCCTGGCTTTTTCTTCTTTTTGGTGTCATCCATGAAGGAAGCTTTGTTGTGCGTGCTGATTCTGATCTGTCACTGCTGGTATCTTGACAATGGCGATGGGGTTCACTGGACTTTAACGAAATTGAAGAGCTCCCCCTCTTGACTCCACTATGTAATAGTTTCTGTTCCATTTTGCTCCCTTCAGCAGAGATGTGTGAAGCATTGGCTGCATATTCTTCTTGGAATCTAATACACATAAAGGTGATTCAAAGAATGAAGAAAGACAAGGAGTGTAATATTATTTATGATCAGTTAGCAAGTAAATCAAACGTGGGCAAATTATAATAACTAGAGCACTCGGAGGGGGGGACCAGTCCGAGTACATGTATCCCCCGAACCCGTCACCCATCCCCCATTTGAATCAATGTTGTGACTGAAATGGATAAAGTGGCAATTTGGGACCTCGGGTATCACTGCTGACAAATTTGACCTTTTTGTACTTTTGTCATTTTTTAGTTGTTTTGAAATTGAAGGTGATCCGACAAAAACTGCAGCCGGTAGAGCGCTCACAAGAAATTCTTTACTATTTCTTTTAAAAATCTGGTTACCATGGCAACGATGACTCCACCTACACCAAAAACAATAGGCGTCTTCATCTTACCATAATGCACCTCCATGCGAAATATGAAGATGATCCGACAAGAACTGCAGCCGGTAGTGCGCTCACAAGAAAATCTCTGCGGCGGACGCGGCACGACGATGCCAAATCCATAGTATCCCCGAACACTAGTTCGGGGGATACAATAATGACTTTTTCTTATAAAATGCTTTACCAGTTACATTGTAACCCACCAAAGAGCTTACAGCATTATTACTATCCAGGTCACTGGATGCAATTGTATGTTTTTGCACTTCACCGTGCACACTCTCCACTCCCTGGGGAGCATTCCAGCTAGTTGCCTTTTGATGGGGCGTACATGCTAATCCAATCACATGTACCTTTGCATCCTACAGCGTACCCATTTAGCACCTGGGTAGAGAGGAGCAATGTAGATAAAATGCCTGATAAAATGACTGGATCATAGTCAGAATGGCATTTAAACTATACAAACTTCACACAATCATTCAAAGGACAGATATGACTGTAGCTGAAATCAAATTGAAGTTGAGGATGACTTCAAATTTTGTAGGAAGACTTACATTTTGTAGGAAGACTTCACTCTTTTGGGTGATACTGGTACTCAAGTACTCAGTAACGTTTGTTTCACAACTTCAAAATCTAAAAGTTGCACTATCAGAATATACAGGGACAAGTGCACAGCCTCACCTTCGGAATGTCTGTTTGTCTTTGTAGCTCACTCCTAGTACCCTGCCCCACCTTTCTTCTGCATTGTAAGTTCCTTCCAAATTATCTTCAATGTCATCACTAACAATCTTATTGAAGAAAAGAACTGTACTTGGGATCCATTCCTTGCTCTCCGCCATGTAATCAAATTCTGTAATGGAATGGTGAGGAGAACCTGAGGTCCTTGCTCCTTGGCACTGTGCCAAAATGTTTGGATTCTTGCAGACCAAACCAGCAGCAAACTGCCTTATTCCGGTTTGAGCAAATTCAGTGGCCCTACTGCCTTTAGACTGGTATACATACACAGTTTCTGGGTGTTGGAGATCGACATGATGTAGACGTTGGAGAAAAGATAGGATACCGGGCTTTGGGGATCTGGTGAAATTGCCACTTTGTAACTGATCCTTGATAATAACATGGAAAACTGGCATGTTGAGCTTTCGTGCAAGAGTTTGTGTCTTTGACATCATTTTCTTGAGAACCGACTTGTAGATGTCTCCTGGGTTGGAATCCTCAGAATCTTTGTCATTTAAAACTGTAAAGAGAGAATTTGGAGAAAACATTTTAAAACTATATCTGCTTGATGGTACATGTATCTTGAAAGAGAAAAAAGCTCCTGTTCCTGTTACCCTACCATTCTCTCCGCCCCCTCCTCCTCTCTCTCCGCCCCCCTCCTCCTCTCTCCGCCCCCCCTCCTCCTCTCTCTCCATCCCCCGTGTCTTTTCTTCTCTATAACTTCTGTCTTTCATGATTACTATAGTATCATAGCAGATGAAAATTCAATGTATAACCCATTTAAAGTAGTTATAGCATTGAACCATTTAAAAAAATATAATACGATGAAAACTCTCCAAAAAGAAAAAGAAAAATTAAGTGACAGCTATAATATGCCACTATGATGCAATTTACATGAAGTAAACATATGCTAACATTCAAGTTTCTAGAAGATAGAGTGAACAGAATGCAACTCAATGAGATAGATCAAATCTGAAATGAAAATCAATGTGGATGTCTCACCCTCCCCCCCTCCCCCCCACCCGGAGAATCATGCTATCATTAAAAAACATATCCGTCGGTTCTATTTCTCCTTTAAATTTTCAGTGAATCAATATATTTTTAATGGTTGGCATACCCTCATCTGTGATTGTAGCGAGTACAATGATTCTCCCGCACACTGTGTTATGTTTCCATGTTAATAACGCTTCCACAAGATCATCAGTAGAGTGATCCACAAGACAATGCCAATCTAGGAATGCAGCAGGTACTTCAAACTGAAAACAAGGCAAAAATATTAAAAACAGAGAGGAAAACTACATACGGGTTGCCTGTGGAAGAACTGAGGTTAATTTCAGAAAGTAATTTGCATCCAACACTATATTTTGTGCACTTGAAAATAGTGGTGATAATGCTTATCAATAACGAGCAGTTTCCTAATACCCCCATCTCACGAGAAGGCGATTCCGCTGCGATCATCAAAAATCGACAAAGCGCGGTGGATCGTGGCTTGAGCTTCTTCAATCTTCTCCGTCGTATCTTGAGCCTTGCTGAAGCGTCAATGATCGCCACCATCTTCCTTGTCGCCACAAATTTTGAACATGTTCAAAACTTCCGTAGCGAGAGCGCCGAGGTCGCAAAGCACGCCACAATCGTCTCAAGAGCGTATTAAAAGCGACATGTCCGTAGCTCTAACGTATCAGCATCGCCTTAAGCGTACTTCAAGCGCATTGGAAGCGGCTCCTCTCGCCGGTGCTTTCAGGCCCGTTCCCAAGACGATACTACCACGCTGCTTACGTTAACAACACGATGGACTCGCGCTTGGCACGCTTCAAACCGCTTCCGCCGCGACGCGACATTATTTGAATGGTGCTTGGAGCGCGCTCCCATCACGCTGAAGGCGTACGCGCTGCGCTGCTACCGATTAGGCTGAGATGGCGCAACGACCATCCACGCTGCTATAAATGGCCGCGGCGATAGCGGTCGGAGGCTGGCAATCGACTGAAGAAATGTCATCTTTCCCACTTTATATGATGATCGCTTGAAATCGTCGCAAGAGCCCAGCATGAGCGTATCACAGTCGCCCCTCTCGTAGCAGCACTGTAGCGAGGTCTTAATAAGTGTATGAGCCTCGTAATACCATCGTCTTGAGCGCAGAAGCAGCGCCCCTCATCGTCCTCGAAATGGGGCAAGAAGGCAGCAGCGTCGCACTATCATCGTATTACCATTGTCTCCAGCGCAGGTAGATCGCAGCGACGCTGCAGCGCAATCCCCGCTCAGGCCAAAAGTGGAGTTGGAGGGCGATTCTGCCACGCTTTGCAAAATTTTCACAGATCGCCATGGTCGCCATGATCGCCTTTCTCGTGAGATGGGGGCATAACTGATATACATGTAATCATCCTATTAATTCTGAACTAAAATATTTCTTGTGACCAAACAATGGATTCAAGATCACTTCATAGAGAAGTGGCTACTTGGTCTGGTTGGGGAGATGGCCGGCTTTCTGGTCTGAATATAATGGACCAGATATAAACCCGAGCTGAATCTTTTTAATGGCAAAATTAAATGTCTACCTTAGACATCATAAATTATTTGTATGCACTGCATTTAGTTCATCTGTTGCCACACAACTATTGAACAAACAACAAGAGCAAGAATCACGGTACTCTACCTTGTAATTTGTCTTTGGCTGGAGACTGGTCTCAATATCCTTTATCTGGTGCCATCCCTCATTCTCCTCTACGCCATCTATGCCGGAGACATGATCACCACTCATGTGACGAAACCACGTGTGAATTCTGGCTTCAGTATCAGACAAGTCCACTGTGGAGGACGACTGATGGTGGTTGGGTCCAGTCTCTTCTTGTGATATGAAGTGCTGGGCCAAGACCCATTCTCTCCTCCAAAGGCATTCAAAGGCATCTTTAGGCTTGAAAACACAGCAGATGAACTTGCAGGCAGGGAGCTATAGAGAAAATAAAGTCAAATAGATTCTCCAAAATAGAGTTATCATCTTCCATTTTTTTTTTAAACAGAAGCATAAATTATGTCAAGGATTGACATTGATTAAAGTACATGTAGTTAAGGGACTCCACTGAATCCTAAAGTATGTGATGTCTTGAATTTTAACCGATCTGCCATCCAATCTATCTATAAATAGACCCATACACTGTACATACATTAGCTTGTAATAAAAACCATCTCTTAAGAGTCAAATCTTAAGTTGTTTTTTCTCTCACTGTTGAATATAAAACATCTTCTAGAATGTATGTATATGTATACCTGTTATCATGTCATGAAGGAATACTGTAAACGCTGTTATTTTCGCGCGATTAAAAGTTTCGCGCTGAGCAACCCCAAAACAAATTCGCGGGTTCTTAAATTCGCACTGCACAATTACATGCTCGTATGTACACCCACTCCATTTCTTGATTTACACACACGCAGTCCATTCAAATGCATACGGCATGCGCAAATTTATACACACGGGCTCAAAAATGAATTGGACACACACACACATATATTAATGTGCTGAAGCGCAACC
Organism: Heliocidaris erythrogramma; assembly: GCA_025617745.1. NCBI lineage: Eukaryota > Metazoa > Echinodermata > Echinoidea > Camarodonta > Echinometridae > Heliocidaris > Heliocidaris erythrogramma. The sequence continues at coordinate 481,124 of CM046868.1, forward strand.
CGCATAGGAAATCAGGCAAATATTTTCGTGAGTTCTAGAATTCGCGCCCGCCGCAAAATAGCGCAAAATCCGCGAAAATTAATGTACCGCGAATATTTCTGCATTTACAGTATCTGATTGAAAGTGTTCATGTTGACACTAATTGAAAAGATCTATTACTCTTCTTGTTTGTTTGTTTGTATTTATTTCCGTATTAAGAAAACCACATACATTTCATAAAATACAACGTATACATGACCTTAAAAAAACGGAGGATGACCCAAATTCAGCAGTATTTACAAAATGCCGCTGTTCTTCCTTGGGGTCTGATATTAGTGAATGGACAGTCTCTACTTTCAATTATATACAAGAAAAAAAAAAATAATATACCTCACTAGACACGTCACATTTATTCAGTTTGTCAATGCTTGGAAGTATAATCACAAACCTTTGCTCTGATGCTCTGAATACAAGACTGTCTCATCTTTTGAGACCAGTTCTCATCGTCAATCACTACGCCCTTTCCCTCTCCCACGAACTTGAGAACATGCAGAACGAAGTGTCTCAGGCCCCAGCTTGGATTGGCTTGGTAGAACTCACAGGCTGAAACTCTCTCATAGGACGACTTCAGATGCTGCTCATAGTAACTGGTTTTACCCTGATTAGAGAAGGAAATGAGAACATTAATCCAAAACCAATTTATTTATTGTTATAACACTAACCAAGTTAATCACAACGATTTGTACCCTGAAATGGTACTAAGTTCATCGCAAAACAATATTCTTCCATCTCTCCAAACCATCAAGCAAGATATATACAAGGAGTTGCCCAAGTAAGTATCTCATCATCAACCCTTTCTTTCTTTCTGTCTTTATTTTTAAAAATATTTTTTTTGAAGATTAAATTGATTAAATTCAGATGAATTAAAGTGACGTGCGTTGAGACAGGGAGATACATGATCTACTTACACTAAATGGTGGCCCAAAGAAAAAGATGACTTCTTGCATTCTGTCCTTTACAGCTTAACCATGTAACTTTATCAGCCTCAGAATTGATAATCTTCACTTATCCTCTGTCATTTCATGTCATGTAGACAATTTATTTGTAAGGCTTGTCAGTGTCTGGAAACAAAATGAAAAAAAAACAAAACAAAATGAATGACTTGTGAATTGTATTATTATTCAATTTGACACTTTCTCACAATAATGATTTACAGTTTATGACTTACTGATGAATAATGCTTCTTTTTCTTTATTAGCATGAGCAATAAAAAAACCCTGATTTTTCTGTCACCTGAAGTGAGATCAGCAAAGCAAATTGATCACTACTGTTTCTTCTTTTTCTAAGTTCTAGTTTTATACTGGTAGTCTTCAAAGGGCCTATCCAGATTCCAGGAAAAATAATAGTTCAGTTTACTGTTCATGTATAAGTAGCCATATTGAAAGTGCTTTATTTAGGTATCCCTCGGCCAGTCACGGCCTTGTTACATACATCAATACATCATGGGCAGTGTTAACCCTTTCAACAATTGACCACATTATGTTGTTTGGCTCAATAATGTTCGATTCAGAGCTCTAAAAATATATACCAGATGCACAAGTAGAAAGAGCATAAGTTTTTGCACACTCTGTGTCCATTTTTGTTGCATGACCATATTGCGTTTGACACCAGGAATTTTAAAAAGGAGAATAAGTTTAAAATTCTTAAATTGGCAACATGTTGAGAGGTTCAAAATCATTGTTTATCAAAATTGGCAATTTTTTCAACTTTTCGACAAAATCGCTAACCATGTATATTGTTTTCAAAGACATTACACCTTATTAGAAGCATGTACATGTAGCACTAAAAGGAAAATATAATTGTTGCCAATTTGAAGAACAAAATGTGATCAATTTAGCCCTTAAATAATTCCTGTCCCGAAAGGGTTAATATAGTACAACACGCCTAAGTTAGGCTTATTCTTCAATTCACCTCAGCTACTCTCCCCGGGGGCTTATGTCTCATTGATCGAGGCCTGTACGGCATCCGCATCCATGACTTTCTGAAAAGCACCCTAAACGAGGATTTCGGTCGAGAGGTTTCTGATACCCTATTCAGGGAAACCTGCAAAAAATGTCTGAATTTTATATCCTTAACAGGGATTTTTAAAAGATTTTGCATAGTATTGTACACCCTATTCGAGGATTGGTTCTTCTTGGCCCTATTTTGGCCAAAAAGGAAGAGTTATATTGACAGATATTTACTTTGGAACACATTTCATTGAAAGAATAGGAAAGAACTTATTTGGATTCATGAAAAAATATCCACAGGAAGATTTTCAGATGAGCTGCTCCTGACCATGCTGACCGGCTCAATAGTGGAAAGTCAGGATTGCGTAAGCCCCATTCACTCGTACACAAAGTTTGTGCGTCGAACGCGTCCGTTGGACTAGGATTACATTTCGGAATGCACAAAGCCGACCGAATCTTGCACGAGAGCTCGAGCTCAGGCGGAGTGTGCATGTTGTTCGGCGACCAGTCTGTCCCCCGCGGGGCAACGGCATCATCACGTAACGATCATGGTGCCCTCTCGCGGCATAAAAACATCAACAATCTGCGGTTGAGTATCCCTTTAATGTTTAAATTAAAATTCCATATTCCCTGTATCATTGGTTTAGCTGGTCACCAAATAAGAGGGACTTTCACAGACAACTTGCTGGTAAGTAATATTCTGCCATTTCTGGGTTTTACTCTTTTTCTCTGGTATTTTGGCTGGACATATTACTATTATTACAGCAGGTCAAAAAGTGGGGCTGAGTGGTTCAGACATATGAGTGGGCAACCGCAAGTTCTAACTTCAGATATAACCATGAAGTTGGTTTGTAGCTTCATGATCCAACTGAGATCTGGAAGTTTTCAATGTTTTCACCTCTCAATTTCAGACAGTTTTTAGCTTATAAATACTATTCTGTTAAGCCTATATAACTTAAACTCGAGTCTATGCCCATCATGCCCATCAATCATGCCAAGGCAAGGCCATGGCCATGGCCCAATAATTGCCTAGGCCTAACTAAATTTTTTTTTGCTTGGAATTTAATACGGTACGGTAATTTTCTTTAACCCCTACCATGCCGTGGGCGGCAAATCCCGCCCAAAAATTTGAGAGTTGAACATTTTGTTTAGGCTCAGAATTAATGGCTTGAAAATCATTCCTCATAGTCATAGACATAGTCATACAGAAACTTGTGCGGTCAATATAATGTTTATTCCTATGTAATTTTGCCCAGTTTGTTCAAGAGAAAACGCATTGAAAGTTAATATTTAACTCTTGAAATTCGTTTTTGACAATTGCTCAAAAATCCGGTGGCATGGAAGGGGTTAAGTTAAGACTTTATTTATGGTGGTGTGACCATATTTCGCGCATGACCATATTTCGCGCATGACCTAAGTTCGCGCACAGGGCAATATCTAAACAACTACAAAAGATTTCGAAAATCTGATAGCGCTATTTAATAGATAGAGGAAGCTAAAATTACATATGGACTATATTTTCTTTTAAGTTGGGTGAGAAATTATGAAGATATTGACAAAATATCGGCAATTTTGCTACTTTTTGCGTCAGTTTCCGAAAAATATGAAGTTACCGACAACGGTCCAAAAATCCTCATTTTGATAGAAGATGTCATCAAAGTTGTAGGTAAAACGCGATACCAAATGATTTTGTCTTACAAATGATGCAATTATCTTCCCTTTGCTGGACCGCTACGTTGGATAACTTAGATGTTAATTTACGTGCGCGAACTTAGGTCTTGTGGTTTTTATGCCCTTTTTTTTTCAGTGTGTTGCGATCCGACACTGGGTTTTGATTTGAGATCGCGATATTTCCGAAATTCTTCGTCGATTAATGTTCTTGTTGAATCAAGTTTTAGTCCAGAATTTTGCTTTCCGTTTGGTATAAAACTTTATAAATAAATTATTGTAGAATATGAGAAATCAAGTATCGAATATCACATTTCTAATAAAAATTTGAATGTGCGCGAAATATGGTCACCCCATCATACACAAGCATCTCATGTCTTCCTCCATTCTGATCTGTGATGTAAAGAGTTTGTTAACTGCTCACTTTATTTACAGCATGTAATACTAATATAGTGCACACGTACCGTCATGACCGTACACCACGTACGACGAGTTCCCGACCGGTAATCACATCTTCTTGCATGATATCAATGTTAGGCAGCACGTGTTCCCGATCTGTGCATGGCCTGGCTGCTGCATTAGCCCGACCCATGGCCCACATGCAATTCATGAACGGAACTTTGAGAGAGGGTACGCACGGGGAACTCTGCGATGCTCATCCGACAGCTAGCTACATGTTAGTCCACTGCCTGATCGGTCTGACGATAATAGCCGATGAAGCTACATTATATGACATCAGCCGATAGAGGGCCGATATTGTACACGATAATTGGAGTTGTCAGACCGTCCAGTCGATTTGCTAGATCTCCTCCGTATTTTAGGACCTCCGTAATTAGCATAAGTAAACAAACATGTCATAAATGATCCTGATTGGTGGTTTGAATTCATGACGCAATTTTGATTGAATTACCTAATGAATAATTACTAGCCTACTTCGAGTCCATCTCGTATTTTTTTTAGCAATTATTTTGTATTAAGATGATATTACAAAAAATATATGTGAATTTAAGCAAAGAAAAATACTCATATTGATTTAATATTTGCTTAAAATTTGTTGAAATATTTTTTGTTCCTTTGAGAAAATAAAATTATTCACAACATTTTAAAATGTTACGCAACACAAAGACTATCTTAAACAGATGTACGCGTCCGTTCATTTCGCAATACACACAAAAGGGATCCATCAACATGCAGCCACCACGGGATGAGCAAGTGAGAGGTGCATTGGACTATGCACAGAGTAAAATTGGTTTTGAACCGCATTCACAACAACGTTCTTCACTGGATTCTTTTGTCAAATGTTAATGTCTCGTGGAGTCCAGAAAAAGTTAGCTGGAATCGAACTAATATTATACATGTATTGATCGGCATTTTCGCTATCTTCTCTATCTTCTCAACAAATTAAAATAAAAATTAGAAAGTCTCATTTCTTTCTGACTCTGATTTCGACAAATGCAAATTTCGGGACAGAATACTGGACGACAAGAAACATGTAATAAATACTGGTACACATGGATACAAGTCATGTTTTAAAGACTGAAATTTGTCCTACTTTTGACAATATTTCCAAGTTTTTTCATGAATCTTTTACACACATGACACATGCATTATTCTATGGGTGATATTTTGTGCAACATGAAAGTCAGGTACCGGGGCAGCATTTCATGAACATGTCAGACGAAAAAAAGCTTACAGATCTGACAAATACGTCATCATAAACAACTTGTCATATCTGACATAAATACCGTTTCACAAAGCCGCCATTTGGTCATTTTTTGGTAGACGTGTCCTAATTTGTCAGTAGGCTTGTCCATTAGGATTCACTAGGTCAGACGGCTTTGTGAAACGGTATTATTGTCAGATCTGCCAAGTTGTCAGATCTGACAACTTTTTACGTCTGAAATGTTTATGAAATGGAGCCAGTTTAATAAGTTTGGTCATTTGTAGTGCTATTTTTTACCCTGTTCGATCAACCGACATTACTACTGTATGTAACCCTTGAATCTGCAATGTTTCTATAAATTCTTCAATCACTACATGAATTACATCTCATTAATAAAATGCATCTTCTTTTCTATGAAAGATTTTAGAGGTCAGATTTTCATTTCAATTTTTATCGTTTTTTTCTGTTTTGCATCATCGGATGTGCACTGAACTACTGAACGAGACATTATACAATATCCCATAATGTCACAAAAAGTTTGAGTAAAAACCATAAGATAATATGGTGTAAACATGACCAAAAAAAAGATAAACACTGATCGCAAAATACCCTCACTGAATATGCATGCATACATGTTATATTAACATTAATGTTAATATAAGATAGATGGTCACACATTTCTGACATATGTACATTTCTTGACGGGTAATGGCATCATGAAAGGGTCCACAAATGTCCACAATCTTTTTCTTCAGTTCAGTTCTCACTATCTTAGCAGAATTCAGTCTTATATAATGACAGGTAGTAACTAACTCAACATTGAAAATCATACACCATCTCAACTGAAATTTGCTTGCCATCCTTTATGACATAATCCAATACACTTTTTGAAGTGATCTATCCCAACGTTTCCATAATAAAATAAAAAGGAAACTTCACTATTCCAAACTGATTTAACTAATTCACAGATTAGGTACAAAAAACATCCAATTACAGTTTGTTGAACTGTTCAAATGTTGTGCAATACTGTACGGTACAATTTGAAAACAATTTTCGGACGGCAAAAAAGTTCCAAAACTCTCGCTGACAAGATTATCAAATCCTATCAATAACACATAACGTTGACGAAGACATTCTATACAGTACACCGTTTATCTCATGTTGATAAACCATTTCACCCATACGGTGTGTGTGCGAATAGAATAGCTGATCAGATTGCCGAACTTTCGTCTTGAATATTAATTAGCTTGAAGGTTCAACGAAAGTTCAAAGTACGATGTTTACGTGAAAAGTTCACGCCCACTTTTCCACGCAAAACGTCTAGACCCTTTTTTCATCGGGGTTGCGCGATTCACCGGGCGGTCGTGATCACTGGGGCCGCTACGCTAGTAGGGCGGCGGTCGGGGGGGGGGGGGGGGGGGTAATAAAAAAAAGGTCTAGAATCTAGACTAGCTACATGTACATGGACGGTATATACCGCGCCGTTGAACTTCCAGCTGGCCAGCCCACAAACACGACTGAAGTTAGCAACTATTACAAAAACATCGTAGACATACTGTGGCTCAAAACCTCTTTCTAAAGTAAACTCTTAATCTATATTTGATTCTAATCCACGATTTTGATCTTATTTATTTCTTAGATTCTAATGAATATGTCATTTTTAAACACAAAACACGTAAGGTATTTTTTTTGTGATACCTTTGTCTTTGTTACCATACTTTAAATAAATTACTTCTAACTTCAGTTGCTAACTAATCACCTCAAGTTGGCGATGTGCGATGTATGCAAGCTAAACAGAGCTCCGGACATTGTGTTGTAAATGCAGTGGTGTTCTCGCAATAACTTCGTAGAGCGTGTAGTTTCAGATGATTTAGTGAGTAGAAAATATTCACCCCTCGTTCACTTCGCATAGTAGTTCATGGTTACTTCTTTCCATCTTCAAGTTCAACCTTCAAGTTTAGTTAAAGTCTTAAAGTATTAAACACGCAAGCAAGTGTGTGACACAGACACAGTCAGTGTGGCCTGTCAGTGTCACTGTGTGAGTGTGGCCTGTGCTGTGGGTAGCCTAGTTCAGATTCTGAACGATTTTATTTTAAGAGCAATCTCCAAATGCGCGATATCCCACTAGGGCCTACTGCTGCCAGGCCGAGAGATGACGTGACCCGAATTTGTACGGGCGAGTATTCCTCGCCCGTACAAATTCGGGTCACGCCATCTCTCAGCCTGGCACTGTGGTAGCAGTAGGCCTAGTGGGATATTATCATGCGCGAATTTGGAGATTGCTCTTAAAATAAAATCGTTCAGAATCTGAACTATGGGTAGCCAGGACTAGCTTCGTGAGTGTAAAAATTTTTTTTTTAAAATTGGCTATAGGCCTACGCCTTAGTTTTACATCACGAAGCCAGGCATTTTTACCCAGCAATCTAATTGCGCACGGTTAGCAGGACATGGTCATGGAAAATGCCAGAAATAACACTTTCCTGATAACTCCCGCGAACGACAGGTCCTTCACCACAACGTTTCCTCCTAGTCCTACTACTAGTCCTAGGGAAACTTTTGGAATTAGTATTTAATAGGCCTAGGGCCTAGTAGTAGTAGGCTATGTGTTTTTGATCGTACCTATTTTTACAAAAAAAATACAAAAAAAGAGCATAAGAAATTTCCGAGAACTCACCAGTGTTTGTGTATCCATGCCTCCTCTTGTCATGCAGATGTAAAATGGCGGCTGCGTGCGACGGCGCACGATACAACCATATAATTGAAACTATACGTCGCCGACAGCGCGACAGGACAAGATGCGCGTGCTGTATTCAATACTGTGTGTGACATTACGGTTTATTCCGTCAATGGCGGCTGCCGTGGATCTCAATGAATCTGCAGTTAAATTTCAATGAAGGGTTCCTGGTTCCGGGGGGGGGGGGGGGGGGGGGTGGGGGAACTTGGTGGACTATATAGTGTGCGGTGGGTATGTGCCGCCCAGAAGACCCCCATTTTTACACTCAAATTTTTGGAAGCCCCTCTTTTTGTCTTGCCAGTGGCACGTACCTACCACTTTTGGGGTCGAGTGTCAACCCCCCCCCCCCCCCCCCCCCCGGGGTCCTGGATAGCATGACCAACAGACAGCCCGACCCTAGATAACCTGACCACCTAGCACCTACCCTGGACAAGCTCAAACTGGTCGAGTTATCCAGGGTGGGATGCCATGCCGAACTGCTCGACTCACTTTTTTCCTATTGATTTATACCCGCTGGACAGATGTGTGTATTAAGTTACAGTACTTCTGTGGATGGGATGTGGATGCCCACTGACACTGAACATGGCTATATGATCCTGATTGCCATTTCAGTTTTCAAATGATACCCCTAAAGGAGTGATTGACTGAGAAATCTCAGGACATCTGCAAATCACAGCATTGTTTGCTATTATAAATGCGTCACTCATGAACTCCACAGTGTAAAGCAGAGCACAACCAGTGTTAAAAGAGGCCTTTAATGATGTTTTAATTTCAATTGAACCGAAACAGATTCCCTCCGTAGATCCAAGATCATCTGTTTTCATCCTGTCCACCTTTAACATGCCACGCCCAAATCGACAAGTGCTCCGGCATGGCTCTCAAAGTAAGATAGAACTCAAGGAGAAGATTCTTCACATTTATGACACATTCTTCCAGGTAAGTTGACCATTGGTTAGAACTGTATAAGTGTGTTCATGAAAAACAAGGAAAACCCCACAATTACCCTGCAATATCTTATCAAATACACATAACTATATATTTTTTTTATACTGAAAAGGAATTTTTCTCCTATTTCGTATGATACTACATTTCATGATGTAGGTGTATGTGTAAATATATAAATTTTTATCAGCTTTGTCAAGTTTTATTTGCACATGAGAGTGGGATCTCTTGATCAACAATCAATGGCTATTCATCAAACCTTTCTTTTGCTTTCATTTGGTTTTGAGTTCATGTGTTTGCCCTTCAATTTTTATCTGTTGAACATGCACACGTAAATGAAATCTAATAGAAAAATTGTGTCGACTGGAGTATTTAACTACCTTTCACCAATAAGTTTTTGATTATATGACATCTCTCCTTATTTTCTATAAAGGGAAGAGATCCTACAAGAGACAATGCCAACTTTTGGGAGGAATTCTTTCTCTTAAAGGTAAGTTCTTTCATATTTTGTTATTTTATATTCATTTTAAAATAACATTATCTTTCATCTTTCTGTCATCTTTTCCATGCATTGCTTTGTCATTGTGTAAATTGAATAATAATGATTAGTTCAGACAAATGAAACTTGATTTGTAAACAAACAGTGCTCGAGAGAATAAATTATGAATAGTCTGAGGAGTTTCATTCATATTGTTCTGTGAATAGATCAGCAATTGTGCTACTTTCAGTCTCACAACACCATTTCCATTTTTAAGTGGCAACCCTCTGAGCAACTGTTAAAGAAAAGGTTGAGTTCTGGGAAAGGTGAAAAATAATCTGTGAGCTTTCTCATTCCTTTTATGTCAGTTTAGAAGAACATTATGGTAGAAATGTCTCCTGAGGATTACTCTTTAAATGCCCTCATATTCGAAATATGACAAGATAAGCTGAAGTGTTTAGGCCAAACATTCATGCCAAACATTCATACCACGCGTGTGCAGTCCCATATACTCCTTTATGTGTGCAGTGCGTGTGCTTTTCAGTGAGATTGGGTCAGTTTCTTATGATGATTCCAAAACGTCACAGTGTACATTATGGAGACTGTCAACCTTTCCCGATTGCTATGAGAGATTCTTTCACAATGTAATCACGTGACCAGAACTTAACTTTGTCTTTAAATTAAGAAGGGAAAGTAAAAACCAAGTAATAAAGAAGCACAAGGTTCAGGATTTTTGAAAGGGTGCACATTTTTGCATTACACATTCTGCTGATGATATTGAGGTTTGTTCTTGTTCAGAATAGTTAAATGCACCATAAGAGTTCAGAAGATTTATTGTTCTGTCCCATGATATGATTTTGACTGTTTATTTGATTTTCGTTTAGTTTTAATGATGTAAGAATGATTGAATTGAAAATATTATAACCACCTTTTCTTTCCAGGCAAATGTGAGTTACATTGAGAAGGAGCTGGACAAATTGACTCCAGCAGGACTTCTCAATCTGAAAGTGAGTTTTAAATACCCAGTTCAATCCATTTTATCTATTTTTAATAAATGCTAGATACAAATCATAATGAATTTTTATGATTTTTTTAACTCCTAAAACATTGAAGATCATTTAATGATATAAAATTATATGACTTGACCATGTGTTTTAATTATATTATGTTTTTATTTAAATCAAGATGAATCAAATGCCTAACTTTAAGCCCCCGTCTAAGTGTGAAGATTTAGGCCACTCAATTATGGAGAGCCAAATGTCACCCACTTTTAATCCTACAAAATCACCATAGACTCCCTTTAGTTCTGGAACTAAATGCAAAAACATCATGATAGAATTGATTTCTTATGCTCATTTCATGCCAGAAAATAATTTTCCTTCTTTCTTTTTTTATTTTTACATAAATATAGTAAGTTATATGGGACTTAGGGTTAACAAATGGCCTTCCATAAATCAGTGGCCTTCCATAAATCAGTGGCCTAAGATAAGTCAGGCTTGACTTAGGCCACTTTCAAGAATACAGGCCTTAATCTTTAACAAAACTTTTGAGATAATATAGTATTAATATATGGTTGGGAGTACGTTGGTGCGATCCGGCAACACAAAGGCCCGAATTCACAAAGGTGGTTTCATTTGAAACCGTGGTTTCAAGAATCCATGGATTTTTGAAACCACGGTTTCACCCAAAACCATGGTTTCACCGAGTCTGTGATTCACAAACAGTGGACTCAAAAATCCACGGTTTCAAGCAGACCCACTGTTGAAACCACGGTTTGAAACTCGGTTGCAACTGGTGGTAGGGATTTCCCCTTTTTGCACTGCACTGAGCATGCTCAGTAAGATTGATCCAACCAGTACACCAAGTTTTCCTTTACAATTTATTGTCGTGTTTTTTGGAATAAACAAGGACGTGTATCGCAGGGCGCAGGGCGTATTTTGCATAATCCTTCCTGCGCTTGTCTCTCCCGAGTAGTAACAAGCGCCATATCGATCAACGCGTTGTTGTTGTCCGGTCCGCGCGCACAGCTAGCCCAGTTACTTCATTCAACAAGTAGCCTGCTATTAATTGCAGATACGTAGACTGCGATAGTGTACGAGCTGGATCTGGAGGGTCCGACTCGCTGCAATCAAATCATTTATATTCAGGTGTGCTCTATTTGAAAATTTGTTTTTCAAAAACTATTTAAGGAAGAAAATGACATTGATTTTGTAATAGTATGAATAAGACGCTTATGGCCAACTCTGGGCATCTACACGGTGTCTTATTAAAGATCACACATGTCTACAAAACTAAAAGTGAAATGTAAATTTTCTTTGAATTTATCGTACTTGACATGTACAGTATATGACATAGTTTATTCTCAATTTTTGAATTTAATTCAGAGACAAATATTAAAGTCGATTCATGTATTTGCAAGGATTGGGGCTTTATTGTTCTGAGGATTATTGTAAATTGTAGATTCAGGAATTCATTTTTTTTTCAACAGTACGGTAGGCCTATCATATATATATAATTATGGAGGGGGTGCCCCCCCCATTTGAACATTTTGGAAAAAGACAATAGAAAACTGTTTTAAACAAAGTCGGCGCACCCTCTTATTTTCAAGGGGGTGTGATTGGAGTGAGGACCCCCTTTTTTGCTTGTCAGAGAATTTTGGAAGAAACACTGCTCCATAAATAGCGGGGACCCTTTTTTTTTCCTCGTCATGTGAGATTTCTGTCAGAATCGTGGCCCCCACCCCTACTGGTCAACCCTGCATCAGCCCCTGATTTTGCCAGTGACATTTTAAGATTTTTTCATTGAGAATCTTTTATGCAATAGGATGGGAAAGTAAAATGGTTGGTAATGATTACATGCGCACACCCACAAACATCTGCACAAAGCCCCCCCCCCCCCCCCCCCCCCCATCTTACACCATGATCTCACAAGAGGAAAGCATCATATCAACAAATCCAACATGCTGCCATCTTCAATCATAGCCTCCCAATATCATTATCAACATAAATTAACAATTTCTTTAGCAAGTTAGTGCGATATCCCCCATTAGATTCTTTATCAAGCATATTTACATTGCCTCAACATCAACACCAAACACAAAATACCATGACATCATTCACATCTTGCCATAAAGTAACATGACTACCAATGTGAGGCCTTTATGATACAAAGTATAGTATAAAATGTAAAGTTGTTATAGAGTAACTTATTTTCAGCAATTTAAAATTACATATTTGTCATATTTCTGTTACATAAAATACATTAAAAACATTTATATACATATATTTTCCATCAATAGTTAAAGGTTAAATAAGTTATGCATTGATCCATGGAATAAATAATATGACTACCTATGTACATAAAACATTGGCGGATCCAGGGGGGGCACTTCCGGCCATGCCCCCCCCCCCTTTGGAAGAAAACTATGCATTTCGACCATAGACGATCCGCCATTTTCTCCCACCTTTTAGAATGAAGACTTTTTTTCTGCTTGGAGGGAAACTGGACCCCCATAACCCCCCCCCCCCCACTGAGCGAATTTTGAAGGTCTGGCGAAATTTTTTTTTTGTCGCCAACCCCCCCCCCCATATTGAGCGACTTTTCGAAAAGCTGCTGAGACCCCAAAATACGGGTCTACCTTTTCCAAAAGTTGACAAACCTTCATTTGTGTGCCCCCTCTTATACTCAATCCTGGATCCGCCCCTGCATAAAAGTCTATTGTAAATCTAGAGTATTACAGTTCTTAGAGGTTTTAAGAAATATTTCATTTATAAATGATACTATGATTATGAAATTCATGTAATATTTATGACTCACATTTTGAGGTGAACATAATACAGGTATTTTAAAAGACAATAGACCTGTTTACTAAGTGATTCAAATTTTTGGATGTTTCTTTCCTGGGGACCTAGTAACAAGGTATTCCATTAACCTGTTATTAATGAATGAACTACAATACTTGGAATCCAGTTTGCATACATTACTTGTTGCTATGTCTGACAAGCCTCTGTCAAGCTTTCAGGTGTCAAGAACAACCTTTGTTTCAAAAGTATGCATAAAATTTGAACACTTAGTAAACAGGTCTATTTCCCAGATTACACTTAATATGAAATTCTAATAAGAATGTACTTATGAAATTATAATAAGAATGTATTTATGAAATTATAATAATATTTCTGGAAATCAACTTCTTTAAAAATAATTTAGTTTAGTTTTCAATCTTGCCAAAAAATCATTATCTACATGTACTTTTTATTTTCTTCTCAATTTTTGCACGAACAAGACAATGTGCAGTTTTCATCTAAATATCTGAATTCAGGAAACCCTATATAGATTATACACAATGGGAATTTCTCTTCTTATTCCACAATATTTTTAAACAAAATTTCTGAAAATATTTAAATTTCGATATTATGATTATGAATCAAAATATTCAATACAAATCTGACTATGATACACTGCAATTCACATATGTCAAAGAAACATAATTATGTATGTAACTACAGGCAAACCTCGTTACAACAAACTCCTCTGTACTTTTTTTCGGGGGGGGGGGGGGGGGGGGGAGACGACTACAAGCGGAAACAAGAGGGTTTTGTATGTGTGTATATTTTTTTCAAGGCAATGGAGAGCATGTGCCTCCTATGCCCCTCCCCCCCCCCCCCCCCCCCCCCCCCCCCCCCCCCCCCCCCCCCCCCCCCCCCCCCCCCCCCCCCCCCCCCCCCCCCCCCCCCCCCCCCCCCCCCCCCCCCCACCTCCCTTTTACACCACTGCTCTTCTGGATTAAGGAAATATCAAAGCTTTGCTATATTAGGGTTTTAAAAACTATATTACAAAGATGTAGGACCAGAGAGATAACGTTGTTATAACGAGTTTGTAACTGCGTTCTTCTAACAATGTTACTGTACTTTAACCCTAGTCCATTGGTTGGTGGATTCAACCTCTTCTCTCATAGTTGGGAACGCCATGATTTTCTCCTCCTTGCGTTAGCTTTGGAAGCCTCATTTTGGTCTCTGCAAACAGATGATTGTGATATTGATGCCCCATCACAGTGACCAAGCATCCTATGGAATGACCCTGTAAATGACAACGTATCAACAGATAGTGAAAAATATTTTATCCGAAATATTGAATTTTAATTTATTAAAAAAAAGAGAAATGTATTATATACAAAATAAGGAAAAAAAAAGATTAAAATTTTGCAGAAAAAATGTAATAAATTTGTGATTTAATAATTAAAGGGGAATGAAACCCAGGCATCAGTATGCTATAAGTGAATGGGGATGACCAAGAAGAGGAAATAGTGAAAGTTGGAGCAAAATCGGACAATCCATTCAATAGTTATGACTTTTTAAAGTTACAGTAAATCCCTATCATGGGGATCCTTGAGTTGGCAACTTTGCCAGCATCTGTGATGTCATCGTGGACAACTCTCCATTCATTTTGTGTATAAATTTAAAAAAAATGATTAATATTTCAAATTAGGAATCAACATAATTCTTTCCAAATTGCTTTCAGAATTGATGAAGTCATGTCATACTCAAACAACAATTCAAAAGAATTTCAATTTTTCTTGAAAATGAAGAAAAAAATGTGAAATTCTGTGTACAAAATAGAGAGGCCAATACCTGCAAGATCACATGTAGTGGACTTTTTCCTTCCTCCTCATCCCCTTCCAGCATGTTAATGAGGCAGAATGCAGTGTCGTCATACAATTCAAATGGATTCCTCCGGTCTACAAGACCTCGTTGTGGTCTGGCAGCTGTCGGTATGGAAAATGGTGTTAGAAATTTAGAATTAGAGGGAAGATCAAAATATAAGAAAATTTGAGCAAATTTGATGTCTGTTTTTGACTGCTGAAACAGTGAATGTTTGCTAGTCCCGCATAAGTTTGGGCCTATGAGTGGGATCAATGGAACCTTGATATCATAGTACCGTCTCAGATATTGTCGCTCATTACAGTCCCTCCCATCTAATGTGTGCTGCTTAACTTGCCTTTGTGCTTCGCTCTGCTTTATACGTGCATTGATGCATCCTGAAGCTGTAAGTAATAATCTAAATTTTTGTGAACCTTCCTGTAATGGTATCTTACATTCATGACATTACAGATGGGTATACAATTACAAGTTCGCAAAAATTGAGATTCCTACATCATGCTCTACAATGTCATGAATGTACATGTACATCTTAGATTCTAGCTTTAGTTTATGACATTAGACTTTACATACAATTACAATTTCAGCCAAAGGCAAAGCAAAACACGAACATAGCACACAGGGTCCGGGGGGGGGGGGGGGGGGGGGGGGGGGGGGGGGGTCAGACTCAAAGATTAATTTATTATATAGTTCCCTTGGTCTCATTTTTCTCAAAATCAATTTGGGTGAAAGATTGAATAGATCTTGCTATTAAACCAGGATCTCGAGCAGAGTCTGGACATTGACATGTTGCTGACCACCTAATTTTTGAATCATTCATTCATAATCATAGATTAGCCTAACTCAACTGGCCTTGAGTCGGACTCTGGAATTGGATTAAATAGACTAAGCCTAAGCCTAGGCCTACGTGCGTCATGTGCGTGGGCGTTGAGTTTTTAGCAACCAAGTAAAATGGGCAATGTCTTGTTCATCGATTCCCCAATAATGGTGAAATTTTGATGAAAATCCATACAAAATAATACATGCTGGATACTACTAAATAGTCGAGGCCTATTTACAAGAATGCCAGGTTACCTGATGTCATGAGGCTGACCTCGACTTTCTTCAGTCTCAGACTCGTCTTTGTTTGTTGTGATCAGGGACACCAAAATACACGCCCGGGACTAAAGAATTAACCAGAGTGCGATTTTTTTTCCTCCACCAGCTGCACACTGGCTCTAGGCTCCAAACAGCATACTTTTATGAAGTAATTTGTACTTTTCTGTGCAACACGATACGTACAGGGCTTTTGCTAAACAGTCGGGTAACGTCGCGTCGCGTTGGTAGAAATTTTCGAACATTTTTCAGGAAGGTGTCTTCAAGGGGACAAATTGAAAAAGAGTCCATCTCAGTATGATTTTTCCCGTTTTCAGGCTAAAAACGACAAACAAGGGAATAAAGAAAACAATAGAAGGATAATGCAAAGAAGAACATGAACTATAAAGAGAGAATTCCCAAAACGAACGCATCTACACTATATACAAAGTGTTCTCATATTTTGGGTTAATGTATGCCGACATCTTTGACTCGTGTCTTGAAGATGTCGATCGATCGTAGTCAGTAGACGTAAGTAAAGGTAACAAAACTAGATTAAATTAATTGAAGCTACTAACAGACTAATATAATGCTTACCTGTCACCATCTTCCCTTTTAGCAAAAGCCTGATGACAGCATGAATTAATTATTTGATTTCTTATGCCATGAATAAATCGATTGTTGGATTAATTAATTAATTATTCAATTAATCACTGTTTTATTGAACTTTGGATTGAAAACACAGAGATGTTTAATAATTTTAATAATTTTAGCTGTGTTTAAGTTTTCCGGATTCGTGGAATGGCCTGAGCTGCGCATGGCCTAGCCTGGCCTAGCCTAGCCTAGCCTAGCCTAGTTTGCATGCACAAACCCTGGTCAGTCGTAAAAGAGTGCCTGCACTGTAAGACTACTATTAGGCCATGTACTATAGCTGCTCCTTCCGACCAGAAGGTAGCTGAATTAGGCTTCTGTCAAGACACAATGATTTTCTGATAAAGTGTCAAATTAGGGTCTGTGCTTGCAGACTAGGCCTAGCCTGCCTATACACGTACGGTACGTGTTGGCTAGTCATGCTCTGTACATGGTCTACGCTGCATATAATTTTCATGCGTAAAGTGCTTTGCACTGTGTCACGATCATCGTCATCATCATCATCAGACATCATCCGTGAAAGTACAGGCCACCGGGATGGTGTATCATCGCACGATGGCTTCAAGTTCAAGCTCAGCCTCAGGGTCAGGGGAAGATGGTGACAGGTAAGCATTATATTAGTCTGTTAGTAGCTACAATTAATTTAATCTAGTTTTGTTACCTTTACTTACGTCTACTGACTACCATCGATCGACATCTTCAAGACACGAGTCAAAGATGTCGGCATACATTAACCCAAAATATGAGAACAATTTGTATATAGTGTAGATGCGTTCGTTTTGGGAATTCTCTCTTTATAGTTCATGTTTTTCTTTGCATTATCCTTTTATTGTTTTCTTTATTCCCTTGTTTGTCGTTTTAGCCTGAAAACGGGAAAAATCATACTGAGATGGACTCTTTTTTAATTTGTCCCCTTGAAGACACCTTCCTGAAAAATGTTCGAAAATTTCTACCAACGCGACGCGACGTTACCCGACTGTTTAGCAAAAGCCACGTACAGATAAGAAGAAAAGAAATTTCTAAATTAGATATCACTCGGAATCGGTAAATTACTTACGATTTCCTTCCAGCTTGGGCTCGGGAAAATATGCTAGCTCCTCAATTTTTGTTGCGAGAAAATTTCTTTCCGCAGCGTTCACGATCGATCATGATCAGCCGGCCGGTTGATGATGTCTGCAGGCTAAATGCTGCACTCTGATTGGTTAAAACCGTGGTTTCACCTGAATCCACGGTTTCAGACCACCCCAAACAGTTGACTCAAAATGATGACGTAAAATCCGTGGGTGAAACCATGGATTCACTTGAAACCACCTTTGTGAATCGCAAAAGTGAAACCGTGGCCTAATCCATGGTTTCAAACCACTGTTGAAACCATGGATTTGACTGAAACCACCTTTGTGAATTCGGGCCAAAGGTTTTTATCGTGGTGTACTATACGCACAAGGCGCAAGCCGAGTGTGTTGGACACCATGATAAAAACCTGCTTGTTGCCAGATCGTACTAATGCACGAACTCACAACCATGTATTAATAGTTTTATAAAAACGGGTCGGCAATATGATTATGAAGTCTATAAAAATGGTTACGAACACCATTAGAAACGCCAAGAGTCGCACAGTCATGGAGGCTGCCATTTGCTTTCCTGGATGACATCACAGAAGTGCAGCCAACAAAAGTCATGCGCGTTTCAGTGCGCGCATATAATCCCTGCGCTAAAATGAGAATTAAACTACGCGATTTCATTGCGTTTTAAGTTTGCACGCACCAGAGGTACGCATATGCGCAGCTCAGCCGTGCTTTAGAGCCATTTTGCCGTGCGTTATCACTTATTTTTTGCACGGTCACGTGTTATTTGACCAATCAGGATGGCTACATTCTTGAACCCGTTTTATAATGAATAGTAGTGTATATTACAGAGGACATGATTTCTGATGTGATGAATTTCATACAGAGCAATGTAGAGAGTGTAGAAAGAACTTTGATATGACATATGATTGTTATAATACAAAGCTTTGAGTATTTAGGAGAAATTATTCTCAGAATTACCATTCTCATGCATAATAATCATAATACCACCATATCAAGAATATGCCTTATTTCAATGTAACTATATTAGTTTTTGTGTGATGAAATGCCCAAATAACAATGTTCTTTCTTTATGATATAGGAAAACATCAATGCCCTCTTCTACCATTGTGTTATGACTCTTGAGGAAAGTTATCCTATCCGAGTGGTCAATGCTCTTCAGGTTTGTACTCTGTGGTTTTTCATCATGAATAAATTTTGCACAAAATTTGGATTGAGCCCTTTATGACAATTCACTCTTCTGACTTCAGCGTGATTGTGTAAAATGTAATAATACTGAAGTTACTGAAGGTGACAATTTATTCTTGTGAACAGAGTGAGGTTAATATTTTATTGACTTCATGACATTTAGACCAAAGGATTCATGTTATTTGATGAGCTATAATCCTGATATATGTGTAGGCAACGGAAATGATATTAAAAGAAAGAGGAGTTATCAAATTTTGTCCACATAGTTCCTTTAGGCACTGAGTGTGCAGTCTCCACTAAACTTTTGAGTATACATCTGTCATTGTGAAATTAGATATCCTATTATCCATTATTATTATTTTAATGCTTTCAGACTGGAATTATTTAAGGGCTAAATTGACCACATTTTGTTCTTCAAATTGGCAACGATATTTTCTTTTTAATGCTACATGGTTCTAATAAGGTGTAATGTCTTTGAACACAATATACATGGTTAAAGATTTTGTCGAAAAACAAGAATTTTGAACCTCTCAATGTATGCCAATTTAAGGATTTTAAAGCTTATTCTCGTTTTAAAAATCCCTGGCTTAAAACGCAATATGGTCATGCAGCAAAAATTGACATCTAGTGTATGCAGAAATTTTTGCTCTTTCTACCACGCATCTGGTATAATTTGTAGAGCTCTGAATCAAAAAGTTCTTGAGCCAAACCACAAAATGTGGTTAATTGTCTCGAAAGGGTTAAGACCTCTTTTTGAGCTTTCCAGAGCTTTTATTAAAAACACTCTCCACTCCATCTACCTTTTTCACTTGTAACTGTCCCATCTGCTTTTAGACATTATGTGCCCTGATTCGAGGGGTTTACCAGAAGGCTATGGTGGATCATGGCTTTGATGTCATCAACATTCTCATTGGGTTTGATTCAGCTGAACAAGTCATGCAGGTAAGATGCCCGATTCAAGATTGTCCCTGTATTGCATTCCCAATTCAATTTAGTGAAGGGAATAAGACAGTGTAAAATACAAAAGAACATAATTTTGTGAAGTTATTCTTACATTTAAAATTTCCTAGATAAAATGAACATAAACACAACACAAAAAGTAAGTTCCCCCTATAAAAGCAAAATGGCGTAACATTTTAACGAAAAGGTTTTAAGCAAAATAACAGGAGTGTTCCTACACTTATTGACTAACTTCTGTGTGAAAATGAGATTGATCTGTCAAGTCATGCATGAGTGAGCACACATTAAAGGGAAAATTGTCACTTTTCAAAAGTCACAGGAGTCATATTTTATGCCATATTATTAACAGTGAATTTTAGCATTTCTTGCTTAATTTTAAAGTGTGCTCACTCAACCAGCCAGAAAATTACCTCTTGTGTTTACACAATTGACAACTCATTTTGGTAGCAATATCTGATGTTAATTTTTTCAATAATCCGAATGGATTTTGCCATTTCAAAGTTAAGAGGGTTGAACATCGCTACTTTCCACTAAAATTGTGCTCACCAAACCGTGCAAAAACACGAAAAGTGTCAGGATAGGTGCGAAGGGGTCAAACGATGGATGATAAACAACTACAGCACTTGAACAAAAACCAGAAACAGAATTCGCCAAAATGGCTCTTGTGACTTTTGAAAAGTGACAATTTTGCCTTGAATGTGTGTTCACTCATGCATGACTCGACGGATCAATTTCATTTTCACACAGAACTTAGTCAATAAGTGTAGGAACACTCTGACCAAGTTATTTTGTTCGAAACCTTTGTTATGTTAAGTTATGCCATTTTGATTTAGGGGGAACTTACTTTTTGTGTTGTGTTTATTTGAATTGTGCTTCTCGTTGGACAATATTTATTGGAAGTTTCAAACCAAATGATTATCAATCAATAATTTATAAGATAAACTCAAGTCTATAATTTGCTTTTGTATTCTAGGTGCAATGGTTAAAAGGGCCATAATTATCTACCAGTATCTTTAAAACAAAATGCTTACTTATTGATTCCTCTATTAGTTACAGTATCTTGTGTCCATAGTATGTTTTTCATTTTCTTATCATTGCTCAAAATTATAAGTCCAGATAGATAATCACTGTTTCATATATGTAAGAGAAAAGTTACTTTTGCCTCTGATATCAAATCTACAAGAGTGGAAAATGTGTCCATAATGTAACATGTTACAAATATGATCCAATGCGTGGTGAAGATTGTATTAAAGTCACATCTTGATATTTATATATTTTTGCTCTTTCTACTTGATTTGGTTTGATATCACCATATGATGACATAAATGGTACCCTGGGGTACCAAATAAAAATCGGCCATTTTTTTGAATTATTTAATTTTTTTTAGGGCTGTACCCTGGGTTACCAAAAAGTGGGAAATTATTTTGGTGTGATTTTCTCAACATTCAATTGTGTCCCATGTTCTTGTAAAACATCCTATAAGTCATGTATTTTTCTCAAATTCATTGTTGTTGTGAGTAATTATTCTATTATTGATTTCTATTTCTTCGATTTGAGAGAGGGATTGGGCCAGCAGTGTCATAATAACACCATCAGCCTGCTCCTTGTCTCCCCGTTACTCGCCTTCCTAAAAACCGCTACCATGTACACAGATCAGCGGCCTGCTCGTCCCCCTACTTCTGTATTGCACGATATCGTGCTCTTTCAACTTTCTCTTTCCTTGGAATCTTCCGTCTTTTACGTCCTTTCCCTTACAGTAAATTTCCGTATCCACCATTACCTTCCACCATTGTCTAAGTTTGAAAGTTTGACAGCTAAAATACAGTAACGATGAAGTGATGTTTTTTAGGAAGAAGTGAAATAAAATAAAAAGTTCTAAAGCCGCGGGAGCTAACGCTATAGCCACTGCGCTTGTGAGGTCGAGGGCTGCTAGCAGCTAGCGCGCGAGCAGCAGTACATACATACAGTGCATGCACACCATGCATAATAACACAGCACTGTTAACATGCATTGTGACTACGTATACGCACTGCATTCATAACTCTGGGGTTGTACTCGAGTGGACGTGAGATGGCGCTACACAACGTGGTACCCCGGGGTACAACGCTACACCGGGGTACCGCGTGGTGCATCAAATGTCTAATTGTTATGTTTTATTCATTCAAAGAGCTGGAGGAAGACTTATTTCCAACATGTTTTTAATACTGGAGTTAGCATCTAGGGTGTTGGGTAATTGATAGTTTTGTACCTGTTTGTGAGACTGATATATGTTCTTGAACTTATTTTTGTATAGATGCTGATAGAGAGATTGAACAACATCCTGACAGGAGACCAGTCGGTCAGCCTTAAAAACCTTGCCTTGAAAGTGCTCCTTGTCATCTCAACAGTAAGTATATCATCCAAACAAATAATAGAATTGCTATACAACAAGGACATTGGGACCATGAAAATTACCTTGTTATATCCGGAATCTCTTATTGTCAGGATTGAAATACAAAAGAACATAAAGAACAGGGACCAGCAAATTTACCTTGTTATATCAGAGCTCTTTATGACAAGCTTCCACTGCACAGACAAATCTTCTGTAGTAATCAACTTTCAAAGAAATATCACCTGCCTGTAAACATCACAATTTACGTTTTCCTAGATGAGTGCTTCCCATTGGAACTACTATTAAAGGGAAATCCAACCTTAACCCTAAAAAGACCAGGGTATTTTGGAGGCTGGAAAACGGGGGGGGGGGGGGGGGGGGGGGGGGCTAAACTAAAGGGCCCCCCTAAGATCTCGGCTGTTGATTGTCCGATTGCAACCAAATTTGGTATACACATAGTTCATTATGTTTTCTATATGAATGCATAGTCAAATTAATCTTATTCTTATTTTTGAAAATATGAAAATATAGTT
The DNA here is from genome assembly GCA_025617745.1 of Heliocidaris erythrogramma. Taxonomy (NCBI): domain Eukaryota; kingdom Metazoa; phylum Echinodermata; class Echinoidea; order Camarodonta; family Echinometridae; genus Heliocidaris; species Heliocidaris erythrogramma. The sequence goes on from CM046868.1 coordinate 504,113, forward strand.
TGAAAACAGTATCTGTAATATTCATTCCAATCCCCATTGACTTTACACACAAACGAATGCAAAATATCGAATTTTTCTTGACATGCCTTGTGAAAACATGGCGTAACTCTGTTATCGTACACGCGGGGCATGCAAATTTGGTATCAAAAGTTGCGCAAAACTCTAAAGAAAAAAAGTCATGAAACAGCAGCGCGAAATCTTTAAGCGTTACAAAATAATCACAGTTTATGTCGAGGGGGGGGGGGCCTTTTAGGCCCCCCCCCAGTCTTTTTAGGGTTAAGAGCAAGTGGCTTTGAAAGAAAGAGGACAAATCAGAGAAGCAGATTGGTGAAAGTTTTAACGAAATCGGACAAGCAATAAGAGAGTTATGAAATTTTGAAAATTGTAATCACTATACATTGGGAATTTGAAATTGACCAAATAAGTAAGGTCACTGTGATGTAGCTGTGGACAACTCCTCCATTCGCTCCAACACACAAAATGACTAAAATGTCACTTTTTTCTTTGATCTTTTTCTTTCATGAGGACCTATAGCAATGTGCAATCTCCAATATATTTTGAGTACTGTCCCGAGGGTAAAAGTGCCTCGAAGAAAACCACAAAAATAGGAGAGTTGTCCACAAAAATGTCACGATCGACTCACAAATTGCCAATTTCAGATTCGCATAACTTTCTTAGTCCTTGTCCGATTTCTTTCTAACTTTCACCATCCTGTTTTTCTTATTTTTCTGCTTTCACACAAATCATCTTATTACCAAGGTTGGATTGCCCTTTAAAAATACCTGTACTTAAAGGGAAATTAACCTCAGCGTATGAACTAGCTTATTTTGAATGGTGTAGTATATGCCTCTTATTTGATACATGCAATTTCATGTAAAAACACAGGATATAGATATAAATCACTATTTTCCAGCCAAGTTATTGTCTGCTAGCAATAATAAGGGGGCTGCCATTACTTTATGTGTACACGAAAATATTTTTCATCCCAAGTAATATTTCCTTCATCGTTAACTTGTAATTGATTTTTAGAGGACAAATATATATTAGATATAGTCACATATTCTGAAATGTAAGTTTAGTTTTATATATTTTTTAAAAGGTCTTAATTTGTTCATAAAAATATACTTTCTGTACGTGGAGACGGAGAATTGACGTCAAGGACGGAGACAATCGTAACAATACCAAAACAAAGCGAGGAATCTGCATTACAGGATGGCTATTAGAACTCATGGGTCGTCAATTATCTAGGCCCATGACCAATAACAATCGTAATAAAATCAGAACAAAGCGACGTATCTGTTGTAAAGGTAGGCTATTATCAATGCATATGGTACCTAATGATCCGTGTCATGCACAAAATGGCAGCCTCCATGGAAAGACGTAGCAGACAATACCGCATCTAGAATATCATGTGGGGTTAATTGTCCTTTAAAGACCACTTGCCTGTAATGTCTCCCTTGAGCAGTCTTTATAGACTATAATTTGATCTATTGAAGGAATGCTAATCTGCCAGGTGAGTTATTTATTTTCCATTTATTAATTCAAGTTTTCTGACATATAAATACATGTTTACTTTGTATGAAAAATGAAAAGGATGAAAGAAGACGGATAATAAAGTATAATGTGATCATCATACAACAGAAAATTTTTCAGAACAGTTAGCCATAATGCTTGTATTAGAGAATAGAAAGCATTTTTAGATTGTAATATTTCCTGGCTCAGTTCCTACATTATTGTTCAAATAGAGCATCTTTCAAATGGTTTTGTTTAAAAAGGAATTTTTTTTTCTTTTCAGGTTGCCAATAATGTCAGTCAAAATACATTATTAGAATACCTAATGATGAACAGTGTCTTTGAGTCCATTGTACAGGTAAGTAAATCTTAACTATGTGATCTAATTCTTAATCTAGATTTAGCCATTTGTAAGAAAAACAAAATCAAAATAATTTTATGAATCATTTATTACAAATCATTTGTGGAAGAAATAGACATCCACATATAATTAACATCATATTTAATCTAAAACAAGATAAATCATTTAATTTAATTAAAATGGATTACCCATGTGGGTAAACATCTCTAGCAATGTAGTTAATAGAAAAAAGTGGTTTAAATAACACTTTAAGGGGTCTGAATTTGTGATAGGTTTGCTATACAGTGCATCCCAGAAAAAAAATAACATTCAGGGAAATGTCTTCCTAAATAAATATTTCGAAACATTTGAAGTTATTTAGGCTCAAAATATCGCCAGATATTTTGGTGTCATTTAATAGGAGAGACCCTAAGCTATCCACGAGTATGAACATTTCCTACAAATATTTTGAAATATTCATATGTGGAGTCTTTTTCCAACTGTTAACTTTTTCTGGGATGCACTGTTGGCGTAGATCAATGAAGTCATGGCCAAATTGTGATGGTCAAAATTTGAAAATCACTCCAGTATTGTGAATTTACATAAGAAATAATGTTGAATTATTATACCTGCATTGTAATATTAAAAAGGGGAATCCATTGTGTACATTTTTATTGCAATTTCTTTTTCACGTAGGTTTATTGAACGTAATTCTTATATTGCCCTATGAGTTTTGTTGTGAAATTGTTGGACCAAGCTCCATGAAACACAGAATAACTCCTATGTTTCCCTTAAACATTCGTTTCTGCCCTTCAGTTGAATCTTTCAAAAGAAATCTTAACACTTATTTGTTTTCTCTATGATCGGTTTTGGTTGTGTGCACTTGGAGAGCAAAATAATTACGTTGTTTCATTTTTTGTTATTGTAAAGCGCCTTGAGCATGTTATGGTAAGGCGTTATATAAATACCAATATGTATGTATGTATGTATATCATGTACAAAATATCTCTTTGAATATCAAATACTGAACACCATTTTATATGATTTATTGCAGATTTTTGCCAACCCAGTAGCAAGATGTGAGCATGGTTATGAAGCACTCCTCTTACTAACAATCCTTGTCAACTATAGGAAATATGAGGTAAGTCATAATGCCTAAAGCCCACCGCACACACTACGATTGGTCTGCGATCGGATTTTGGAAGAAGATGTAATAGCATTTGATTTAAACAATTAAACACATAAAATATATTTGATTGAGGTTCTGAATAGCCATGTAGATAGTAAAATAAAAAAAAACTGGGCTATTGCGAGCTTTTTCCGTAGGAGGAAAGGCCAAATCGGCTCCCAGTCGCAGTGATGTCAGAGCAGTCCTCTGATTGTCTATGATTTTAAACTGATGTGGGCCTTAGTCCTGGTATAAGGCTGACAGCGCCTCCAAATTCTCTGTTTAGTATTCATAATATTGTTCAGAACCTGAATCAGGTAGACTTTTCTTTTGTTAAAATGCCCACATTTAATGCCATTCCAATTTATTCCCAAAATTGGATCTCAGTCGATAGTATAGTGTGCGGTGGGCTTAAGAAGCTCAAACATATCTGGAGTTTTCATTAAGATGATGCCTTTAGATGTACAGTCAAACATGCTTTATAGCGACCACTCTTATAGAAAGACCTCCCATCTATAAAGAACACAGTTTTAGTTTCACATTGAAAAATGTGTCAAAGGAACCTGTGCACAAAGATCCTCTACCTTTAAAGACCGCTTTTTCATGTTCTTTCTTGAGAGGTCTTTTTATACACGCTTCACTGTATTTGGGCAATAGACCGCTTCTGTAATGTATACAAATTTATGCACATATATTCTCTGAGCACCTAGTGATGAGCTATTCCATGAACCTGCTCTTTAGATATGAGCCTCAATGCTTGGAATCCAGTTTGCATACATTATTTGTAGCTATGTCCGGCAAGCTTTCAGGTTGTCAAGAACAACCTTTGTTTGAAAGGTATGCATAAAATATGCATAAAATTTGCATACATTACCGAAGCGGTCTATTGAAATGACATGTTTAGGCTAATCATAATTTTACTAGTTGGTAGTACACTTTACTTCCATGGGAATTTCATAAACCTTAAAACAATTTTTCCAAATCAAAGTTTTGTTATTTGTTTTGGCTCAGATGTTTCTGCTCTCATAATTTTTAGCCTTTCTGAGAAATGAGGGGGAAATAAAGTGACAGATTTCCCATGTTTTTACATGTTTATCTTAAGTTGACTATTTAGACCAGTAGTGACTTTCTTGAGCTGTAATAGTTTGTAATGTGATTAAAGATAGTTATTGGACACTATTTGACTCATTCTCCACTTTTTTGTAGAAGAGATTACTACCAGTTTTCTTTGTTTGTTTGTATTATTTCAGTCGGCGAATGCATACATAGTGAAGCTTTCGATTCTAGATGATGAGCTTGCTTTGAATGTAAGTATTCGGTATGGTAATGAAATAACCCCCCCCCCCCGTTGAAAGAAAACACACACACACACACCCCCATCTATGTTATCTATTGTTTGAATTTCAACCGATGACTCCACTATTGAATTGCGTCACAAAATTCATTGACGGAATAAACCTCACCGATTGTTGACAACCGATGACCTATTGAATTACTACCGATGACCCATTGTTCTCTTTGTTCGATGTCATTGGTTTGAATGCGTATACATGTACACGCACGCACACAAGCAAAAAACAACAACAAACAAACAAACCCGAATCCCAACCCCCCAAAAAAAACCACAAAAAAACAAAACAAACTATGGTAGGAATGATAGATATTGATATATAGATATATAGTTTATCAACTGCCAAGGAAATGTAATGAAAATATGTCTATTTTGTCCTAATATAATTGATATTTTTTATTCACACGGTTTATGGTAAGCCTGAGTCGAATCGATTGGTTAGCCGGTGTTCGATCGAAGACATCGAATCCCGATTTCGTTTTGGCAAAACCGGTGCATCGATTTGTAGTCCGCCAGATTTTTGACTACCGTAGCCACCATGAAAAAAGCAAATAAAAAAAGAAACTCCGTAACGTACAGCATATATACTAGCAGAGAACGTGAAGGCGACTTCAAACTGTTGGCTAACTTTCGCTAATTCGCTCGCGGAGGACGTCGCGCTTTACCTGTGCTTTCTCTATGGAAAAATCGTTTTGTCGTTACGAACTGAAGTTTACGATAATATTCTTGCACTCTCTCTGCATTGTCAATTTGACAACTGTATTGAACATGATAAATACGGGCATGATTACGAGTGTTCCTACTTCGCAATAACTATATCACACTCGCATCAAATTGGCAATTACTTCTTGGAAATTATCTGAAGCTGAATGAAGTCATGAGCGACGAAAAGTTTATTTCGTATTGTTTTTTTTTTTGCATCGAACAAACGTTTTCCATTCAGCTCTCCAAAGACAAAGTAAGATTATTAATTCTTTGAATTTGAATCATTGTCGGATGTGTCGACAATGAGCATCGCTTCGTGCGACACTAGAGTGATATTTTGGCTAGCCATACGGACTAGAAACTTAAGATTTTGGCTAGTCCGCCGTGATTTTTACTAGCCATTGGCTAGCGGGCTATCGTTAATGTCGAGCAGCGAGAGCCCCATACATATGCCCGCGATGCCAGCGGACCGGTCACCGGTGCATGGTGCATGCACTGCGTGCAACTGTGTGCAACTCTGTTTTCACCGCCCATCATTTATCGATGCACCGGTATTCGACCGGATCAAAGCCGTCGAATCCCGGATTATGAAATATTCGATATGACTCAGGCTTAATTTATGGGGTAAGGAATCAGTGGAATTTTGTAATATTGAAGTGTCATCAGGCTCGTCAATAACAGATTCAAAAGTTTGCATAACAGATTCTTTGATAATCTGGACAATTATTTTTTTTCTTTCTCTCTCTCTCTCTTTCGTGCAGGGATTAGGCCATGTCATATCAACCATACTGGGGGACTTCAATGGGTAAGAAACTTTATATTAAAATCGAGGGGGGGGGTGATGTGCTAGCAGAATCAATTTATACTAAGCTGTATCCTTTTTATTGAATCACCTAAATACGAATTGAGTCTTATTTTGATGTACCAAACAGCATACTTTTAAAGTAAAGCTCATATTAAAAGATTTCAAAGGCATCAACATTATCAACATTTTTACACATCTCAAAATAAAAAAAATATTGCCTGAAATCTAGGATACTGTTCGGTATCTCTAGAACAATTTCTCAATTCTAGATTTTGTTGATTTTTTGATTTTTTTATAACTTGTAGGAGATACAAAGCCAAGCAAGAAGAGGAGAAAGGAAGTGGATGGTTCTCGTCAATAACATCTATGGTATGTTTTAATTTAATTAATTGATAATTTTCTGATTGCATGGAGTAAAGTTGGCCACTTACTTTAAATCACAGAACTCAACCTTTATACTCAACCTTTATACTGTTAGTATCCCATCTCTCCACACATCCATAACTGCTGTTGGCAGAACATGAAAAATTCAGGGAAGAAGAAAATACAGAAAGAAGAAAGGAAATAGTAAATATGCACAGTGATATGAATATGAATAAATGTGTTTTCAATCCCCCCATATCCAACTTAATCAACCCCCCCCCCCGAAAAAAGGGGTATTAATTTGTGGAATTTCTTGTATCCAGGAGTACATTGGTCTATAATTCTCTAATCATAGCAAGACATCACAAAAGGGAAGGAATATTATCAGAAGTTATTAAAACAAGCAAATTTTACATGTATGGGACTGGATTTTTGGGAATTGCTAAATACATGTAACATATTAATTGAATCCATCTGGCAAGCATCAGATTGCATATGTGTCTTGCGTAACAAGGGTCTGCCGACACATCTCATGTATGGTCACATGATATGCAAGTCATCACCTGTTCTGAACCAGAAGGATCACATGATGTGATTTAAAATTTTAATACATTTAATTCATATGATATTTCTTTCATGGTTAGTGATTTGAGTTCAGAGTCAAGATTATACTGTTTTAATTCAAAATTATGTATTCTTATGTAAGTAAGGACATTGTAAGTGAAGAATATATATTTTCCATGAAGAATACATAATTTAATTCATTTGTATGATTTTTATGGATTAGTTTGTGGTGTAAGTCTGCTAATTTGATGTAATATGCACACTTTGTGAAGTGTATAGGCAAGATATGAATATTCATCAGATATAATGAATCTGAATACGTTACTGGGCATAAAGAGCACTTTTTGTTATAAGAGGCAGTTGACTTCGAACCAGTCTTGTGATATTAAAAGATGTAGGAGAATGCCCCCCCCCCCCTTTCTACCCATATGATATTTATTTTGTAGTTGAAGCAGTTTGAATATTAATGAGCTCATTTGCATATGAATTTAAGGCCTCCCTGATAACCAGTATGTACAGTATATATACATGTATACACTTGAGTGCAATATTACTACAGTAGACTGAATTACTGATGTATTCATATTGTATGCATGCTTCTACTATCAAAGTTGCTCTTAATATCATCGAAATGCTGACACAACATTGCCTGACATAGCAACATATTTAGTATGCATGCAAAGTGAGTTCTATCAGTAGAGGATGCCGTCAAATGTTACCAGTAATTCTATAAATTTACTGGATTTTATTATTAATTTTTTTTTTTGCAGGTTGGAAACATGTTTGTTTCCGAGGAATCAGACACAAATCAAGCTTACGTGTAAGTATAATTAATCACAAGAAATGACCTTCTCCGAATTGGGGAGGGGTGGGATGAAGTACCCAACACATCTTATGTCCATTTACATGTAAACTTTGCAATACGTGCGTTGGTTGCGAACTTGTCATGCATGTATGTGCACACTGAAAATATGATTTTCAAGCGTTCATTTCAATTTAGGTCGTACATCTAGGTGCAATAAACTTTTAGGTAAGCTTGTTTGAGGCTGCCCTGACATAGCAACAACTAATATATCCATGTTTACATTCTTGAATCTGTAATATTCTCAATATATATGTGATGTTGAGTCTTGACATATTGTTCTTTGAAGAATGTTGTGAAAAGTTGTGAGACTTTCTTTGATTATTTAATTGTTAAATTTTGTAGGGAATAATGTTGTTTTGTCTTCTTTTTACAGGAGAGATCCCAATAATGCAACGTTGCTGGCTCTTTACGAAGCAGTACATCTCAACAGAAATTTCATCACAGTACTATCACATGTAAGTTCAAGTATCAAATCTTTTCTACCGAAGATACATGTATTAAGATACATATGAAGTGGACCTTGCAGTAATTCCCACATACTTTGTTTGATTATCTCATGTGTGTGTTTAGGAATTTAATCTTCTCAAAGTCATTTGATCTGTCTCTCTGTCTCTATCTCTCTAATCACTATTTAATTTATTGTGAAAAGATTGAAAACATGAATAGATGAATTCATTCATTCAACATGTATGTTGAGTAGAGGTGTCGTGGTCTAGTGGATATGTCACCGGACTGTGGATCACATGGTTCGCGGTTCAACTCCCGCTGCGTCACTAATGTCCTTTGGCAAGACATTAATCTACATTTGCTACTCCCCACCCAGGTGTTAAATGGGTACTCGGTAGGATGCGAATGTCACTGTGACTGGAATAGTATGTGCACCTGTAAAATGGTAGCCAGACTGGAATGCTCCCTTGTGGAGTGGAGAATGTGCACTATAAGTGGAGAATCGTAATAGCATCCAATAACCGGGGTAATGATACACTGTAAAGTGCTTTGAGCAGTTACTAACTGGAAAGGCTCCATATAAATGCAGATTATTATTATTATTATGTCTTGCCCAGAATCATGCTGGCCCTACTGGCAGTGCACCTACAACACCCACCTCTCCTCAAGCACCAGCAGTGCCTAGTGTTGTCAGTAGTAAGTATACCACCAGTAACTTCTCTTCTGTATATTCTCTTACCAGTTCATGATGAAGCAGTATTATTGTCCCCATTTTAGATCTCTTGGAAATATATATACAGTGAAACCTGTTTATAAAGACCACTCAAGGGAGACATGAAAAGCGGTCTTTATGAGCAGGTGGTCTTTATGGACAGGTTCCTTTAATACACATTTCAATGAGAAACATTTTTCAAGGGAAACTAAAATTGTGGTCTTTCTATACAGGTGGTCACTAAAGCAGGTTTGACTGTAATTGGCTTGTTACATCTAATTTCAACAATTATAAAAAGATATCATATTGCATGATTAATACATATTAGAGTGATTGGTAATATTTCTTGTATATATGAATTTGATACTCAATTAAATGTACACAAATGTCATCTCCAATTTCTAATACTAATGTGAAAAGACCATAAGGTTTTTATTACAGGTTTCATGAATACAATCAGTTATCCTCTTGATTCATCATCAAAATGTTACAACACATAGCATAATTCAACTCATGAATAAAATGGTTCATTTTGGCTATGGCACTGCATTATTCTGTGGATTATAGTGTATTTGAGAAACAGTTATGATTTTATCTTTGTGATGGATGAAGACTGTTCCTGACCCCCAATTCTTAGATGTACATATATTCATGTGAACTACAATCTTGGTTTTGGTTGCACAAAAAATGAACTCCATTCAAGTCTTGCATTACAAGGCCAATGCTTCTACATCTGTTTAACATTGCAGCATAAACTTTGTATTGCCTGCGTATGAGGCATGCCCTCTACTTTCGATATTTTTTTACTAACCACAAAATGAAGATGCCTCTAGTCATCTGACAGGGCTTCATACATGTATGTGTTTAGTTTTATGCTTGGAAGAAAAATATAAATTTTTACCTTTTTTTCTTTCTTGCAGATTTGCAGAGCCCGCCTGCAGGTGGAGGGGGACCAAATACTGGAGGATCCACAAACATTCTTGTGACTTTCCTTAGTTACTGCTCCATCATCATGCAAGATCTCAAAGGTACAGCCTTACTCTTTATCTTTCTTTCTTTCTTTCTTTCTTTCTTTGTGTCTTTCTGTCTTTCTCTCTCTCTCAATCTTTTACTCTAACTCTTGTGTCCTCTCCTTTCTCTCTTGCATTCCCTTCCCTCTCTCTTATAGGGGTTCAGTAACTTTGTGGAGGCTTGATTTAATAAATTGTTGAATTTTGATATCTGTCTTGTTTAATGATGTTCAGAAGGATAGATAAATAGCCAGGCATAGAAAGGTTTTCAAATATGTAATGCTATTATTAAGATATCTATGACTGAATAATCCCATTTACGAAAGCGTATGGCCATACGCTTTAGTCTAACACTGAGTCTATGGGAGAAAATGAGTTTGGCATTTCCGGTCACTTGCATATGTTTACTTTTGTGAAGGATATGATGATTTTGAAGTGTTTTTTATGCCTCCGCCCACCGTAGGTGGTGCCGGAGGCATTATGTTTTTGGGTCGTCCGTCCGTCCGTCCATCCGCTTTCGTTCTCGCGATAACTTCAGAACTGTTTGACGGATCAGCTTCTAACTTGGCCCATGTATGCATATGTGAGGGACGATGAACTGATTAGATTTTAGGGTCTCAAGGTCAAAGTTCAAAGGTCATAGAGGTCATTATATACATAAAAATGGTTCGTTCTTGTGATAACTTAGGAACTGTTTGGCGGATCAGCTTCTAACTTGGCCCATGTATTCATATGGGAGGGACAATGAACGGATTAGATTTTAGGGTCTCAAGGTCAAAGTTCAAAGGTCATAGAGGTCATTATATACATAAAAATGGTTCGTGATGTATGGAGTCTAGGCCTACCTATTTTAGAAATTTCAAGGGGACAGTGGTCTATTTGCTATAAAATATCTAATTCCTTGGTGTATTTGATGATTGTAAGTCATCAATGGTAAGTTTTTTATTCGTACAGGATGAAAATGAAATGAAATAAATTTTCTGTCTCCTGTGCTTTTTAAGTGAATAGATCTTTCCACTCTCTCCAATCAAATTTTGTCAAGCAGGAGGGTTGAAATAAGAAGTATGCAAAGCTTAATATCATAACACTTAATGAAGGACAATCCCTTGTCTCCCCCCCCCCCTTAAAGAAATAGATAGCCTTAGGAAACGGTGTTCTATGACATCCAAAACTTGTTTACCCTGTGACAGTTTTGATATCTTGTAGACACTAAAACTGTCACAGGTAAATAACTTTTAAATGTGTCATAAACAAATTCCAGGGGAGTGTTTCATCAAGCGTTTTGTCAGTGATTTTTACTGACAAATTTGCTCCCAGCCAATCAGATGCAAGGATTTCAGTAGCTTATAACAGTTGTCGGTAAAAATCACTGACAAAACGCTTGATGAAACGCTCCCCTGACGATTGAAACCATTCTGATGAACTTGTTCAACTTAGTGGCACTGTGTGATTTTGCTCCCTCACAGATGATGAGAGATTCAGCAACACCAAGCTGTGTTTGATCATTCTATCATGTATCGCTGAAGACCAGTACGCCAACTCATTTCTCCATGATGCTAACCTCACATTTAGAGTTCCCCTTCACCAAGCAGTAAGTATTAATAAAGACTGCTGGGATAAGAATGTTATTAGTGTTTACTTTGAATTTATGTTTTCAGTTCCAGAAAGGAGTGGTCTGTAGTCTGAAACATTTATGAATAGTGCTCTGAGCTATAAATCAACAAGTTACGGTATCCTGGGTTCCTCATTATGATTTTAAGGTGGTTGTTTGTAACAAAATTGACTTAATATGCTCTATCTCTCATGGAATAATTGTTATGATATTGTACATTTTCTGTGCATGGTAATGCATAGGCAAGATATAGGAAAGATATGAATTTTCTGTTTGGGGCTCATTTCACAAATATTTGTTGTGTATAACTTTCTACCCTACTCCAGCCCATGAGACACAGAAAACAGTCCCAAGATCTTCCAGCCAGACCTCTGGCCTGCGCACTCTTAGGTGAGTACAGGTGGACATTGGGAACAGATTAAAGGACAGTGATTGTACATTTGCTCTTGGCTCATTCTACCAAAGATAGTGGTGGTGCTTAGGTTACATTTCAGTTAGGCATAGGTCTAGGGTTAGGGTTTTATATAGTTTTGAAGTTAGCAATTTGTTTAGTATTAGAAATTGACCATCAAGCAATTGTAACCAGAGCAAATGAAATACAACTGAAACGCCTGTAAACATTACCTATATATGATGTTGTATCTATGTCGAATTGAATTGGCATGTAACATCACTTTCTATCCGTGCAATTTACACTCATTTGGATTGGGGGTGGGGGTATGATTATGCTTATGCTTGTATCTCATATCCAATAGCATTTCTTCTTGAATTATTTGTATCCCTTTTCTGCAACATTCCTATTTTGTATTTTTGTTTTCTTCCTTTTCTTTCAGATTTAACAGTTGAGTTTATCTTGAGTCACATGATGAGGAATCTGCCCCAGGAGTTGTATCTGTGAGTACACATCAGGGCCCTGCTTCATGAAATTTGTTATCAATAACAATTTACAATAGTTGTTATAAGGTACCGAAATCCTTGCATCTGATTGGCCGAGAGTGACTTTGTCATAGAAATGAGGCAGTTGTTCTTAATAGCAAGTTTTATGAAACAGGGCCCAGAACAGTTTGAATTGACCAAGTAGTTTGCTGTTTCATGTATTCTATCCCAGTATAGTTGCTCCATACCCTCTGTGATGATGATACCTTATTTTAACTGATACATTCTTCTGACAAAGTATCACATAATTTTATATTAAACTGTGTGAATGTATCATAGTTGTGCCGAAAATATGACCAATTTATAATGAAATATTGTTTTTACATTTGAACATGTGTTGGCTGTCAAATGATTTGAAATAAGTTACTTTGATTGTATGTATTTTCTCATGAATATTTTATTTAATGAACCACATTACAGAGTACAGTAGAAATAGACTCAGATCATGTAGTGATTTTTTTTAGAAACCTTCATTTTCATGTATTTGTATAAATGAAGAAAAATGATATTAACATAAGACAGTTCATGCACTATTTAGAAAACAATGTTTAAAATAAATTATCTCTTCAAGCTTTCTTAATTTCAACCTTTAGGAAATGCTTAGGTGTGATCCACAGAATATTGTGCTATCAGAAGAAATGTCGGGTCAGACTCCAGTATTCATGGATCAGCATCTGGACAGGTAGGAGTTGAAATTGAAGAAAAATTTATATTTATATATATATATATCACTAGATCTTTGTTTGGGAGACATTTTTTTGTCTCCCTCTTTGTCCATGGTGTCTCCCTAATACACCAGTCCCTATTATGACAGAATAAACCGCCTTGTTGCTCCCTAATACCCGATGCAGTGGAATATATATATAGAGAGAGAGATAGAGAGAGAGAGCATGTTTCAAGTTCATCTGAAAATTATTATGATAGAGTTATAAGTGCTGTGAACCAATATTTATGGATTCAAAACTTTTGGTTTATAGCTTGCAAGAATGAGTTGGTATAGAATTCACAGTTGTATATCGTTTGTTTGTTTTTTTAGATATTGATTTCTAACTGTGACATGTATACACTTAAAATATGTTGCAGTTTTGCACTTTTTAATTGTAAAATGAGCCTTGTTTCTGTATTTTTTTAGGGGAAGGCAGTTAATCATTTTCTATCCATGTGATTCTTTTTCAGCACTGATCAGTCTCTTGAAATATATTTTGGCCAGCGAGTCTGTATTACTTCCATCCAACAACATCTTTGAATTGGCATGCAAGGTATGAAATAAGTGACTTTAAAGATAAAGTTGAGTTCTGGTAATGTGATTACATTGTGAAAGAAACTGTCTTAACCCTATTCCAACTGGGCTATTTGACCCCCTGTTTTTACTGGGGGGGGGTCAATCTGACCCCCCCTTCAGATCTCGGCCGCTGATCGCGCGATTGCCGCGAAATTTTGCCTGAACATAGAGCCGGATGTAAGCTACAAGATCATAAAGTTAAATTTAAGAAAATTATTGATTTTCTAGTTTTAATTAATTAATTATGCAAATTTATGCATGCATTTATGTTTTTGCCTGTAACTCCATAAAAAAGGCTGAAAGAACGCTAATTTTTTGTGTCAGTATTCCTCAAGACACATTGAACAATTTCCTTGCAAAAAAAATCCACAATCAAAATTAATTTCTTATGTTTTCTATTGTTTTGCTAATTTCTTATGTATTTTATTGTTTTTTTTATCTTTTGTTTTCTATTGTTTTTTTGCCGAAATTTGTTGGGGACAGTTTTTCAAGCTTATTTACATTAGAATAAATTAATTTCAATGATTTAAATTTGAAATAATCTAATTAATATCAATTTAACCCCAAAACAGAATTTGCATTGGATTTGCACACAAAATCACAAATTTGAGCTGTTTTGGGGCCGACGTGCATGTACAAAACATTATGTAATTTCGGAACGGTCTACCCGGACATCGCAAATTTGGTCTCAAAATATGCGGGAGACTTCAAAGAAAAAAGTCATGAAATGGCGTGGCAAAATCTTTGCGCGTTGCAGAATTATCGCGCAAAATGTCGAGGGGGGGGGTCAAATTGACCCCCCCCCCAGTAGGAATAGGGTTAAAGCAATCTGGAAAAGTTGATCTACATAAGAATTAGTGTAAAATGTGATGTTTTGAAATCATCAAAATGACTGAATCTCGCTGAAAAGTGTATGCACTGCACAAAGAAATGGGTATATGGGACTACACACGCATGTGCCATGAATGTTTGGCCCAAACATTTCAGCGTTTTCTTTTCATATTTCGAATATGAGGGCATTTGACTAGCAATCCTTTTTAGGGGACATTCCTACGATGATATTCTTCCAAACTGACATAAAAGAAACAAGAAAGCTCACAAATTATATTTCACCTCACCCATCCTTCTCTTGTGTTAAAGCTACCTCATAATTTCCAGATTTGTTTAGCAAAGTAATAATTACCTGATGAACTGATACAAATATCTCCGGAATAGTGATTCTTTTGATTGCTTTTCAGTAATGATGTTTAGGCATTCTACATATTGCTGTCTTTCCTAACCTCTGTGCATTAACCCTTTCCATGCCACCAGACTTTTGAGCAAATGTCAAAAAAGAGTTTTCAAGAGTTAAATATTAACTTTCAGAGTTTTTTCTCGAGCAAACTGGGCAAAGATATATTGCATAGGAATAGATATTATACTGATGGCACAGGTTTCTGTATGAGGAAGAATTTTCAAGCCATTCTGCACCTAAAAATAATGTTCAACACTCAATTTTTTTTTGGCGGGATTTGCCGCCCACTGCATGGTAGGGGTTAATGTGCCCTAAATGTATCTGATACAGAGAGTTCATTATATGCCTTGAGCACTCTCTGGCAACTCAGCTAAAGTCAGGGCAATAAAAATAAGTGTTTTTTTTTTTATGTCCATAGGAATATGCTCATTTAGGTCTGTGTTTGAAATACAAATAATGTTTTGGTATATCACTGGCCAAAAGTGAGAGTGGCTGTTAAGCCAATGTCTTCAATATAATAATGTTGCCTCAACAGTTCCTATTCTTTGGTGTTCAACCAGTGACCTTTCGGTTGTCAACTTGTTCAACAGCTTCAGGGTCCTGTTTCATAAAACTTGTTATCAGTAACAACTGCCACTGTTCTATGACAAATTTGCTCTTAGCCAATCAAATCCAAGGATTTCAGTAGCTTATAACAACGATCGTAACTTGCTATTGATAACAAGTTTTATGAAACGGGCCCAGGTCATGACACAAATTACATGCATGTAGGCAATGCCTTGAATGAGATAATGTTGCATCTGGATGACATTCTCTTTTACCTTTAACCTTTGACCTTTAGGTTGTGAACCTGTTCAATCTCTTCATCACATATGGTGATACCTTCCTACCGTCAGCCAACTGCTATGATCAACTCTACTATGAACTCATTCGTATGCATCAAGTGTTTGACAATATCTACAATATGGGTAAGCATAGCAGTCTTTGTCAATTACCATGACACCTTCACACAATTAAGTGTGATAAATTAGACAGTTTTGTAGCCTACTTATGATTTCGAATGACAAACGAGCTAATGAGAAGGATAGTTATGATGCTAACTCATCAGAATTTCCTACTTGTGAGTGGCATGTACTTTTGTATACACATTTTAAGAAGTCCAGTTGATCCAAAATGAAATGGTACTTTGCTGTAAATTTGCAATCTTTATGACAGTTATCTGTTCTTTGCCATGTCATTGTGATGTCATCTTCTTTGAGTTTTTAATTCTGTAGATGTTTCTGGTGTAAAAATATTTGGCATTTATCATAAATTGATAGACATTTCATATATTCAAATAACTGTGATTATCTTTAATCAATGAGAGTTTAAAATATATGATAAATATTACTGTGAATACATAGAATAGCATTACCATGCATTTAATCATGATGAATGAATACTTTGTTGAATGTTGAATTATCTTCTGTTTTTTTAAATACCAATTTCATGACTTTTTCTTTGCAGCAAGGAGACACATCACAAACAATGGAGAATTCAAAGACTCAGCCAATAAGCTTGCAAACAACATTGTCAACATCAGGTAGGAATCTCATCCGATGAATAAAAAACTTCCCAAAACCTTTCATTTTTATCTATCAGTTTTGACATATTTTGGGAAAAGTTCATCCGATTTCCTGCTCTTGAACACATGGGTGGACCTTATAGTTAAGCTTTGATGAAACCCTTTAAAGCAATACCTTATCTATAGGAAATGCACTTTATAAGAATAGTGTGTTGTTTGCATCATACCCCTGCAGTAATATTATACATGTATAAACCAAGCAGTAGTTCTTGAACCTTTGATTAAAGAAGAAGAATAGGAAAAAACAACTTTATGCCTGTTTGATTTTTTTAATTTGATTTTATCTCTGCCCTTATCCTTCATCTCTTCTTTGGTTTGTCTTGTTTGCAGAGCTATCATCAACCACTTCACACCCAAGATTGACTCCTGGGCAGCCAGTCAGACTACAGCTCTCACAGAAGAACAGGTATTCAGTCATCTTTCCTCATTATGCATCCCGTGAACACACGTTGCACAAACATTTATTTATACACCCCAACTTCCCCAAATGCATCGTTTTGAGAACATTGAAAAGTGCACGGTTGTACAAAGTTATTAGTTTGGTGATAAGTCTTTGTAAACATGTTCAAGTATAAGAGATATTCCCACTATTTTAAAGTTATGAAGTTACATTGATAATGGTTT
Source organism: Heliocidaris erythrogramma (assembly GCA_025617745.1). Taxonomy (NCBI): domain Eukaryota; kingdom Metazoa; phylum Echinodermata; class Echinoidea; order Camarodonta; family Echinometridae; genus Heliocidaris; species Heliocidaris erythrogramma. The sequence goes on from CM046868.1 coordinate 521,267, forward strand.
GAGTGATTTATGAGAATGTGCAATATAAGTACCAGTGAATTTTGTTCTTGTTGAGGCAGTTTCACACATTTGGCATTGTAAATCCCTCTGCTGTGAACACTTCGTACATTTTTTGGTTATACAGTATGTAATTAGTCTTGTATAATTATTTACTTTTCTAACCATTACATTGAAATAACATGTTCTCTCTTTCTCTCTCTCTCTCTTTCTGTCTCTCTCTGTCTCTCTCTCTCTCTCTCTCTTTCTCTCTCTCTCTCTCTCTTTGTGTTCTGTCTCAGGTTCTTAGCATTGTGAAGAACAACTATGACACTCTTACCTTGAAGCTGCAGGACAGCTTGGATCAGTTTGAACGCTACGCAGAGAAACCCAAAGAATCAGCCTTCTTTACGCAATTGGTAAGTCCAGCATAATCTCATCTCGACCGGTAGGTTCTGCAAGTCAATCGTTTGGTTCATTCATCACTATTATGAATTCCTCAACCTTTTGAAACGGAACAAAATATGCTTCAGTGTAATTTTTCTTTTCTACAAGTATAAGTGCTGCTTTAGAACGTGTTTGAAAGTATTTTTGTGTTTTATTTTGTTCTTTAACAAACAAATAGTAACAATCCTGAAAATCTCTGATGAAAAAAAGTTATATTTTTCAGGTTTCTTTGGTATTGAAAATGTGAAAGGAGGGGGCACATTTTTTTCATGTACCTTTAGGGAATACCACAATGGTTTTAAAAAGATAGCACTGGTCGGTTGTGGCCCCTCTTAATCTGCCAGTTAATTTTGATAAGTGATGCTTCCAGTTACCACCTTTTCTATTTCTTTTCTTTGTCATGAAGGTGAGATCTGTGGTGGTCAACTTCAGGATCAACTCTGGTGTGGGGAACTTGGAGCAACAGAGTGTTCTTCAAGAGTTCTCAACCATACAATGATCTTGGATGCCACGTTCATGAGACCTCTTGATCAAAGAGAGTAATGGTAGTGATGAGGAAGAGCGGAGGAGGTGCTGATAACCAAGTGCAATGTATTGATCCAGAATCTAGGAGATCGTGTTTTGCTGTCTTCTTCAAGTTGTAGAGGCTTTAATAGTGATTGGAATTACAAACCAGCAAGAAATATATTCTCTGTCACCTCAGAGAGTGTTAACCTTAAACATGCCAGGCCCCTAGAGATGTGTTCACCTTCAGCTTTGTTTGGGTCCTGGAGAGAAATTCTTTGCTCAGTCAGCTAGTTTCCTCCGAGCCAGCCACCTATAGCTGTCCAACTTGATGAAGTGGATTAGCAATAACTTTGGCAGTCGGCTAATATCTTAATGAGCTTGCTAGTTTCTTCTTTATATGCCACCTATATCTTTCCAACTTGGCAATGTCGGGTAGCTGTAGATCTAGTGTTCAGCTTAATGTGACTTTGGGAAAGCAACATATTCAGCTACTTAGTTTGATTCAATTGACAATGACTTGGTGACGTGGATCAACAATTCTTCTGCCAGAAGGCCATAAACTGTGTGTTAAAATACATATGTATGATTGACTTAACGGCCTTCTTGCTCTCAACTGATGAATTTATTCTGTATTCAGCATACGCTACTGTAGCTCAGTATAGGAAGGACTCTATTCAGCTACAAGTACCTATTCTTTACTAAATTACTCACCTACAAATGTGTATGGCTGTCCAACTTGATGATGTTGGGTTGCGATTTATCCAGTGCTGACCTTATGTAACTTGGATTTGGAAACACTGGGGATCAGGAGTTGGCCTACATACCCTGATCGGACCCAGGTTTGAATCCCAGTCACGTCTTTAGAGATGGTGACGTTAAAGATCGGTCCCAGATGTAAATAATCATATTTGATTTTTTGTCAATACTGAATTACACACACACTGTATTCAGCATTTCATTTACAGGAGATGCTCCTCATGGGCCTTTAGGAAACATCCACTTCTATGTTTAGGTAGGAGACTTATCAAATTAGGACTGTGCAGTTGAAAGATACAGGTATTTAATGGAGAGCCTGCTTGACAGTGAGTGACCACCCCTATTTGAATGGTTATTGCTGTAGTACAATAAGCATGCAGCTTATGTACAGTTTATGAAGTGACCTTGAAGAAATAATGATATTCAGAAGAATTTAGTTGGATTGTGAGCTCCAAAGAAGAGTTGAAAATTAATGCATTTGATACTTTGTGTGTAGTCATGGGTGAAAAATAAATTGAAGTTAACCCCTTCCATGCCACCAAATTTTTGAGCAATTGTCAAAATGAACTTTCAAGAGTTAAACATTAACTTCCAAATAACTTTTTTTCTTGAGCAAACTGGGCAAAGATATATTGCATAGGTATAGACATTATATTAAAGGCATACTAGGTTTCTGTGTGAGGAAGAATTTTCAAGCCATTCGGAGTCTAAACAAAATGTTCAACACTCAAATTTTTTGGCGGGATTTGCCGCCCACGGCATGGTAGGGGTTAATCCTTTAATCTGTAATAACTCGAAATACTTTTTTTCAATTCATTTCCTGATTAGCTCACCTGAGCCTAAGGCTCGAGTGAGCTATTGCGATGGAAATTTGTCCGTCGTCCGTCGTCCGTCGTGCGTCGTGCGTCGTGCGTCGTGCGTCGTCCGTTAACTTTTTACATTTTCATCTTCTTCTCCAAAACCCATGATCGGAATTCAACCAAACTTTGTAGGAATCATCCTTAGGGGTAGGGGACCCAAAGTTGCTAAAATGGTACATGTGGCCCCCAGGGGGGCCCAGGGGGAGGGCCCCCAATTGTAAAAGCTATGTAAATTTCAAACATCTTCTTCTCCAGAACCAGGCATAACTCAGACTTGGTATTGTGTATGGAGATACCTCTATAGATGAAGAATGAATGTTGTTCATGAAATTTCTCTGAGTGGCCCTATAGGGGCCCTGTGGGGGTAACATACTGGAGGGGGGGGGGGGGCGCTGCCAGGTAAAATGTACATTCTGATCTTCTTCTCCAAAACACATTATCGGAATTCAACCAAACTTGGTAGGAATCATCCTTAGGGGTAGGGGACCCAAAGTTGCTAAAATGGTACATGTGGCCCCCAGGGGGGCCCAGGGGGAAGGCCCCCAATTGTAAAAGCTATGTAAATTTCAAACATCTTCTTCTCCAGAACCAGGCAAAGCTCAGACTTGGTATTGTGTATGGAGATACCTCTATAGATGAAGAATGAATGTTGTTCATGAAATTTCTCTGAGTGGCCCTATAGGGGCCCTGTGGGGGTAACATACTGGAGGGGGGGGGGGGCGCTGCCAGGCAAAATGTACATTCTGATCTTCTTCTCCAAAACACATTAACGGAATTCAACCAAACTTGGTAGGAATCATCCTTAGTGGTAGGGGACCCAAAGTTGCTAAAATGGTACATGTGGCCCCCAGGGGGGCCCAGGGGGAAGGCCCCCAATTGTAAAAGCTATGTAAATTTCAAACATCTTCTTCTCCAGAACCAGGCAAAGCTCAGACTTGGTATTGTGTATGGAGATACCTCTATAGATGAAGAAAGAATGAATGTTCATGAAACACTGAGTGGCCCTATAGGGGCCCTGTGGGGGTAACATACTGGAGGGGGGGGGGGGGGGGCGCTGCCAGGCGAAATGTACATTCTGATCTTCTCCAAAACACATGAACGGAATTCAACCAAACTTGGTAGGAATCATCCTTAGGGGTAGGGGATCCAAAGTAGACCATGGGGTGGGGGGGGGGGGGGAATTATGTTAATTTCTAACATCATCTCATGTACATTCTCCTAGTTGTTTCAATTTCTAACATATCTCCTGGTGGTGCTAGAGAGAACATGCACCAGATATGAATTGATCCACATCAGGTGAGCGTCGTGCCCCTGGGGCTCTTGTTAAACATTGTAAGAGTCGTAGTATTTTAATTATTTTCCGGTGCAATTTTTTATTAAATCATCATACCTGTTATGAATATTTTGTATTGGTTTCTCAAAATATCTTTAAAAATGATAATAAGTGGCCTGTGTATTATATTGCTCAATGTGTAGGAGTCTATAAGAGTGGATCAAACAAAAGACGTTCATTTGGTCACATTAATAATGATCTAGTCACATAAAGATATTAATCTAGACGCACATTGATTAAAAGGGGTTTGTTTGGAAATTGGACCATTCGACACTCCTCATTCTAGAATATTTTCGTCAATTATTATTAAGTTATTTATTCGTAATGGCATGGCATTTCCAATTCTGTGGTCAGAATTGATCATTGTAATTTAACATTTACCATACTATTCAAATATGGTAACCACAAAAAGAGACATTAATTTCTTGTGGCTATTTATTGTTCATTTATGTGAAGATGCGAAGAAGCAATCTTGATGAAAAAGATACGTATATAATTATTCTTTCTGTGCACAAATTAACTTTTTGCTTTGTGCTCCAAGAGCATGTTGTTCCTGTTTGTGTCCTCAAAGTGAAAGTTTATTATTATGAACTGTCCGAATTAGAAAAATAATGTTATTTTTCACACGGTACCTGACTTGATCTCCAGAAAATGCCACAACGATACTACCCATTTCACCTAATTACAAGGGCCAGTATTTAACCCTTTCTGTGTCACTTGGTTTACCATTCAAATCAATTGGATCGGATTAAGCACAAATCTTCTGTGGCATTAATGCTTAGGTACATGTTCCCTCTCATGCTCCATGGGTGGGTGGGGTGGAGGAGGGGGGGGGGGGGGGGAGGGATTAAAGTCTGAAAGTAAATTAATGCCCACTTAAAATATCCAATAAATGTGACATTGAATATTCCAGTGATTTTCCTGTGGAGGAAAGGAAAACAAAGACTATTTCCATGGTGGCAAGGTGTTATGAATCATTTGCACATCTTATAGTCATCATTAAAAAAGATTGGGAAAAAAAAATTGTCAAATAGAATCAAAGAAAAAAGACAAATAGATTTAGGGGCTGACCATTACTATATACATATACTATATAATATTTGTTTCCCTTGAAAAGTGTTTCTCATTGAAATATGTATTAAAGGAACCTGTACATAAAGACCACCTGCTCATAAAGACCGCTTTTATTGTCTCCCTTGAGTGGTCTCTATTGACAGGTTTCACTGTATTTGGGATTTGTAAAAGTGTGACCAAGCAAAGGCTGTACGTAACACCAGGGTTCTTGTTCTTATGCAACAGAGATTTCCTGATCCAAAGGGGTCGGTTCTATTTTTATGTGGTGTTTAATCGCAAGTAGTTTTGCAAAAATATTCAACATGTTCAAGTTTCATATCACCATTAAGTTTGCGCCTTTATTGATTTCATTTTATCCAAGAACCTAATCATATCATTCCATATTGTTTAGATATAGATTTTTTAAAACATATCTAATTGTGATTTTCAATTGTCAGGACCAGAATAGATATGATTAGAACAAGTATAGCAGTGTAGGATAAGATATTTTAAGGCAGGAATATTTAGTGCAGGCAATGGACAATGACTTTATACATATTGGCCCATATTCTGAACTCCGGTTTAACTTTAATCAAGGTCTAAGTGCGGTTTAAACCCAGTCTAAACCGGCCCTTTAAACCAGAGTTAGAAAATCACATTTTGTACTCCAGTTTAATTTGAACTCCAGTCTAATGTGGTTTAATTTTGTACAGAAATTTAGGCTGGACTTATGGTTTAAGTCAGTTTTACTTAATTAAACTCTGATTAAACTTGGAGTTTAATTTGGAGTTTAGGTTAAACCGGAGTTTAGAATATGGGCCATTGGGGTCAATCTTAACTAAAGGTTTCTGGTTAAAAACTATGTCAGTGTGCTAATGTTTTTAGTTAAAGCATTTATTTTTTTAAGGATATTCCAATAGTTTAACATCCTATGAGACACATGGTCCATGAGACTGAAAGCCAACAAGACCGACAGCTCAGTCTCGGTCTCATGAACACTTGGATAACTTTTCAGAAGGCCTGTCAATTGTCAGTCTCATGGTCTGCAGCCTTTATTAGTTTTGACAACAATGTTCCAGGTCCTTCAGATGTAAAGGTTTTCATTATGCTGTTGATTCTCATTTTACTTGACCCTTTGTAGATTAGCAAAGCCCTGCTATCTCTAAATGTGACAAATGAAAAAAGAAAAAGCCAGTGGTATATTTCTCTTTTAGAATGGCATATATGGGTACTTCTGGGCCCTGTTTCATAAAACTTGTTATCAATGACAAGTTGCAATAACTGTTATAAGCTACTGAAATCCTTGCATCTGATTGGCTGAGAGCAAATTTGTCGGTAAAAATCCCCGACGACGCTTGATGAAATGCCCCCCTGGTATCCCCCTTCCCTAATAACATCTTAGAACGCTCTCAGGAACAAAGATATAAAAAAAGAGACCCATTTCTTTTACCATAATGAAACATGATCGTTTGGCTGAGTTTTTCCCGTATGATTTGATGTATTTATCCAGTTGAATTTGACCAGTTTACTTAATAGTACATTCAAAGTTAAGGATGGTTTTCTTATAAAATACCATGGTGTTCTAATATTTAATTTATGTATTAATAATTATGTACAATTACATCTCTGTGGATGGAATCCACATGGCATTAATCAATCTTTGATGTGTCGGGCAAGCCTTGGGAAAGCTTTCTTTTCTTGAAGAGCAATTGAGAATTCTGCATGAAATTCAAAAAATTTGAGTAAACTGGTCAATTAACAATGGGCCGGTGTAAAGTAACATTAATTTGATGTTGTACAATTAAATATTGCATACATACATACTAAAGATTTTATCAAAGAAGTATTATATAGACTAGATTATCACAGTCATACCCAGTGGGTCAAATTTGAATATTAGTTGGTATGAATATTATATACATTGCAATATATTGATTGATTGTTTAGAATCGTCAGCAAGGCATTGACAACTCTGTTTACAAGATGTAGGTTCATTTTTATTGAATAAAATTCACGAGATTCATTATTTTTTTCAGTTTCAGAAATTTTAGAAATGAAATTAACCTTTTTTCTGTAAGTTGGGGAAAGCAATTTAGCCTGATGATAATAAAATCAAACAAATGGAGAGAGAGAGAGAGAGAGAGAGAGTGTGTGTGTGTACATGTTTACACATTCAAACCGATGACATCGAACAAAGAGAACCTTGGCTTATCTGTAGTAATTCAATAGGTCATCGGTTGTGGATCAGTGGATAAGTGGATAAGTCCCCGGACTGGTATTATTGTATCCCCCGGCAGTATGCCGGAGGATACTTTGGATTCAGCAGCGTTTCGCCGCCGCCGCCGCCGCCGCCGCGTCACATTCTTGTGTGCGCTCTAGCGGTCACATTTCTCGACGAATTTTTTTCAAACTTCCTGTGGACGTGTATCTTGGTAAAATCTGGACCCCTATAGTTTCTGGTGATGCTGCCCCCAGTGTTCCGTCTTTTATAGTGTAAAAGGCCATATTTTTGGGGATAGTTTGTGTGCGCTCTAGCGGTCACATTTCTCAACGGATTTTGTTCAAATTTTGTATGGAGGTGTCTCTTGGTAAAATCTGGAACCCTATAGATTTTGGTGATGCTGCCCCCAGTGTTCCGTCTTTTATAGGGTCAAAGGTCATATTTTGATAGATGTCTTGTACTCTTGTGTGCGCTCTGGCGGTCACATTTCTCAACGGATTTCGTTCAAATTTTGCATGAAGGTGTCTCTTGGTGTAATTTAAAAACCTATAGTGTTTGGTGATGCTGCCACCAGTGTTCCGTCTTTTATAGGGTCAAAGGTCATACTTCAGGGCATGGCGTGAGTGCACTCTGCAGGCCACATTTCTCAACGGATTTTGTTCAAATTTTGTATGGAGATGTATCTTGGTATAATCTACACATGTTTAATTTTTGGTGATGCTGCCCTCATTGTTCCGTCCTTTATAGGGTCAAAGGTCATTTGTCCATTTCTTGCACTCTTACTTCTGCATTTCTTGACGGATTTCGTTCAAATTTTGCATGAAGGTGTTTCTTGGTGTAATCTAAAAACCTATAGTTTTTGGTGATGCTGCCACCAGTGTTCCGTCTTTTATAGGGTCAAAGGTCATACTTCAGGGAATGGCGTGAGTGTACTCTGCAGGTCACATTTCTTGATGGATTTCTTTCAAATTCTGTATGGAGATGTATCTTGGTATAATCTACACATCTTTACTGGTTGGTGATGCTGCCCTCATTGTTCCGTTCTTTATAGGGTCAAAGCTCATTTGTCCCTTTTGTGCACTCTTACTTCTGCATTTCTTGACGGATTTCATTCAAATTTTGTATGGAGATGTATCTTGGTATAATCTACACATATTTAATTTTTGGTGATGCTGCCCTCATTGTTCCGTCCTTTATAGGGTCAAAGGTCATTTTTCCAGTTCTTGCACTCTTACTTCTGCATTTCTTGACGGATTTCGTTCAAATTTTGCATGAAGCTGTCTCTTGGTGTAATCTAAAAACCTATAGTTTTTGGTGATGCTGCCACCAGTGTTCCGTCTTTTATAGGGTCAAAGGTCATACTTCAGGGCATGGCGTGAGTGCACTCTGCAGGCCACATTTCTTGATGGATTTCTTTCAAATTTTGTATGTATCTTGGTATATCTCTCAACACATTTCTTTCAAATTTTATATGAAGATGTGTCTTGGTGATACCTACACATCTAATTTCTACACCATCCTTTTGTTTGAGGGAGGGGATGGGGAGGGTCTTTGTCCCTCCTTCAAATCGCTGCCAGTGCCGGGGATACATTTAGCATTGCGCGGCCCCAGCAATGCACATTTCTAGTTATTATTAACAATTGGTGAGGTTTATTTCGTCAATGAATTTTTGTGACGCAATTCAATAGTGGAGTCATCGGTTGAAATAAGTCCCCGGACTGTGAACCACGAGGTCCGGGGTTCGATCCCACCGCAGCACTAGCGTCCTTTGGCAAGACGTTAATCTGCATTTGCCACTCTCCACCCAGGTGTTAAATGGGTACCCGGTAGGATGGCGAAAGTTAATGTCGTTTGCTTAGCATGTGAGCGTCACTGTACTGCCCATTGCTGGAATGCTCCCCAGGGAGTGGAGAATGTGCATACATTGTGTGCGGGCGTGCCAGAATCCAATGACCGGGGTAATAATATTTGTGCGCCTAGTGTGCCTCTTTCAGGCAGATTTGTGCGCTATATAAGTACAAAAATTATTAATTATTATTATTAACAATTGGTGAGGTTTATTTCGTCAATGAATTTTTGTGACGCAATTCAATAGTGGAGTCATCGGTTGAAATTCGAACAATAGAGAACATAGATGTGTGGGTGTGTGAGGATGTGGGTGTGTGTGGGTGTGCGTTGGGGGGAGGGGGGTTGGTCTGTGGTTGAGAATATTTTGGAATGTTCATCACGTATATGACACATTTTCCTTCAGGAAAGTTTGAATATGGAAAATCCATAACGTAGATGTGTCCAGGGGACTCGATCAACAACAACAACAACAAAGAGGAAAAAAATAGGGATAATTGTAGCTACCCCCGCTGAGCGATTGTTGGACCTGGCATAGTTTTGAATCGATTTCTAGCAGGGGAAAAGGCATTTTGGCCCCCTTCCATATTTAACAGTACTAGATCCGCCCCACTCATCCGTAACAAGTCAAATCAAAGATTTTTTTTTTCACCCGATGATCGACATCATCCGATAGCCTTGATGAGACGTCAGTAGAGATGATATTGTCGTGTGCATTTCTGTGAATATTGTCATACCATGACCTTCGGTAATAATACGTGTCATAAATTTACAAATACATGTATATTGGATGTCGGGTGTGAACTCTTGAGTCTGACGTCATAAGCGAGGGTTTAACAGTAAAAAAATTAGTTTGCCAAGTGAGGGCGCTGTCAAGGCGTGCTGCTATTTTTCCTGTGTTGGGAAGTTTTCGTTCCTGCAACGATGCTATTGATTGTTGTGTAAATTTCGATACAAGCCCAATGATGTAAGTAAATGAATGTGTAATATTGAAGTTTAAGAATCAATCGTTCTATATAATCCATTTTCGTTATATATTGTGATTTTTAAGTGCTATAATTTGTGGTGCCAAATTACTACATGTATATCATGAATACGGTGATAGTGAAAGTGTACGTGAGGGACTACACGTGTGCTATGTAAATTACATGAATAATTAATAGGGTATGAGGGCGTTTACGTTCAAGCTTCGTTGTGTGCCATGCCATGCGGATGGATTATTATGACAAATCTCAGTTTGCTTGAATGTTAATATGAATAGCTATGATATTGAAAAGGCTATATATTGTACATGATATATCACATGTATGCAGAACTTTGGGGTGTATTTATGTTTTATTTAGCTCATATGACACCAAAGATATTGGAATGAGTAAGAAGGTTATTTAGGTATTTCAAGCTTGAAATGACCCTCTAAAGTATCACAGTGCAGAGATATAACAAATTATGTTGATATAAACAAAGTAATGAAAGAATTTACATAGACAGTGAATCTAAGTCAGGTTATGATATGATATTTAGCAAAGGTGTTAATCACATTTGAAAGGAAGTATTTTAATTTGTTAATGGATGTAAACAGTTGAGACATGCTTGACTAAAATGTGTTTTTTCTTGTTTACATTAAATTGCAGACTGAACCTGCATTGCTGCAAGGTATCTCTTCATGGTGTTTGTCATAGTTTGTCGTCAATGGTGTCTGAGTTGGGGATAGTTCGTCACATTGGATTTAATTGCCTGTTTTAAAATCCTTAATGCGTTTTCTTCATCACTGCCCATGAGATGCTTTCATTTTACCCTCGAACTTTGCCACGTCATGATAATTTCAATGCGTACTGTTCAAAGTATATTAATTTGGGATGTATTCAATGATCTCTCTATTCCCTTCAATTACATCCGACGGGAATATAGACCAGGGGAGCGTTTCATCAAGCGTTTTGTCAGTGATTTTTACTGACAAATTTGCTCTCAGTCAATCAGATGCAAGGATTTCAGTAGCTTATCACAGTTGTCGGTAAAAATCAATGACAAAACGCTTGATGAAACGCTCCCCAGTATGCGCGCGTGGGTTTATTTTCCCTGTCGAGCATACATTGTATGCCTTCTGAGATTTAGACCTACTGCTTTGATTGAGAAAATGAGTTAATGCAACAGTTTCCCGATCAGCATTTGTAATGATAATGCTTACAGTACTCAGGTTTGACAAGTGTATGGGCTTTAGAAATCATATAGGCCATGCATGGCTACTTATAACCAACACGTTCCCAGCCTGGTCACAAATTGGTGAAGTTGCCAGTAATATTAACCAAACTTCCTCTTCTCATCCTACCCTCTTCCCTCTCTCTCTCTTCCACTCTCTCACTCTCTCTCTCTCTCTTTCTCTCTCTTTCCCCTCTTTTTCTACCCCTCTCTCTCTTTCTCACACCCACTCTCTCCCTCACTCCCTCCCTATCCCACTCTCTTTCACTCTCACTCTCTTCGTTCTTTTAACACGATCGCAAGGACTTTCGAAAAACCAACTTTTGAAAGGACAATTTCAATACCTTATATCTCATAGAAATCATACATCCTGGTCATGTAGGTGACGGACAAGGCTAATGAAATTGCTTAAAGTTGATTTTCGAAAGTCATTGCAATTGTATTTTTTATTTCCGCTCTTTTGATTGCCTGTCTTACGCTATATTATGGTATATGTATGGCGCGTGTATTAAATATTTGCCGCTTTGGCTTTGTTGAATTTCACGTTAAGTGACAATCTGTCAGAGGTTTTTTTTTTCTTAATTCCTTCTTTAAAACATAATTTATCAATAAAATAACTCTAAAACCAATCTTTGCTTCTTAACTCAATGGCTTATTTCCCCTTCCATCCTCTTTAGAATCATAACTTGTGATGTATAGGCTACTTACTAGAAGATGAAATGAATATAAAAGTGTTTATGAAAGAAAGTATGATCAAAGTACTAAGTAGGTTCTTCCAGGAGAACTGACACAGAGAAAGAGAGAGAGAGGGTGTGTGTGTGTGTGTGTGTGTGTGTGAACATGGTGGAGTGAAAGAGATAGAGAGACATAGAGTGGGAGAGTGAAAGAGAGAGAGTGAGTGAAAGAGAGAGAGAGAGAGAGGGAGAGAGAAAAAAATAGAGAGAATGTGTGTGAAAGATTGTCAGAAAAAAACAAAGAGAGAGAGAGAGAGAGGGGGGGGGGGGTATGCAGATAGAAAAAAAGTGGGGGTAAAGAAAGTGAGAAATAACACGACATATTGGTCTTTATACACTGCATCTTCCCCTTCCCCCCCCCCCCTCTCTCTGTCTTTTCTTTCATATTTTTTCGCTATTCGATTGGAGACTGGGGCACGAGTAGATATGTTTTCCTCCTTGTATACTAAAACGTTACATTCTAGATCACTACAAAGTCGGTAACATATCCGTCTATTTGTATCATTAATGTCAACTCCATTTTGCGCATTATATTTCAGCTCAAAATTTCCGGCGGCTACCTCTCCCAGAAAAATATCCGAAAGGCACCTCCTCCTCATTCTCTGAAATCGCCGCCTCTGCCCAGTGCTTTACTAGTATATTGTTTTTATTTTTTTTTTAAATCATGATTCCGTATTGCAAATGTTAGATTGCCCTATTTTTTAGTCAAGCCACAAAATGTGCTTTTCATTGATTCTTCCCTACTTTGCCCACGAGTTTGAATGTCGGCTGTCAAACTCTGGAACAATCTCCCGTTTCATATTATTTTCAATTCGTAGCTCTTAGGTTCTGTATTCTGTGCTTACTATTCATTTGTCCCATTTTCTTTTCTATTTTTCCTTTGCTTTCCCATTCTGACTCACTTAATACATTCTAGGATCCGGTGTTTTGCGGCTCGTTTTGATGATCGAATATCATGTAGCGTCCTTATTTCATTCCTTTACTTTAAAGCAGAATTAGATTTTTAAAAGATCATTTTTGAGCGTTTTCAGCTTTTTAGTCAATGATGCTTCACAATCCCCCTGTGACAAAATGACGTCGTAAATTGAAGCAGACAGACCTGTAAGGGTCAAGTTATAGGAAACCAAATTAAGTTTTTGTTTTTAAGGATACCATACATTTACGGGAATCGTTGTACACACTTGGGCTTAACACATGGAAACTATAGACTGATGTGGGCACGGATTCTTAGGAAGGAAAACTTTGTTTTACCTACTGAATTACCACAAAATTTACTGATCTACTGAATTACCACAAAATCTACTGATCTACTGAATTACCACAAAATCTACTGATCTACTGATCTACTGATATTGTTACTATTGTACATTCCGATGTGAGAAACAGATTTGGAGTTCAGTTGAGTGCTAATAAACAAAGATCTATGAAATAACCACATCAAGTCTCGTCAAGGATTCAAATGTAGATGTATCTCTACATTAGTAAAACAAAGTGAACACTTAAGTTCAATGTCAACGGATACGGAACGGATCGACACACGGGACCGCCCCCGGGCGTGAATGATCATTTTGACCTACTTGCGAACACACGCAAGTCAAGTGAGACGTGACACAGTGAGTAATTGAATGAAATGAAAGTAAACTGAAGTGAAATCGGCTACTTGTTACTGATTTGAAAGGATTGGTGTACCAAGTGAAGTGCAATTATGGATGGGAATATGAATGGAATTCCAAATTCCCAGTTGATAAAGGAAGGCAAAGATAAAGAACTACATGTAAACAATGCCAAAGATCAGGAGAGTGGTACCACAAGGGACTTTGTTGACGATATAGAAATAGAGCCTAGATCTGAGCCTGAGTTAGAGTTGGATAATTCACAGATGAAATGGGAAAGTGATGTTAAGGCTCAGTTTGAAGCAATAAAGATCATGAAGATGAAAGAAGGAAAGAGAGGTACAGATCTAGAGAGTGAGGATCGAGATGAAATATATTCCACATTGTCATGTGAATCATCTGCCTCTTCTGCCAGTACTGCAAGAAAGAGACAGAGACAGAAGGAAAGAGAACTTAAAGTTAAGGCAAAGTTGATAGCCCTACAACAAACGGCTGAAATGGAAAAAAGATTAAGAACACTCAAGAGACAACAAGCCATGGAACAGGCTGAACAAGAAATTCGAATTGCTAGAGAAAAGGCTGAGAATTTAAGAAAAAATCAGCTTTTGATGGATGAAGAAGAAGAGATTGAAAGGCAAAAGACTGCTATTCTTTTGCAAGCAGAATTAAAGCTTCTGCAAGAGGAAGAGCTGAATACACAGAAATTTGCAGTAGATTCCTTCAGTGCTCAAGAACAAATAAGAGGAGATCCCTTCCGTGATCGACAACAGAAACAAGAACAAGTTAAAGGTCACACTCTCCGTGATCATGGACGAGAAGAACTACAAACCTTTCACAAGGAACCTGCTAGCGCCGAAGAAGGAACCACCAAACAAATGCTTCAGGAAATGATGAGATTCACGGCTGAAAACAGTCTGCCGTCGCCAGACTTAGAACCATTCAGTGGGGATCCACTCGACTACCTTACATTCATAAGAAATTTTGAATATGTGGTTGAGAAAAGAACTGATGAACCTTCAAGAAGATTAGAGCTCCTACTTAAATATACCAAAGGAGAGGCGCATGAGCTCATTAGGGAATGCCCCCACATACAGCCAAGTAAGAGGGCCTATGAGACAGCCAAGTACATGCTACACAGAGACTATGGAAAGCAGAGTAATATCATAAATGCATACAAAGAAAGGGCAAATGCCTGGGAGCAGATCCGATCAGGAGACAGGCAAGGACTGCGAAAATTCGCAATATACTTAAATAATTGCTCTCATGTTAGAGCAGCAGGAAACTTAGGAGGCATGGACAGTGCAAGTTTCTTGAGAGTTCTGGCAAGCAAGCTACCCTTGTATCTCCAGCAGAAGTGGATATCACGGGTAGGGCTGACTCGTGATATTGCAAACAGAAACCCCACACTCGAGGACCTGGCACAGTTTGTAATGCAGACTGAAAGAAACATTAGTGATCCCATAGTAGAAGGATTGGGATATCAGAGGACTGAGAAGAGTGCTTCCTACAAGAAAGATGAAAAGGAAAAGTCACAGAAGTCGAGGAGCACAAGGGCATTTGGAACAACTACGTCACAACAGGTTAAGGAACAGGACAAAAGGACACCAAGTTGCTCTTTCTGTGGTTCCAACTCAAAGCATGTTATCGATGAGTGCAGAAAGTTCAAAGCCTTGACAGTAGAAGAAAGGTCAGAGGAATGTAAAAGGAAGGGACTTTGCTTTCGCTGTCTCAAAGCAAAGCATCTGAAGAAAGAGTGCAAGAGTCAGATAAAGTGTGATGTCTGCGACAAGATGCACAATACTCTAATGCATGATCCTAGATGGATGAAAGACAAAGAAGGAAAGACAAAGAAAACCACTAATGATGCTTCTACATCTACCGATATGCAAGGTGAAGCTGGAAAGATCTCGTCAGGATCTACTAATGTGAAGAAAGGTGTTGGAGAAAAATTCCAACATACATCGACGTGCATGACAGTGGTTCCAGTCATCGTGAAGCACAAAGGAAGTGACAGATGCATATCAACTTATGCATTCATAGATAATGGGTGTGGAACAGTCTTCTGTGATACAGAACTTACCCAAAGGCTACATGCAAGAACAAGGAAAACCAAGCTAATAGTCAAAACTCTGAATCTTGAAGAAGTGGTAGATACTGAAGTCACTGTGGATGAGCTGCAGATTGCAGGAGTAAATGAAAAGGAATTCATCAATCTCCCACCCATCTATGTGAAAGATGGTATTCCAGTGACTGTTTCAGATGCTCCAACTCAAAGGGATCTGAAACGATGGAAGCACCTGAAGGACATACAATTGCCAGAAATAAGAAATAGCAACTCTATTTCCAGGGTAACTCTGATGATTGGAGCCAACGTTCCGTCAGCATCGATGCCTCTGGAAATAAGAGCTGGCGACTTGGAGGAACCATACGCTATTCGTTCAAAGCTGGGATGGCTCGTGTATGGCATACAAACACAAGAGCAAGCAGATAGTCACAAAGTCTGTTTCTGTAAACAGCAGGAAGTATCCGTCATTCCTAGACAAGAGGAATTGGAACAGAAGTTCAGGGACTTCTGCAATATGGAATTTACAGAAAGACTGAGTGATCCTAAAGAAGGCCTATCAGTTGATGATAAGAAGTTCTTGAGCATTATGGAGAAATCCATTACTAAAAAGAGCGATCACTATCAAATGGATTTGCCCTTCAGACACGCAGATGTGGCTATGCCCGACAACAGAGACCAAGCTGAAAGATTCCTGGAAAGACAAGGACAGAAATTGTTGAGGAATAAGGATCTTCATCAACAGTATACCACATTTATGGAAGATTTGGAAAGACAAGGCTATTCTGAGAAGGTTCCAAAGGGAGACTTGAACAGAAGTGATGGAAAGGTATGGTACATCCCGCACCATGGAGTATTTCATCCCCAAAAGCCGGGAAAGATTAGAGTTGTCTTCAATTGTCCTATCAGCTACAAAGGAAGGTCTCTTAATCAGGAACTCTTACAAGGACCAGATCTTACCAATAGATTGCTTGGTGTCCTCCTCAGGTGGAGAAAAGACAAGGTGGCTATAATGGCAGATATACAGTCAATGTTCTACCAAGTGAAAGTCACGCCAGACCAGTGTGACATGCTACGTTACCTGTGGTGGCCTCAGGGAGATATCACCAAAGAGCCGGTAGCCTACAGAATGCTAGTCCATCTTTTCGGGGCAACGTCTTCTCCAAGTTGTTCGAATTATGCCCTGAAGAGAACAGCAAAGGACCATGAAGAAAGTGCAAAGAAAGAAGTCCTAGATGCCATACGTAATGACTTCTATGTTGATGATTTTCTTAAGTCATTGTCAACCCCAGAAGAAGGCATTGCTCTAGCTGAATCATTGAGACAACTGTTGACCAAGGGAGGCTTCAAGTTAACCAAATGGTCAAGCAACAGCCGAGAGGTCTTGGATTCCATTCCAAAGGAGGAACATGCTGTTGAATTGAAGGACTTGGACTTACAAAGGGAAACTCTTCCTACAGAACGAGCTCTTGGCGTAAGATGGGATCCAGAAAATGATCAGCTAGGCTTCAAACTGAAAGAAATGTCTAGAAAGGCTACTCGACGAAACATTCTATCAGTAATGAGCTCAATCTATGATCCCTTCGGGATAGCAGCACCATACGTTCTGAAGGCTAAGATAATTCTACAAGAGTTATGCAGAGCCAAGTTGGACTGGGACCAGCCAATCCCTGAAAAGCAGAAAATGGAGTGGGAACGTTGGATGAACGAGCTGAAAAATCTTGATCAGGTGAAGATTGAAAGATGTCTGAAACCAAAGAACTTTGGTAAAGTGACAAACAGACAGCTGCACCACTTTGCCGATGCTAGCCAAGATGGTTATGGCGTTGTGACCTACTTGAGACAGACAGATGAGAATGAAGAGGTTCATGTGGCATTTTTGACAGCTAAAGCCAGAGTTGCCCCCCTAAAGCCTCACACTATTGTAAAGATGGAGCTGACTGCTGCAACACTTGCAGTGAAGCAAGACAATATGATCAAGAGGGAAATGAATATGGACTTGGATGAGACAGTATTTTGGACAGACAGTCAAACAGTTCTCAAATACATTGCCAATGAAACCGCTAGGTATCCAGTGTTCGTGACGAACAGACTGAGTATCATTCGAGATGGATCAGAGACAAATCAGTGGAAATACATTCCTACCAGGTTGAACCCTGCAGATCACGCATCCAGGGGATTGGATGCCAGTGAACTAACCCAGAAAAGGGAATGGCTTGAAGGCCCAGAATTCCTGAAGCAGTCTGAGGAAACATGGCCATCTGAGGGTGTGAAGGCTCCAGCTGGAAAAGAGATAGCTGATGATACTATGTCAGAAGATGTGAATGAGACTCACATTCATGCCACAGTGATAAACAAGGAAGATCCCATAAATGCACTCCTGTTGCATTATTCTGACTGGGATAAACTGAAACGAGGAGTTGCCTGGATAATGAAGTTCAAGAAAAGGCTACAAGGAAAGGTGAAGGGAATAGATGGCCATTCCAGTGAAATGTTCAACCTGACAAATAAGGACATTGAAGATGCTGAAGTCGCAATTGTGAAACAAGTGCAACTTGAGTCATTCTCAGAGGAAATGAAACGACTGGCTTGTCACAGAGAAGAGAAAGGAGTACCAAAAGGCTCCACCCTTAGTAACCTTGATCCAGAATTAAGCAGTGGGTTACTCAGAGTAGGTGGAAGGTTGCAGAATGCTCAGATTCCAAGCAATACTAAACATCAATACATCCTACCAAAGAAGCACCATGTAACCACTCTTATAATGCAGTACATCCATAGGAGAGTTGGTCATCAGGGACAGAATCACATGGTAGCTGAATTAAGGCAGAAGTTCTGGGTGGTAGGAGCTGGAGTCTTGGCACGAAACATAGCCAGGAAATGCATCATTTGCAGAAAGAACCAAGGAAAAGCTGGTTATCAGAAAATGGCAGAACTTCCAAGAAGCAGAGTTCAGAGTAATGAGCCAGCATTCACCAGAGTTGGCATGGACTACTTCGGTCCTTTTGAAATAAAGTGTGGAAGAAGCATGAGGAAAAAATATGGTGTAATCTTCACGTGCCTCTCCTGCAGAGGGGTGCACATAGAGGTTGCATCAAGTCTAGACACAAGCTCCTGTATTGAGGCTATTCGTCGCTTCATCAGCCGTCGAGGACCTGTGACAGAGATGTTCTCAGATAACGGTACCAATTTGGTAGGGGCTGAAAAGGAACTGAAGCAAGCATTAAAGGAGCTGAATCAAGACCAGTTGATCAACTTTCATGCAAACCATGGCATGAAATGGCACTTTAATCCCCCTGCTGCTTCCCATCAAGGCGGAGTGTGGGAACGTCAAATCAGAACTATCAGAAAGATACTGTGTGCAATCATGGGAGAGCAGTATCTAAAGTCCTACCAGAATGAGGAGCAACTTCATACACTTATGTGTGAAGTGGAGGCCATCATAAATAGTAGGCCTCTTACTCGATGTTCAGACAACCCAAATGATCTGGATGTAATCTCACCAAACAGCTTGCTGACTATGAAGGGTTCCATGATGCTACCCCCAGGGATCTTCAACGACAAGGACATCTACGCCACGAAGCGATGGAAGCAGATGCAGTACTTGGCCGACCTTTTCTGGAAGAGGTGGGCCCGAGAATACTTACCTTCTCTACAACGTCGACAGAAATGGCTGCAGCCAGGTCGAAACCTGCAGGTCGGGGACATAGTACTCATCGTAGATGAAACAGCACCCAGATGTTCCTGGTCTATGGCCCGGGTTCAGGAGGTTATGCCAGACAACAAGGGGTTCGTCCGCAGAGCGAAAGTGAAAACTGCAACAACATCGCTAGTAAGGCCAGTAACCAAATTGTGTCTTCTACTGGAGCAGGAAATTTGAATGGAGTTTGCCTTATTTTGTGATGGAAATGTAAAGGATCCATTTTATGTGAAAGTGCCTTTAAGGAAGCTTTGAAAATATATAGGTGCAAGATAAGCACTAAATAGTTTGTGTTTGATATGTGCAAAGATGTCTACAAATTAGTTGTGTATGGATCATTATTGGAGAAGTACAGTAAGCGATGAATATGTTTTGCATCATTATTCCAGGAGGATATCATGTAAATGAAGCGATTTTGTGTTTGGATCAAGCGATCAAGTGGAATTCAGAGCATTAGTGAAAATTGAAATATTGATAAGCCCTTTTTGGCTAATTTTGATAGCAGTTATTTGTGATAATGAGCCACTACAGGATCAAATCATGCTTAATCGCAATTTTGCATTGGATCAACACATGTGAAGTTGTGAACTTGTGCAGAACGACATCATGGCAACTCGCGAATTTGCACAGGATGAATTTGTCAACCCGCGAATTGCAAGGGAACAAAAGCTTTACGCGATTTCAAGAGAGAACGCTTATACTGAGAAGACGTAATTTCAAGAAATTGAATTATGATAAGTCAGAACCAAATATTTGACGCTTAACAAGAACGATAAAGATATGGACATGAACTGAAACGAACTAGTGGACATTCAAACTGTTGAAGTCGAACTCGGTGAAATGCTGTTTTCAACTGTTTGTTTTGAAATATGATGTTTTACCATGCATAATGTGAACTATTTTAGTTTCGGTATCTCTTTGTGTTATCATAGATTGAGATGCTTATTTAAAGGATGGTTTATATACATGGTATATTGTACACAAAACAATGATAAAAGGAATATTTTGTTGGAGAAATTGTTCAAGATCATGGCTGAAATGGATTCAGAAGTAAAAATCTGTTATACAGTATTTTGTTCATAATTATAATACATACCAAAAGAGGAAGATTCAAATTGGGATAAAGGGATAAATTATTTTAGAAATAGTGCATCCGTTTCCATAGAAACCATATTTTATGTGGTGTAAGAATATTTACATGATATAAAGGTATAGCTATGATGTGTCTGCAGTGTAGAGCATTATCAGGAAGTTCAGATTGTGCTATATATTTCATATCATTACAACATGTTATAATAGGTTGAAAACTGAAGTTTGATATGTTTAAGTGAAATGAAGAATTTTATTCAGTCATACTGTGTGCAAATGGCAGAGACATTTGCATGTGTTTAGTAGTCAATCCACAATTTGACTTCACGCACCCAGGTATACTTTAGACAGTTTAATAGAGGCAAACAGAACCAGGTTAAAATGTTTTTGGAGGTGCAAAGTGATGTACAGGTATTACACATATGAAGATAGTAAAATGCAGTGTTATCTATCTTTTATTTGTTGTTTGAAAGTACATCTAACTATGTGTATACACATGTTTATTTCAGTTCATTTGAAGGTGTTTGGAAAGGTTTTATGTTTATGTGAAAACAAGCGACAAAAATACATAGTTGATCAGGTGCAACTAATGATTTAAATGGAGATAGTTTACACCTTATATTCGTTTAACAGTTTATGTAAGAATATATTTCTCTAGAAACATAATAGAGGCAGTAAAGCAGCCACTAACCATTCCTGTTTTGGATTTCGTATCACTGGTTTTATCTGAGATATATTTTGAAAAGCATTTATGACAAATTTGTGTTTTAATGATTTAAGTACATGCAGGTAATTTGATTTTGGTAAAGTTTTGACAGCTATGAGTTGATATTGTAAAGTTATATTTAAAGTTATAGATGATGCATGATTATTTTGTAATAGAAACTTGTGTTCAGTTGATACATGAATGTTTATAACAGGGATAAAGCTTGATTTTAGGATTGAGTATATTCCATGCATTTAGATAGTAGAAATTTGCAGAGTATAGAGATAAAAGCGTTATATCTCACTGTGATTCTGATTTATTTTGGAATAATTAGGTTCAACATATAAATAGAAAGTGTTTGAATTTAATGTAAAAGGTTATGAGACATTCAGTTCAGAAAATATTTCGTAAATAGGTTGATAATAGACAATAGTTGTTGTTTATAAGTTGGCATATTTTATTCATTGACATTAGTGATGAACAGTGTAATTTTGGTTCAGTAGATGTTTATCGTTGCATCCTTTTAAAGACTGCAACTGGGGGAGGAATGTAAGGGTCAAGTTATAGGAAACCAAATTAAGTTTTTGTTTTTAAGGATACCATACATTTACGGGAATCGTTGTACACACTTGGGCTTAACACATGGAAACTATAGACTGATGTGGGCACGGATTCTTAGGAAGGAGAACTTTGTTTTACCTACTGAATTACCACAAATCTACTGATCTACTGATATTGTTACTATTGTACATTCCGATGTGAGAAACAGATTTGGAGTTCAGTTGAGTGCTAATAAACAAAGATCTATGAAATAACCACATCAAGTCTCGTCAAGGATTCAAATGTAGATGTATCCCTACAGACAGACCTGTTGCACGTTTGTAGATGAAGAAGGCGACGTGCATCAATACATCATTGTCCCGATTCTGAGGTTTCTCTTTCGGTAATAGAAACGTGACGGATTGTGCATGAGTGTTATTTACATAGAGTGTGTCTACTGGCTGTTATTTTTACCAGCTAGCGCTTTGATTCTGATATGATGCTCGGTGTTCTGACATTATGCTCCGATGAAATAAAGCTCAGAGCTTTATTTCGTCAAAGTCATATGGTTAGGGTTAGGGTTGCAATTGGATTTTAGGTTACACTGTAAAAAATTGCCGTAGGAATTTACAGTAAATTACTGGCAACCCGCTGCACAGTAAATTACTGTATTTTTCACGGTATTGTACTGATTATTCTACAGTTAAACTGTAAAATGCAGTATATAACTGTAAAAAAAAATATTTAACTGTAAATGATACAGTATTTTACTGTGCAGCCGGGTTGCCAGTAATTTACTGTACTTCCTACAGTAATTGTTTACAGTGTAGGTTTAGGGTTATGGTTTGGGTATATTGTTTGATTCAAGGTTTAAGTTTAGAATTCGATTAGTGTACGAAATTACATATAATTTCCCACACCTGTTTTTCCCTTCATACTTTTCCCCCTTTTCTTCTTCTTCTTCTTCTTCTTATTCTTCTTCTTTTTTTTAATAACAAAATTCGATGGAGTGGTGGTTGGGCGGGGGTTGGGGGAGGGGGTTGGAGGCGAACCCCGGTGTTAACCTTATCTTATCATTGATAGAACAATAAGCCTACTTTTTCCTTATTTTGACAATTGATGATTGATGTATACTGATGTTATATTAAGTATTATCAAGTTTGTAAACGTTGTGATATAGTTGTACTAGTTATACTATGAAGAGCGTACCAAATGCTAGTTATTATTATTAGTAGTATTTATTATTATTATTATCATTATAATTAGGCGACACATCGTAAGCGTTGTGCATTAATGCTTTTCTAACGTTTTAGCCCATAAATTCACACACAATCTTCTTTAAAGTATCACCTTTATGTATTGATGTCCAAATGAAGACATTTTCTAGAGTTATTCGACACTGTTGCCCAATTGCTCAAAATTGCAAGAGTTACCCCGTTCTTCAGAGTCGCTATTAAAAAAACCCCTTCATGTAGGCTTGCATGTGACCCATAAAACCATTGCTAATGGAAATAATTATTCTTGCAACTCCATTAAATTTGTCTGCTCTTCCTCTGAATTGATCACTTATCTATGGCTCCTCATTTCAAGGTTGTCACTGAAGTACTGGTTTACAAAAATGGTCTAATTACAACAGTCGCTTCATCGGCAAAACATTTTACTGCAAAAAATAAATTCTAAACACAAAGCATATGAAGGCAGATATGTAAATAACAACTCTTACATCAAAATGTCAAATGTAGCAGAATGTCCATAAATCTATCTTGAGTTGCTTTTTGGAAAGTATGTTGGAAATTTTCAGGGACAAGGTGAAACAAGTACATTTAAAGTGCAATTAAAATATGGCAATGTTATCATTTTCATTATTAGTATGTTCAAAAGAAACATTTTTCTTTCTTTCTTGTATTTTGTTGTTTTCTTAATTTCGCGTGTGCATTTTAAGGGAAAATGTCATTAACAAACGAATTTACGCCCCCATGCTGGTTATACGCCACTGTGATCAAACCAGACCCTTTAATAGTCGGCGTGCCACCTATCATATATACCCAACTATAATGCCAAACCGTTTCTTTTAGCCTGACTGTTTTACTATCTTTCTTTTATTTTCAATATTAGTTTTTGTCTTTCCCAAAATATCACAATTCAACATAGGGTGTGTGCTTGTCATGATGACGTGTTAGAAAGCAAGTATACAGCCAACCACCATATATGCGCGAATTATTCTGACGTATACATTCAGCTCACCGACCCTATTCTGTGGCGACAGAAAGAGTTATTCACCTGTATTCATCTGGCTTGTCGGGCTCCTTGAGTTCGTGAGAACGTTAGTATTATTTTAGCTCCCGTTATTACAAAACCGGCTGGCAATAAGCCTAATTTCCCCTCATGTTTCCAGGCAGCCAATCAAACCCCGTTATTATTTTTCGGGGGTTTTGTTTCTTTAGTTTCCCATTATATCATTCGATTTCGGCTTTCATTTCATTCTTTCGGTATACTCTGATGAGTGCAAGGCGAAAAGCTTTAATAATAATAATAATATTCCGCTTTTATATAGCGCCTAATACATGGTTGTGTTTCTAAGCGCTTTACAGATATATTATTACAGATATATTATTAGTACGCCTATCTTCAACACCATGGTGTTTTCTGACGTATATATCCCCCCAAACCCACAAAAAACCCACAAACAAACAAGCAAAAAAAAAAAACCCAACAAATAAAATGTCTACTACCAAAGCAATTCCTATTCCATTTATCATTACTTATCACCTCTTTCCTGTACTAAATTTGTGAATAAATCTCACGAGGCGTGTATCATTATTACTTCATGCACGAATAGTAAAATAGAAGTATTCTTATCTATATTATCCATGTCAATACATAAACAAATATTTCAATACAGCTTCTGAATATATTCGTCCGGAGACTTACCCATCTGACCATGAGCTCTCTACATAAATATTCACTACATGTATACACTGCGTCCCAGAAAAAAAGCAAAACCCTAAAACAAACGGTTGTTGTTATCAAGCTATGAGCTCTGAATAAAATTATCTTTGTCCCATGAAGTGATGGCATCAATCCGTTTATGCATTACCGTGCCCCATCGTTTTGAAAGTGACACGTAAAAACTCAGTTGTGTCAGAGTTTGATAAAACCGTGAAAACGTTAGAATCACACGCAAACATGACCTGAAAGAAACCGAAACTTAAGCCATATGAGAAGATTGAATTCATGTGCTTCTTTTAATAGTTATGACCAGGGTAATATCCCCATTATGAAATAAAGGATACTAGTAGTCAGATTAATGTTGATGGTAGGGGTAAAGCATCTACATATTTCTTGGTTTAACATGACAAATGTTACCTGAAATGGTTATGAACAGCGATTGTTTGAATTTTCAGAACCGCAACTTCTTTAAAGAGCATAGCAAGGTGATATTACTACCGTGAAATGAAATTAAAGGGTACATTCCATTGTAATAAAATGGAAAAGTATGGTATAAAGGGCACATAAGGCAGTAACATGACCAGAATAGGGAAATTTGCACCTCAGAATGGGCACCTTTTTCATCAAATGAGGGACACTTTTTCATCTCTCATGGGGCATTTATACTGATTAAGGAAAATCTAGGGTGTACGTCCCCTGCCTCCTGTCAGTGGGCATTGGCACATATTTTAAAAGTAATTCGGATTTTCAGATTCAGATTTATTCACCGTTTTCAATCACATTAACACAATACTGTAACTTAAAATAAATACAATAACAACAGTAACATAACAATAATATTTTTTCCATCGATGTGGGCACATATCAATAAGTAAAGTATATGATGCACAAATAATGACCTAGGTGATGTTGAAAAAAAAGTTGGACATGTTTAAAAGCAAAGCTTGTATGTTACATGTCCAGAAACGTATATAACTTAATTACGATTGGGTCGTTACTCGTTCAATGATATTAAATTCATAAAGCATCATTACGAGCAGCGAATTATTGATAAGAGAGAATTGATAAGTGAGTTGAGGCAGAAGGACAATTACCTCAATCCACAAGAAAAACTAAAGCGTGAAAGTTATGAATGCACAAAATCACACAGTGGAAGTATTGTGTATCATCTTTTAAAACTTGAATTTAATTTATGACATGTTGGCTTGTGATCCTAACGTTTTCTGTATATTATAATTCATCGACATTTGTGTATTCTCATGCTCTAAATCTATAATGACCTAGGTGATGTTGAAAAAAGTTGGACATGTTTAAAAGCAAAGCTTGTATATTACATGTCCAGAAACGTATATAACTTAAAGTAGAACACTGATGATTTTAAATATTGGCTTAATACTTATTATTGCATAGATGGCATAAATTAAACAAGGTTATCCAAATTTAAAGCTTGGAAACATTTGAATTAATGATTATTATCAATTATAAAACGGTAAAATACAGACCCCGATATAGCAGCTGAAAAGCTCCTTGAACGCTGCTGAGATGTGTGACGACACAAGAGGGGCGAGTCCTGTCTAAGCAGACGATGTCCCATAACATTATACACATTTTTCAGTGCCTGTTTTGTCATCTCCTCTTCACTTATTTCTCTTACTTGACTAGCGTCAGTCTTAATGTTAGTCTGTTGCCTCACTCTTAACTTCGTGTATGGTATTATTTTGATGAAAAATGCAGCGTTAAAAAAATAAAGGAATCAGTCACTTGTAAACAAAATAAGACGCCATTGTATTTTCAGCTGCTTGCACCGCGGCATGTTCGGCGTTTCAAGAGGGAACGAATACCATCCAGCTATTATTCGCAGGGCTTTTCAATTTGAAAATGGGGTTTATTTCATTGATCATTGACCCTTCTCCTGTGTATTTACAATCAAACGGTTTTAGTTATCAGAATCAGTTCACTTTCCCTTTCCGAATGGTGTGAAATAAGGTCATGTTTAAATGTACCAAACTCTTTATAATTTGATAAATAATTGCATTGCAATTACGTTCATTCATTATAGGACGTCGTCTGCTTAAGCAGGATCGATCCCTCGTATGACGACATCAAAACATCGCTATATTTCTGGCGAATCCTCGGATATTCCACATGCTGAGAAGAGCTTTTATTTATGTTGTTTTTATAATCATCATATACGCAGTTGATATAAAACTTATACGATTGCCATCTGTAAGCTTCCCAATTTCTAGTGATACATTAATTGCCATATTTGTGATTTTCTTGAGTGTTCTACTTTAATTGCGATTGGGTCGTTACTCGTTCAATGATATTAAATTCATAAAGCATCATTACGAGCAGCGAATTATTGATAAGAGAGAATTGATAAGTGAGTTGAGGCAGAAGGACAATTACCTCAACCCACAAGAAAAACTAAAGCGTGAAAGTTATGAATGCACAAAATCACACAGTGGAAGTATTGTGTATCATCTTTTAAAACTTGAATTTAATTTATGACATGTTGGCTTGTGATCCTAACGTTTTCTGTATATTATAATTCATCGACATTTGTGTATTCTCATGCTCTAAATCTATGCACACATAATAAATCAATAGTATCTATGGTGTCATCATTTTGTAGACTCGTAGCAGATAACGCCTTAACTTCATGACACGCTATTATACAGGGTGTCCCTGAAAGATGAAACCCAGGTTCATGGGTAGATTACTAAATAATTTCCAATCATTATTTGGTTAATGTACTCATCACTGGAAAGCTCAGTCTCTCTTCTTTCAATTGACACCAAGGACATGATCACTGAATCACGCATGATCGAATTCAGACACTCTAAAGTGGCAGTGTCAGAAACCCATTTGTTCAAATTAATCGAATTGGCGAAATTTGGTTCATTATGATTTTTAACAAGATATGAAATGATTCAGGAGTATTGATTATTGAAAATAAACATCATTAAAAAGCTCAAGGTCTCATCTCTCATATGAGACCATAATGATGGAAGGATGATGCAGGAAATTGAATGAGGCAGCTTAACCATTTGGATAAGCTGCCTTAACCAAATGGTTATTGTATTTTATGGAAAATGTGGAAGACGAGTATTTTTAGATACTTAAGAACCCCGTATCATTTCCGTCTTTTCATAAACCATAATGAACCAATAACACCCATCCAATTATTTTGAACAATTGAGTTTCTGACACTGCGTGTGTGTAATTGGGTTTTTACAGACGTGTAATCAATCAGATATGATTATTTACGTCTGGGGACCGACCTTTAACGTCACCATCCGAAAGACGTGACTCAGTCTCGAACCTGGGTCCGCTGAATCAGTTTATAACTTCCACTGTTAGCTGGATTACAGGCGCACGCCACAACGCCCAGTTGTTTAGACTGTCTGAAACCGTTAATTGATCATACTTTTTGGTGTCAAATGACTGGAGAGAAAGCTTTTCAATGGTGTGTACATTAATCAAAATAATTTGGAGTTATTGAGTAATTTACCCATAAACCTGGGTTTCTTTTTGTTCAGCGACACCCTGTATAGGCATATTCAATTTGTTATATCAACTGGTTTCCATCTACTGCAACTTCTTTCCTATTCTCAATTTCGTTATCTGGACCATTCCAAATAACGTATTTAAAGGTCCACTGCAACCCAAATGCAAGTTTATTTATGTTGATGTGCAGGGATGCATTCAACTCATATTTTGTTATTCAAACATCTAAATATGTTTCATAGATTTTTAAATATTTTTTGAAATAATTTTCTCAAACATGCTAAGCTCCACCCTAAAAAAATGCTCCAGATCTCATTCCTGCAGTGACATCATCTGTCAATCATTAGTGAGCTAAGGAGAGACAGTGGTATATAGCTTTGCTAGAGATGACCATCTGTTCTATTAGACCATATAATGCCTACATAGTATTTGCTATGTCAGACATGCTGTAGTATCACCAGGAAAAGAATGGTAATGAGTAGGCATTGTTCAAAAGCATGCAATTCTATTGTGAGCATGTGCTGAGCTGGGGGAAGTAATATCCACTGTCTATTGTAGAATGTTAGTGTAGCTGACTGATGATTGAGAGATGATGTCATTGCAGGAATGAGATCTGGAACTTTTTAGGGTGGAGCTTAGGAGGTTGGATAAAATATTTTAAAAAATATCTTAAAATCCATGAAACATATTTAGATGTTGGAATAACAAAATATTAGTTGTATGCATCCCTGCACATCAACAGCAAAAAAAACTTGCATTTGGGTTGCATTTGGTTGCAGGGACTCTTTAAATAAATCTGATAAAACAGAGATTAGTTTTTATTGTTTTCCGGGTGTTTCGGATACTAGCAGCCGGCTCTGCCCCTTTTGCTACGTTACACTGTATCGATCAATCGCTAGGCCTATAATTTAAATCTGTTGCAAAGCTTGTCAAATGGAAATGAGTATGAACAGAGGCGGCGGAGCGTTGGGTTCGGACATTGAAAGTGGGGTGCACCTTTTGTTTGGCGAACAAAAGGTGCCCTTCCACTTCCATTGTTCGTGCCTATACGTTCCGCCGCCTCTGAGTATGAATTTTTATTTTAAAAGTGAAAAATCAATAAGTTGATGGGAGATCTTCTTGCCTGTATCCATTCAAAAGGCCTTCATGATATGCAGCCACTGATAGATGCACTTGATACAGAAGTTGCATATATAAGATCATATCTCCATCCATGGTTAAAACCTTTCAACATTGCTGTAGCTTTTTGTATAATGAAGACCTATAGAAATTTACGTTATATGAAAGTATGGCTTATTGAAAGGGTTAATGATTAAACAAAATATTCTAGATTAATCATGGGATTCAAAATCTTAGGTCATTTCCTATCCTTCTGTTGTTTCCCCCAAACCTTTTATATAAAACAATTATACATCAAAAATTATTGTGATTTCCTTCCCAATACACCATTTCAATGAGAAGCTCTTTGATTTCAGTGTTTATTTTTTCTATGAACAGTTTCTTTTAGATTGCATATTGATTGAAACCCGATATGGTGACCGTGCTTTTTCATCTATTGCCCCCACCCTCTGGAACAAACTCCCACCCCATATTCAAAATGCCCCATCCATTGAATCATTCAAAACCCTTCTTAAAACCCACCTTTTTAATCAATCATAGTATACTGGAGGCGCACACAAGTAGTTTCATTTAACTGTATTGTATTAGTAATATTTTATTTCATATTGTTGCTTTTAAGCTATTGGATGTACCATGTATACTGAGTTAGACAGACCACCTGTGCGCTTAGAAACGCCCGTATAAAGCGCCCTATAAATGTAATTATTATTATTATTATTATTATTATTATTATTATTATTATTATTACTATTATTATTATTATAAATGAGACGGTATCAAGTTAATATAAGGGTGTCGGCATACTAACGATTTGTACGCAATCCTTTCAACTTTTGTACTGGGGAGGTGGTATACAGGGTATGATACAAAATCTGTACATGTTGTTATGGATGGCAAGCAATGCAATACATGTACATTTATATGGTCAAGTGGTTCATCCATCCTCTTGACTTCAAATCGTGGAGTTGAAAGTTCGAACCCTTGCCCAATGTTTGTATTAATTCACGAATGACATTTACAGTATGACCTTATGATAAATGTATTATTGGAAAATGAGTGATATAGGAAAATTGATGGCAAGATGCGCTAGTGGAGGCCAGTCCGCCTCTTACAATTTTAACGCAATCCCGGCCAATATGTGCGAAAATCGGGTTCAAAATAGCAAAGATAGAGCATTCATATTTACATCAATATCACGAAGAACAGTGAAAGGCTTATGTATATTGATAACCTCATGAGTTTGCAACAAATATTTAAATAAACTTTGAGGAAGCTGCAAACAGACCAAAAGCAGAAATAGTTCTAACAAGTAGACAATCTTGTTACCTCTCTACAAGGCATTAATTTGTGCTATATGAAATTTCGTCAGCTAATCATACCCAACTAGAACTGAATCTTTACGATGGCCAAAATTGTATCTGATGCTTATGGGCTCGTGGAAGCAGTAGAACGGGACTTACTGCTACTGGAGTTAAGGTTGTCAAACACGCGGCAGCGAATGAGATTCTTAAAAGCTTCTTGAAAGTTCGGATGCTTGAGGCCGTAGATGATGGGATTGATGGAGCTATTGGAGGCCAGTATCATAGCTCCATAGAGGGTAAGGACACTGGTGCCCGGTATTACGAAATTGACTATGCTGGGTGTTAAACACACGGTGAAGATGCAGACAACGACGAAGAGATTCTTGGTGATTTCATATTCGCGTTTCATGAATGCTGCCTGCATCGCCTTGGAATCTGCGTTAGCCTGAGATGTCGCTTTCGGCCCATCGGCTCCGTTGTCATCTGCAAACTTATTGCGAAATCGACGGGTATGTCGCATGACGTGTACAATGATGAGCAGATAAAAGCTTCCAGTAATGATGAGGGAGACGAATATCACACCTGCTTGCAGTAAGACAAAGTAGAATCGCAGGGGGTTGGTGTCGGTGACGGAACAAAGTGAATAATACCGGGAATAACCGACCTCCCCAATACCCAACGAAAGAGGGAGTGATACTGCAGTGATGGACAACACCCAGATTACGACGACCATCATGCCGATCTTTCTCGGCGTGTGAAGACCGCGATGACCTCGGATCGATTTCGAGATAACGTACCAGCGCACGAAAGCGATGGCGGCGAGGGTCATCACGCTTACACCGAGGCACACGGAACTGACACCGGTGACGACTGAGCAAATGATCTCAGGTAGTGGATATTCATCACCACCATCAATCAGGCCTACCACCAAGAAGGGTAAGTTGAGATAAGTAACGAGGTCAGCAACAGTGAGATTGACCACTAGAATGTTTGTAATCGTCTGGAGCTTTTTGGACATGACGACGGCAATGACCACCAGAGAATTTCCAAGCACACCGAGGACCGTGATGATGCAACAGCACGACGCGACGATGAGACGGTGATGGTAGGCGATGCCTGCCATAGGTTCTTTGGTAGATTCCGCAGTGGACATAAGCGCCGATGACCAAAGCAATGTTACATAGTCGATATCGGTGAGTGTGACAGTGTCATATGTAAGATTGGCCATTTTCTCAATATCTTCCATTTCTACTTCGATTTTGTTCACAAACTACCATTCTGTTTACATAAGAATGTAAACATGTTTAGTTATCATGGAAGCTAATTTTCACTTCTTCTTAAATTACTTTTGCTTGAATCAATCTTGCTTACACTCGTTCCCTCTTTTCGTTGGCATTTCCAATATCTGCAAACCGCTTTCCACAGATGCAATCCTGGTATAGATCTTCATGACCATCAGTAATGCAGACTCTCCTTGAACTGTTTGTAAAATGATGTTAAAACAATGAAAATGAGAGTGGTGAATTGATTTGGCTACAAAAGACATGGCGGGCACGAATGGTTTGTCAACACTTCTCTGTTTTACCACTCAAAGTTTAATTACTATCATGGTTATGTCCGCATGGTTTCTAACGTTAATGGAAATGACGGTAGAGTAATAATTATCAATCTATACCCCCAAATTTCTTACCTTGTATATGTACATAATATATATGCATTATTTGTGTGTCAAAATCCGTGACATGAACACGATAAAATGTACGGGGTGTGTTAAGGTGACAATTCTGCAATCTTAAATATAAAATGACGTTCGGATGTAGACTGATCGGTGGTGTAGATTTTGGTTAACCGAGGACCGAGTTGAAGGAACTTTGGGGTCAGACCCCCTATCCAGGGGAAATATTGAATTGAAACCTTTCATTTAAGACTACTTTGACACAAAAAGTTGTATAAAAGCTTAGGTTACCATGGTTACAATAGGCTTATTTTTTCACAAAAATGTTAATTTAAAGGAGAATTAACCCCTGATTACAAATTTACTTATATTGGAAGGTGTAATATATTCCTACTTATTGGCCTAAATCATTTTCTAATAAGATATCAGAAAAGGGTATAAATAAAGATATTCCAACACCCGGTATCGTCTCCTACTCATTTACATGGGGGCTGCCATTTTCTTGATGATTTGGAGTTGTACATGAACCATTGAGAAATGTTCCAGTCAGGAATATATTTTGAATTCAAACCCTAAATTGATTTTCTTCATTACCTAAAATCCCATATGTGACGAAAAATATAAAATGGGTGTTTACATGTATTATAAAAATTAAATCTTTATAATGATACTTTTAAATTGTCTGGTTTTGCTTAACAAAAATCTTTTTTCTTGGGTTTGCCAAACAGAGCAGAACATAATATATGCAGCATGCATTCTGACTTTTCAAGTCCATTATCCGAAAGCAGGTGAATGCATAGTTTGCCGCTATAGATGCTCAGGGAAGAAGCATCAATAAAATTTGAATTAATTTGCTCCTTCCCATACGTCCAGTATCGAGAAAATAGATTTCTATTAAGCGAATATCGATTTTCAACAGAAATATATAAGGAAATCTTCAGTTTAAAAATAAATTGACATATCTATTCTATATTTTTAATCTCAAATGGGTTTTTAATTTTGAAAAAGGCAATTGAGCATTTGGATTAAGAAAATCTTCTTGTACACATAAACAAAATGGCAGCCCCCATGTGCTGCTATCTAGCAGACGATACATATTGCTAGCAGATGATAAATTTTGCTCAGAAAATCTTGATTCGTATCGATCTCGTATATTTTGACGCGAAGCCATATAGTCTAACAAGTAGGAATAAATAACACCTTTGAACACTATCGTCTTTATTAATTTTTTGAGCTTAATTCTCCTTTAAGTAGACAGTGTTCCTATGCATTATAAATAAGATATTAGTCCTATTTATCATCTGTACTCTGTAAACATGCCCACATCACCGACTCTAACCATGTTAAGGCCAGTAGTTCAGTATAAATATGCTATTTGGCAGGACGGTTTTGTAATTTTGTCAGTTCGTTTATTATGAAATCTATATAATCTCTGTTTTCATGTGCTTTAAAGTAGAACGTTAATGATTTTAAATATTGGCTTAATACTTATTATTGCATAGATGGCATAAATTAAACAAGGTTATCCAAATTCAACGCTTGGAAACATTTGAAGTAATGATTATTATCAATTATAAAACGGTAAAATACAGCCCCCGATATAGCAGCTGAAGAGCTCCTCGAACGCTGCTGAGATATGTGACGACACACCCTGGACCAGTCCTGTCTAAGCAGACGATGTCCCATAACATCTTACACATTTTTCAGAGCCTATTTTGTCATCTCCTCTTCACTTATTTCTCTTCCTTCACTAGCGTCAGTCTTAATGTTAGTCTGTTGCCTCACTCTTAACTTCGTGTATGGTATTATTTTGATGAAAAATGCAGCGTTAAAAAAATAAAGGAATCAGTCACTTGTAAACAAAATAAGACGCCATTGTATTTTCAGCTGCTTGCACCGTGGCATGTTCGGCGTTTCAAGAGGGAACGAATACCATCCTGCTATTATTCGGAGGGCTTTTCAATTTGAAAGTGGGGTTTATTTCATTGATCATTGACCCTTCTCCTATGTATTTACAATCAAACGGTTTTAGCTATCAGAATCAGTTTCACTTTCCCTTTATAATGGTGTGAAATAAGGTCATGTTTAAATACACCAAACTCTTTATAATTTGATAAATAATTGCATTGCAATTACGTTCATTCATTATAGGACGTCGTCTGCTTAAGCAGGATCGATCCCGAGTGTGACGACATCAAAACATCGCTATATTTCTGGCGAATCCTCGGATATTCCAGATGCTGAGAAGAGCTTTTATTTGTGTTGTTTTTATAATCACCAGATACGCAGTTGACATAAATTGCCATCTGTAAGCTTCCCAGTTTCTAGTGATACATTAATTGCCATATTTGTGATTTTCTTTAATATCTACTTTAAGGTATACAATACATTCATATCCTGTGCATACTAGCATGCAGTCAAATTGTGCGATCTTTCTTTGAATGATTTATCCTCTTGTCAGTCATTTTATATGATATATACATATATTTTTTTTTCTTTATTTTTTTCCTGATCGTAGAATATCTTGCAACCTATTCGTACGGTAAGTTCGTTATTTGACCGTAAATCCGAAATACATGGGTTTTTTCTTTCCTTATATAGTAAAAAAATATGTATTTGCATGCTTTTAGCTGTTAAAATTGACAAATAAGATTACAAAAGTGGCTGACAAATTTTATTAATTTTATTCATATATACATGTACACACGCAAACACAACACACACACGCGCGCGCACACACACACACGCACACGCCCACACACACACATGATGTAGGCCTTTTAGGCGTAAAATAAATAGTTTACTTTTTTGATCTTTAGTAATTCAAAATTTCTGACATAGCGAATTTGAGAGAAAGATAACGGTTCGTAGCACTTTCTTTCAGGCGGAAAGTTATTTCGACGCCCGGGCTGCTTTTCAGTTACTGGACGCAATACTGCACTGTATAAACAGGGGTGGGTGCAGGGAGGGGGAAGTTTTCCCCCTCCCGCGCGAAGCGTGAAAGCTCTGACGTCTTAGCAAATTCGAGAGAGAGATAACGACTCGTAGCAAATAATTTTTTAGGCAGAAAGTTATAGTTCGACGCCCGGACTGCTTTTCAATTATTTGGAAGCAATACTGTATGTATGTAACAGAGGTGGGTGCATTTAGGGGCGAGTTTTCTCCCTCCCGTGCAAACCGCGAAAACTTTGACGTTTTAGCAAATTTTTAGAGAAAGATAACGCTTTTTAGGCTTTTTTTCTCTCACTTCCCCCGCTTTTTCGCTTTTGCCTTTTTAGGGGCTGAATAGGGGGCCATGCCCCCCCCCCCCCGTGTCCCCCTGGCTACGTCTATGATTGTCAGGCAAGCTTTCGTCCACTCCTGTGAATTTTCTCAAGCCAAGTGGTACAACCAGAGAGTAGTTCTTATGTCAACACAATAGCATGCCAGTTGAAACACGCTTTCTATAGCTAGGGCCTTACAGTTTTCATTGTACTAGGTGTAAAAAAACAGTGGACACTTTTGATCATAAATAACTCACAAATTATACATCGTATATTGAGAGCAAGTTTCATGACATTTCCCTTAATACTTTTCTTAAAGTTTTGCTCTGAATATGTAATTATATTTTTCACTTTTAGGCCACAAAATCTATGTGTATAATTAGTTAATTCATGACTCTGAATTAAAACGGTGTTTTGGAATTTCATCTGCAATGCACAATGGCAATTGTATTCTGAATTAATTACTGATGCACACCGATTTTGTGATATTGATTTTTCCAAAAGTGAGAAATCTAATTAAATATTCAGAGCAATATTTTAAGAAAAGTATTCAGAGAAATGTCATGAAACTTGCTCCCACTAAATTTTACATCCTTCAAATTTACAATGTAAAACCCTCAGTCGGATACGAAGTATAATTTTTGAGTTATTAATGATCATAAGCGTCCACTGTTATTTTAACACCAAATAGAAGCCCAAATACACTTCTGAGGAGCAAGCAACTTCACCCTGGGACAAATCTCCCTGAAAAGAAAGGGTAGGTATTATCTATAGATAGCTGGTACAGATTGTGACTTTTGTTATGTGCAGGAACAGGTGGAGCTCTATAGGTTAGATTGAATTACCACAAAAGAGCCATTTTTGATTGAATAGCTTGACTCATTCAGCGGTTGCATATTACACGCCCTCAATACTAGACAAAAATACAGGATCATGGCAATAGACCTGTTTAGTAATTGTATGCATACTTTTTGAAACGAAAGATTCCCTTGACGCCTCAAAAACTTGCCAGAGGCTTGCCCGACATAGCAACAGCTAATGTATGCAAAATGAATTCCATCCATAGAGATGCCATTATGAATAGCTGGTGCACTGAATAGTTGGTAACTACTGGATTCTGGAGAGAAACATGCATACATTGAAATACATTTCTATATCCTTGACTCTGAAACACTCTCCAGTCAAGATAGGTGAAAGAAACCATTCAGTCCATTAAAATGAGTAATCATTTACTAATATGGAGTCTGGATTGATACACACTGTCATCGACAGTCGCTTCGCTTGAGAAAATCCACTGAAGTGATCGAAAGCTCAACCTGATAAAGATTTTAAGGTAGGTAGAAGCTGGAACTACTAGGTGTTACAAAAAACATTTCCCACCTTTTCAAAAACTATATATCAGATAACCCTGACATTATATGAGCACTAGCTGAAAATGTACAATTTTGTTGGAGGTAATTTAAAAATGAAAGCATAAATCAGTTTCATTAAATTCAACATTAATTTTTAAGTTAGGGTTCAGATTTTTCTCTATTTTCAACCCTCTGTACAAAACTTTTGGTGTGCATGGGAGTGTGTGGTTAACACCCAGACAATGGTCCTGGACAATGGCCAGGGTTTGAATGCTTTATTATTTATTCATGAGGAATTCCACTATCACAGCTAGTCTTTATTCATCCTCTGGCATTAACTGTGTAAAGTCATTTCACTGAGATGTCATTTTAATGGATTTTGAAGCAATCAAAGTAATGCGAAGTGAATTAAGTCATTCAAAGGATAGGAATATTGATGTTGTCCTTGATGATGATGAGGATGATGATGACGAAGATGATAGTGATGATGATAATGATGATGACAATGATAGTGATGATAATGGCAATGATAGTAATGATAATCATGATTATGATGATAACGATTATGATAATGATAACAATGATGAGGATGATAATTATGATGGTGATGATAATGCTGCTGCTGCTAATAATGATGATCATGATAGTGACAGTGATGATGATGATGATAATGATGATAACGACAATGATGATGATATTAATGGTGATGATGATGATGATAGTGATGATGGTGATGTTGCAAGCATTATGGAAACATGTGCTTACTTTTTTCATCTTCATGCATTTTACCCTTTACCATGGATTCAGACTTGCAGTGCCCAGGGCAATCCATCGTGAATTATTAATAAAGCATTCATGTGCCTTGGAGCAAGAGACCAGAAGCCTGGTCAGCAGAGCTCTGAAAAGGTGGTATTCATGTCCATTGCTCTGGGTCATTGTAAGCACACACTCACATACACATCATTGGTTCCTGTGTAAAGTTCAAGTTTTGTACAGAGGGTTAAAATTTGACCAAAATCTGGAACCTAACTTTAAAATTAATCATGGATTTAATGAAACTTATTTATGCTTTCATATTCAAATCACATCCAACTAAATTGTACACTATTCAGCTATTACTCATATCAATGACAGTGTTATCTGATATATAGTTTTCGAACTCTTAAGGATCAAAAGTGGGAAATGTTTTTTGTAACACCTAGTACATATTATTTCCAAAACCAATGAAAGTTTTTGTATCATAATTGTGTCTGTAATCATTTATTTCATGATTAAATTGCTCAATGAACACCAGTGTATATGTCTATAATGACATCACCTGTTGTGAAGTTCATGTATTCAGATGTATTACGAAGACCCCTCTACCTTGAATGATAACTTACAGGGTAAAACTCTTAGCGTACTTTCCCTTTTAAGACGACATATATTTTCATAATTAAATAACTTATTACTGATTTGATAATTTGAAACAAAGTGTAACCAGAAAAAATAAAACTTTACAGCATTATGTTGTAAGAATCTGATCTGAATTGAGCAGTTTTGTTTTAGTTATTAACTATGAAAAGTGTAAACTTTCATTTTTTTAAACATCTATTGAATATCACCATCACACATATAACGGGATCATCCCAAAAGACCCGAAAGCCTACAAGATCAACAGCCCGCGTGACCGACAAAACAAATAAATACAAAATAAAATATAGAAAAGAAGAAAGTTCCAAAAGGCCCAAAGACCGACAAAGCAA
Organism: Heliocidaris erythrogramma; assembly: GCA_025617745.1. NCBI lineage: Eukaryota > Metazoa > Echinodermata > Echinoidea > Camarodonta > Echinometridae > Heliocidaris > Heliocidaris erythrogramma. Next base: position 559,816 of record CM046868.1, read on the forward strand.
AGAAATACATAAGAAAGAGGGAACAAATATCAGCGTCCGTTGTGCTGATAAGATAAAGTGGAAACAAAATTAAACGAGTGAAATTAATACAAACTTACCAACTGGTCATCGGTTGCGGGACAGTTGATGGATGAGGATTTGATATGAAGACAGCAATAATTCGGACCAAACATTTGAGTCCTTGATGATGACGCTAATGGGGAACGGTATATAAATTATCGCTATATGTATGGACTTCACGGGGGCGTCTTGGCTATATTGACCAATCACGAAACGGTGTACGAGAAATATGCCGTGATCTTCATGCCGCAGAACTTATAATCATTAGGCAAATTTAATCTCATTCAAAAATTATGACAAGGGTAGGCGGGGATTAGCCTTTTGTAAAAATAGAGGCCTGTCCAGCTTTACTTTAATATGTTATATATTCCTATGATCGATGTTGTCATGGAAAGTAGGGTAGGTTTTTCCAACTTTGCCATTACATCCCATTTTATATATATTTTTTGTCCTTTTTGATTTGTGCGTATGCGTGCGCATGTGTGCGCATGCGTGTGTTTGTTTAGCATTATGTCCGAGGACATTTTCGGACAGAGAACAAAAAAAAAACCATGAGAACAATGGTCCTCGGAAGCCGGACAATAGTCCTCGAACGTCGAACAATGAATTTATGCCTTATTCCGTCGACTGTCCGAGGACGAGGAACAATAGAGGAACAATACCTGTCCTCGGAAGTAAAGCCATGTAAACGTGTGTGTGTGTGTGTGTGTGTAGGGGGGGGGGGGGTGAGTGTGTGTGCAAGCAGAAAACGAATACACTGAAAAGATGCAGACATATTTTTGGAAGAAATGGCATCAGAAATCTAATACCGAGCATGAAAAATTGAGATTTGACGTCAACAATGAAGTGAGATGATGAAAGGAGTGTAGAGCAACATGTTTGATTTGACAATCAGTCTTGTCTCCCACTTCCTCTAGATGGAACCTGGGAGCGATTGTTGTCTCTGAGGTTGCTAAGGGTGCCTTTTCACACCAACATTATCTGACACTACTCCATCAACTCCCACACAGTACCCCGGCTCAAAATCCCATGCCTTTTGATAGGAGGGGGTGGGGTGAAAATTAAGACAGTAAAACCTATTTACGAAACCTGTTAAAAGTGACGAAAACAAGTTTGTGATCCAAAATGATAAGAGTTTAGAAGACATACATTCTTAATAAACAATCACAGTTTTGCCGATAGATATTATGTACTTGAGTGGATGAGATTTAGAGAGGTGTTACACCAACAACATATTCCTTTTGTGAAGCCCCAGACTGCCTTTCACGGTTTAATTTTTCAAGGAAACCTCCCTGTTTTGTAACGTATTATGATTAAAATATAATTATTTGAGTAAACGACGTATTAAACGCCAGCTCCGGGCCCTGTTGCATAAAACTTACCATTAACGGAAACTTTGCCATCAATGGTAACTATGGGTTAATATCATAAAATTTTCATAGTTTTCGTGAAGAAAAGCCATTTCTTCATGCCTTAATCAAATATTTATAACGGTAACGTGCTTTGGCACAAGTTCACTTATATCGAAGAAGTCCTTTTGTTTCGAAAAGATCACAAATTGAATTTTCTACAAATCATATCAAAATATTACATAAACCCCTCAAACTCAAGTATGATCGCTTATAAGATATCCCTCTTGTAAGGGCATAATCATCGCCATTTTTAGGATTTGTGTTTATTCCTCTTTAATATGATACCCCAAATTGTTATGAATTTGAAGTCTCTGTATTTCCAATATATCAGAATGTAATATGTAAAAATGCCTGTAAATATTTCGATATTTTACTCTCATCGTATATCTTGCCACTGTATTATCCATCACTATGAACACGGTGACAAAGAGAGCGGACAAAATATACAGCTCCTTATTGTACCCTCAACAATTGCTTTGGTAGACGAAAGAAGACCCCTTGCTACATTCATTGCTATTATGTAAAATAAGCAGAACAGGTGAATATGCATGTGACACCTGTTCTACATATTTTTACATAATAGCAATGAAGGTGTGTTCTTTTGTCTACCAGAGCAGCAGCAATTGTGGAAGGTATAATGAGGAACTGTATATTTTGTCCGCTTCTTTGTTCGCCATGTTCATAGTGCATGCATGCCATACAACTCCATTATCATTTTTACTATGTTGCAGTTCTCTTCCTTTCTCTCTACTCCAAGTTCCCTATCCTCTTCTCTCCCTCACTTTGTCTTTTTTCTGTTCCTGTATTAAATTATAATGTATTTGTGTATTCAGGCAAACCCGCTATACAAGCATCTGCTTATTGGGACTGCGCCTTCTTCCTTGTAATTTTGCAAGATCTTGATTGTACTGATATTATAGGTTTTCCAGGTCAAATGTCCGCCGAGTCAGATCAAATGTCATATAGGTAATTGAAATGTCCGAGGGGGAAATCAAATGTCCTGTTAGCAAAATAAACATCCGAATAAGTACGTAAGGTGTCCATAGAGAATTCAAATATCCGCACAATAGAAATAGGGGAAACAAATGTCCACATTGCAAAACGAATGTCCCGATAGAAAAATAAGACTTCCATAGGGAATTTAAATGTCCGCATAATAGAAATTCCTGCTTATCCATGCATGAATTAGAGGATTAAGTCTTACATAGGTAAATCGAATGTCGTATAGGTAATTCATATGTCCAAGTAGTCACACACTTGTCAGTTGAACGTTTCATTGACAAAAAAAAAAAAACCATAGCAAAATAACATTTTGCAAAATGTGTATTGTTGTCTCTTTTTTTTTGGGGGGGGGGTGGACATTTGTTTGTGAATGTGTGTTTGCGTGTATGAGTGCGTTTGTTTAGCATTATGTCCGAGGACATTTTCGGACAGAGAACAAAAAAAAAATCATGACAACAATGGTCCTCGGAAGCCGGACAATAGTCCTCGAACGTCGAACAATGAATTTATGCCTTATTCCGTCGACTGTCCGAGGACGAGGGGGGGGGGGGGGTAAAATTCATGTCACGTCAAAGAAAGTTACATAACCCCCCCCCCCCCTATCGGGGGAGCAAAAGTTACCTATCAGGGGAGCAAACGTTACCTGACCCCAAACCCCCCCCCCCCCCCCCCCACCGCCAACCCGACACGAACAAGCAAACGTTACATCCCCCTATTTTTACCCCCCCCCCCCCCGGCATGAATTATGAACGGTCCCTTAGCTTAAATAATGTATAATTAAACATATTGTTCTAAACTGTGGACAGTTGATATCACTATGTGACATTTGTTTTCCCAGTTTGGATGGAAGTCCCTCTACAAGGAAATTTGGTTCACTATATGATATTTGGTTTCCCTTATCGGATTTTAAAAATGCAAATATGGACACTTCGTACTATATGGACATTTTAAAATGCAAATATGGACACTTCGTTCGTACATGGACATTTGAAAATCCTTTCATGGATCTCCACAATCAAATGTGGACTTTTAAAAATATCCATGGATATTTCAATTACCTATATGACACTTTCCTGCAGTCGACGGATATTTCATCTGGAAAACCTATACTTTATATACATGTAAATTGTACTATTTGAACAGATGTTGAATGTTGTCAAAATAAATGTTAATTTGAAATGAATTGAAAAGCATAAGGGGCAAGGTAAAAAGTAAAAAGCTGCAAAATGCGCTGCTCTTGTTGGCTTATCTCGAAAGGGTGCGGTGCGGCGCGGCGCGGTGGGGAGTGTTCAACGTTTCTCGAAAGGGTGCGTTAACTAGTCTTCCACATCAGTCGTTTATAATCGAATTTAAGAAATAGAAATTCCTACACCATTGACGTAAACTAGTCTTACACATCAGTCTTTTAAATTGAAATAATCAGAATTGAAGGTACAGATTGAAAATCTTGTCAAATGTGGATTTTGCACCCTTTCACAAAAGAACATTTGCTCACTCAAGCGCAAAATATTGTTTGATGTTTTTGATAGAAGAGATCACAATCTACCCACAGGTGTGAAAGTGAGAAGACCTTTCTCCACCTGTCAACTTTTAACAGTTCTCAGTTTTGTTGATACCAGCCAGAACAAATATTCCAAGTCTTGCCAAGACTGAATTTTGCATCCTTTCAGGACCCTAAGCTTTCTAATACGATGAAAACTTCCTGAAAATATGTTTAAAAATCTATTTGGGAAGACTTTTTCCAACTGCTTTTTTTTTGGGGGGGGGGCGCACTCTATAGACCTGAGTTTCCATTTTGTCTCCTTGAAATATCAAAGCTTTCTTATTATTTTGATATGACTTGTTATTCTCAAATGACTGAGGCGCATCCCCAATAAATGACATTTTCTTCGATCTTTTGAACGTTGACGTTTCTTAAATGACTCCCTGTTTGAAAGATATTGCTTACAAGTTCAGTATAAGCCATGAATGACAGTTAAATTGAGGATTAAAGATTGTTTCTAACACTATCAATTTATAATAACCATACTCAGATGGTGAGTACTATTGACGTGGTATATGTCTTCAAATTTCTGTACATTACTCTGACTTCCTTTTTGTCTAAAGTAAGAAAGCAAGTAAAAAAATCGATATGTATATGTATGTCTCTAATGGATAATACTGCCATTCTGTTCAAGTATTGTCATTACTGTGCAGTGGTTGTTTTTGGTGAGACAACGTAATAACGATTATGCAAGTTTGTGAAACAAAACAATGAAAGGTGATAAAATGAATTACTGCAAGAAAATAGATTCTACTTTGAAATCAATTAAATACAAAATTTGAACAATAACATAATTTATTTCTTATTGGTGTCTCTCTCTCTTTGTAATTGTCCCTGTCTATTCTTTATAACGATGCCATTTTCCGCATTAACGAATATCCCTTCCGCCAACTATACCTCCCCAACCTTAGAAAAACAGAGCTATGAAAACCAAAGTTGATTTCATTTTTAATAGGTTTATAAAAGTTTCCCTGAAAATTCACTTACTGCACATCAATGGGAGGAAGGTCTGCGCCGAATATCCGTGAGGTTTTAAGCAACAAAGGGTTGATTGCATTCAGAACGTTAAACGATAGTCGTGACCAGTCTCTCTGATGGTTGAAGGTTAAGCTGTGTACGTCACTGAAGTACGTCATTATGTTGAGGTTTTGATATTTCAATATGAGTTAAAGGAAAAGATAGTAGATATGTTCAGTGGTTATCATTATGTCACTGCTCATTTTGCAGTTACGAAGTTGATAAGCAATTCTTATGTATATACACGTAATTTCACTTTTTTCTTTACATTTTTTAAACTCATGTCTACGCCAAATATTGTCATATACACCTTGTTTGACATGTGACTGTATTTCCTCCATGCCCCCAGGAGGGGCCGTCCAAGAAAAAAAAAACATCATTGGTTGTCACTGTCATTGTTATTATCATTTCCATTAGCATTGTACGTGACGGCACAGCTTTATTTTGCTGACAAAAATAATTTGTCGTGTATGTTGTGCAGACATGGCAAAGACCTCAAGTCCAATCACTCCCTTGCGTATGCCTCTAAACCACTCTCACAATCTCAAACATTAATATGACATTATAATTAGCTTTCAACATAGTGTTTAGCACGTATCTTTAACTTGACACATGTCATCCGAAGATGCTAATGTGTGCGTGTGCACGTGAGGGTGTGTGTATATGTGTTTTATCAAAATATTGTTTTACACATCAATTTCAGGGTTATATGGACGTGGGGTTTTCCCCAAAACATAATTTTGAGCACGTGTTGTGTATGTGTGTGTGTGTGGGGGGGGGGGGGGGGGGGGGGCCCCTATTGAGCTTAATCAAAGCTGTTCAAAATGCTGGCGGGCTGGTTGAGGGGGTAGGGGCTTATATAGTAATATTTTGGATTTTATATCACGGAACACGTGCTTTAATTCACAAACTGTTGTTAACCTTGGTTACCTGTCAGCAAAGTTGATTGATACACCCGGGGTGGATTATGTACTCATTTTCATGGTTGCATATTTCAATGATGCGACGGTCTACTGAAATTGTCCCTACATTGATTTTTGAAATTCCTTGCGATCGTGTTACTCAAAGTAATTGACAATGTTGACACCACTTTCCCCCTACATACATTTTCCTTTGTCATTGAAAAGGGAGTTGATTTGCCAAAAAAAATACCTTTTGATAGCCTTTTACATGGTTGACGATTGCTTTATGATCATGATATTAGATATTATACCTCAATAACAAAAAAAAAAATATGACAGGGTCGAAGATGTAGTTTAAAGAAAAACCAGTTGAGTAATTTTGATGACAAATAAGACGTAAAATCTGCCGTTTAAAATATCTTTAATTAGTTATAGATTGAGTGTATCAACCAACCCTTTTCATTATGTACACGCCCTTGTTAAGTTGAAAATGGATGTGACATATCCCTGTATTGTTTGGTATAAGCTCCTTAGCAAGTACATTACCACTTTAAAGTGCATTCTACGTTATATGGTTTCAACAAGGCTAATTACGCTAATAGAGTACGATGACTGAGATCGAGAGCAATAATTCAGTTGAATTTGCCATTATAATCGCATTTGATTAAGCAAATACTTTTATCACATAAGTGCGAATCACCCTGACAGTAGAGATAATTAAGGAGTTTTCGGATATGTCAACTAGAACGCCGTCCTAGATCGTCCCAGCGACAATGGACTGCTTTGTGTTGACTGCATACAAAGTAGGTGAAGCATGAAGCTAACAATGGGTGAGGTTCACGTTTTAGAGAAGACGGCAAAACCATGTTTGACGCGTTCTCGATCTGACTAGTGGACGAGGGAGAAGCCAGTGGACGGGTGAGCCGTTCTTGCTCAAAGCGCGGTATGCAGCTGACACAAAGCAGTCCATTGTAGCTGGGAAAATCTAAGACGGCTTTCAAGTCCGCACATTCGAAAGCTCACTATTTCGTCCCTCGGAGAAAACTATTCAACAATTTGTTTTCATTCATTTTGTAATACCCTACATGTGTACATTAGCATCGCATAAAATGTCAAATAAATATAACTATAAATTTACATGTATGGTTTTACGTTAGTAGTTTTTATTGACTTATCATTCTTTCCCTAGTTCAACCTTTAATATTAATCAGCAATCTAGTCAAATCTTTAGAAACGGCTTTATCATTATTAAATAATTTCAGCATAATTTAGAGAATTGACTATATTAAAGAACGGCGGACACCGATAGCATAATTTAGATTAATTTTTCGATGCTTTTAACATAATTTTACTTCTGGCGCTGGTCACACTGGTGCGTCCAGTCATTAACGGAGCGTTGACCTTCGGGAGGGGGGGGGGGGGGGGGATGGGTTGGTGGGAGGCGTATATACGCATCTTTCTAGGTTGATGAAGTGCGAGGGGGCAAAAAGCATAGTTTGGGGGGGGGGGGGGGTTCTCCTCCATCTCCTCTTTCCTTCTCATTTTCTCTTTCTCGTCTTTATTTACGCCATTAAAAACACAGCAAAAATATTATTGCAGTAGCGGCTCAGAATGATATTGTGAATAACTTCCCTTCAATGAAACCCTGGGAATCTAAGGAAAAGTTATCGCACTTCTACATAGACTCATTACAATGATTTTTTTGTTAGTATCGATTGAAGATGCATCAACGGCTGTAGAGTGTATATGTACTATTCAAATACTGTATTATCATTATTGATTTGTGTCATGATATATTTTTTTCTGTCTACATTTCATTCTAAGGGGAACGAAGGTAGGTGTACATGGTCCAAATGTTGTGTGCATGAGAGGAGGTGTGTGTGTGTGTGTGAGTGTACATGTTTACACATTCAAACCGATGACATGGAACAAAGAAAACAATGGGTCATCGGTAGTAATTCAATAGGTCATCGGTTGTCAACAATTGGTGAGGTTTATTCCGTCAATGAATTTTGTGACGCAGTTCAATAGTGGAGTCATCGGTTGAAATTCGAACAATAGAAAACAAAGATGGGTGTGTGGGGGTGTGTGTGGGGGAGTGTATGCGTTTGTTTAGCATTATGTCCGAGGACATTTTCGGACAGAGAACAAAAAAAAAATCATGACAACAATGGTCCTCGGAAGGCGGACAATAGTCCTCGAACGTCGAACAATGAATTTATGCCTTATTCCGTCGACTGTCCGAGGACGAGTAACAATAGAGGAACAATAGTTGTCCTCGGAAGTAAAGCCATGTAAACGTGCGTTTGTTTAGCATTATGTCCGAGGACATTTTCGGACAGAGAACAAAAAAAAAATCATGACAACAATGGTCCTCGGAAGGCGGACAATAGTCCTCGAACGTCGAACAATGAATTTATGCCTTATTCCGTCGACTGTCCGAGGACGAGTAACAATAGAGGAACAATAGTTGTCCTCGGAAGTAAAGCCATGTAAACGTGTGTGTGTGTGTGTGTGTGTGTGTGTGACCTTACATATATAGTCTTGTGGGGTTCAGAGAACAAAAGAGCACAATGATGCCCTTTATTCCGTCATGCTTGTGGGGTACAAAATACAATAGGAGAAGTACTTGCGGGGTACAAAATACAATAGGAGAAATGAATAGAATTCCCCACAAGTCCATGTATGTGAATGGGTATGTGTGTGTGTGTGCGTGCGTGCGCGCGTGTGCATTTAACACGATAAAAACTACTTTCGAAAAATCAACTGAAGGCAATTTCAATAGCCCTGTCTATAGAAATGTGCGAACATTATACAATCGCCTAAATAATGAAGTTAATTATTCAATTGTCTCCAACGGCCACCAGAAGGTGGTAATCCGAACCTGATTTCTATGGGCAGTACAATAGGCCTTTGAAATTGCCCTTTAGTTTATTTTTCGAAAGTAGTTTTGATCGTGTTATTTGTGTGTTGTGTGCTGGTGTGTGTTATGTTGCAATGTCATCATTGATGGTTAAAAAGTAGAGGAAGAAACGATATGACAATGAGAATCAGAATATTTCTTGATGTGAATCGGTATATTTGTATTGCCACAATAATTAATTTTGCGGCCTGATCAAAGCTTTCGTGATTTTTATGTTTATTAAAGGTACTGTCTTAATCAAAATGGACATTCAAACACTGGAAACTTAAGTTTCAAGCGAATATTCATTAGTTCCTGTTTCACAGTTGACTCCTATATATCCAGCAGAAAGAAACACCCATCGTGGTGAAAGTAGTACAGATAAGTCGCTCCATTCAGGCAAGGATAGCTCTCATATTCGTTTGTGTGGTACGGAATACACATTATGCCTACTTCTCATCAGAACCAATAATGATGGTTAACCAAACCTTTGTAGGAAGTGATATCAGCGAAAACAAAAAAAATTGGGATATCGATATTAAGATAAGATTCCTAAGATTGTTAAAGCTGCCATATTTTTTATCTTCTATCTTCTTCCTATCATGTTCTTCTTCTCTTATCTTTCCTCTTTCTTTTTAATTTAATTCTTCTTTCTCTCTGAAGGAAATTGTTATAAGACCTGATAATATTGTATATATATTTTTTAAAAAGAATATTAAGGTAACTTCATACGAAATGTAAAACTTTATTTGCGATTTGTTTATTGAAAATACATTTCAATTGTCCTTTTTCCCTCCCTTTTTTCTGTTATGAAATGTGTAACTTAAATATATGAATCTTATTCTTCTTGAAATGTGTATTTTTATTTGCAAATAAATATTTTACATGAAAGGTTATTTGTATTGTTTGTGAAACTTCAGTTAGTAGTTATATTTATGTGAAGATTATTTATATTGTATGAAATGTTTTTATGTTTGAAATGTTTATTTTATTTAAAGGTTTGCATGGTGGATTTATTCTCCACCGCCGAGACTCGTCACCTCATCTACTCTTCCTCTTCCGCCACTTTTCTCATCTGGTTTACAGTCCTTCTAAGGACTACACTCTCACGAAAGATAACTTCTTATACCTTGTTTCCTTCTCGACTATCAATTTCTCATTTTCTCCTCTTCTCTCATCCTTCTCTATCCTCATTTCAATATCCCAACAGTCCTTATCAGGACTAACACATGGTGAACCGTAAACCTCCTCCACGTTTATTTTATTGTATGAAATGTTTGTTATATTGTATGAAATGTTTCAAATTATGTTCAATTTTCTTTATGAGAGAAAATAATAAAAACTTCTGAAAACAAAAATTACCTGTCCATTGAATGCATCGACCGTTGGCATCCGATGTTCTAACTGACGGAAAGAGATCTATAGTTTTAAGGCATAATCATTTATAAAAATCTCAATTGTCGCCCTTAAAACTATGAACAAGGAGGATAACGACTAAGCTATATTCGAAACTCTTAAATACCCTTTTTTGGGGTCGACACATTGTGTTCTGAAAATATTTTCATTTGTTTACAATTAGATGATTGATATACTTAATACACCAAAGTCAAATATACATATTTTCAAGTAAAATCATATCGTGCAGCTTATGTCTAATGCTTTAAGTATGTAAAGCAAATAGTCTTTGTGAAAAAAATCTGCCAACATTGATCAAAGCTTTGTAAACTTGGTAACTTCAATTTTATTGAGTAGTCTGGTTTTTACTTGAAGACTAGAAGAGAATTAAAAATGAAATAGATATCATGAAAATTGATATTCATGTGAAGAATATGGATAAGTAGAACAGAATAATTAATATATTTGAAACGGGAATGGATAGAAAAGGAAAAAGGACGAATCAGATCAGCGAAATGAGAGGAAAAAACTGACGAACAATTTAAAATAGCTTTAACACTAAGAGATAATTTACATGAATATATTCATGTTCGCTCAATTTTATAAAGGAATCACACACATCTGCACATGGGAAGCTCATTTGAATATATATCGTGAAAATGACCTATTGTTCCAATGACAATACCTTTCAGAATTAAATCCATTATCCAAATAAAATACAATAAATATCGAAAATTAAAAAAAAAATACCGAAAGCTCACAATAGCTTACAACGCACTCTCACAGAAATTGTACACATACTGGAAATAACAAGATTATTAGCATGATTAGCGCACTGATTTGTTTATGGTGAATTTTAATGCTTGATTGTGAACAATCATAATAAATCGATAAACATGTAGAATAGAATAGAATGACAATTCCTTTTTTTATTGTGAAATCTGACGCATTTTTAAACATACTAAACAAAACAAATTAAAGAAGTCTAATTCATGAAGGAGCTTTTAAAAAGGCGTATTGAATAAGGTATACGAACAATACAAAGGGAAGCCAATCCACAATGTTTATCACAATCAAATCCAAAGAAATTTGTGACCAATGTTTACTGTGCTATCATTCTTGTCCGGTAATTTCATTTAATTTTCGTGCTTGTTTTTCTTTCCTTTTTTAAACAATGCTATTCACTTTGCAGTGCAACTGTGCAAGAGTGTATAAATCATAAAAGACCTTTTAGTATTTCATACAAATTTGTGCTTTTTTTTTGCATGACATATCCAAATTCGACTAATGTTCACAGGGAAAAATAGGTCGATAGTAAGATTTTTAAAAAATATCACGGGAAAGTTTGAACTACTTTTCATAAATTGAGGCTATTCATAGAAAGAATAAATATTTAATCGAGCAAAGTAAACCAACCAGATTTACCTTTTCATTCTACGTCTAAAATACTGGCATTATCGGTACATGTCCCAATGACCAAATGAGAAAGAATCCATTAAAGGGCCCCTGCCATCAAAATGCAAGTGGATACCTGATGGTGTGCAGTTTTTCATAATCTCATATTTTGATATTTAAACTTCTAAATATGTTTCACAGATTTTTAAATAATTTTTGAAATAATTATCTACAACCTGTTAAGCCCCACCCACATAAATCCTCCAGACCATTTGCCCCATGATGATACGAAGGAGAGCAAGCTTCCTTGATCAGTAGTTGGTTGTAAATATACGAGACACGAGTGTGAAATTAACTTTTGTCTCGTCTCACCGTGATTTTTATCTCCTACTTTATAAGCCTGTTCGTTAGAAATCAGCAAAATTCATCCTCGATGAAACATTGACACACTGGTCTGTATTTTACACTGAGAGGGAAGTTATTCATTCAAATAGCAATCCAACTGTTCTTACAATAAGAATTTGGGTGAAAACAGTACAATAAGAGAAACAGGTTGGAGGAAGTTTGAATAAAATTACCTTGGACAAATAATGAGAAAGCTATGGAACTGTGAAAGGTGAGATCACTAAATGTGAAATCTTATTCGCAAAGACTGTTACGTAATTGCGAAAAATTCTCGCAACTCCCCCATTTGCAAGCAGCACACAAAATATCACGAATTTCGGCTTTTCTTCCGATCACGTCTCCCCTCGGGACTGTCCATAAAACGGATAGCACGTTGTTCTAGGTCCTCCACAAACATATATTTCCGGAAAATTATAATTTAGTCATTTTAAGAGAACAGAGAAAAGGGTTTCCTGACTCTACATTATTATGACTTTACCGATTCGCCAATTTTCAAATTCCTATATTTATAAGGGATTTCAACTTTTAAGAAGTCATAACTTTCTAATTCTAATACGATTTCTTTTAAACTTTTATGACTGTATTTATTTCTCTGCTTACTCTTCGTTCCTTTGAAGTAACTTGCTATAAAAAGTAGGATTGCCCTTTACGACAATTCCGGGCATCAAACTCAGATTTGCCGCATCTGATTCATTCATTTATCCATTCATTCGGTTTATTGAAATAAAAAGAAGTTAAACTTGTAAAGTGCATAAATCTGGCATTGAAAAAGAATTCTTATACCAAGAAGCGTAGAAGGAAAAAAGAAAGGGAAAAAGAGAGAGCAAAGGTTAGCGGAGAAAGAGCTAGTAGAGAGGAGAAAAGAGAAGAGGAAGAGAGGAAAAGCAGAGGAGTGTATGCAAGCAGAAAAAGAGAGGACGGAGAAGGAAAAACAAAGAAAGGGATGGAGAAACAGAGAAAGAGAGAGAGGAAGAAGAAGAGAGAGAGAGAGAGAGAGAGAGTAAGAGAATAGAACCGAGAGAGGGGAGAAGAAATGGAGACCAGAAATATAATCCATATAAATACTTGTTCAACCAGACCTTTACGGGTACACTTTAAAGTAAATATTTACCCATTGCTACAATCACCGTTGGCGCATAAGCAATTTTCTTCAAAGTGACAGCAATGAATAGGGATGAAGCAAATTCAAGACAAGCCACTTGATGGATTGGCGGAGAGAACGACTAAGGGGACGGAAATTCAACCCATATCAATTACTCAAGTGCTAAGACAATCGCAAATGAAATATGCAAACTATTTGCAACTAGTTGCATAATCAAGAAGTACCATCGTTGATGACTTCTCTTCTAATTTTGATTTTAAACAACAAATATACAGTATCTAGTGAATCAGCTGTATATGAATAATATACGTATACACAAATATATATACAGGCATGGGAAAAAAAATATTAGACCAAGAATAGTTACTGATAGTGTTATTCTTGTGGTAAGAAGGAAATAAAATATCATAAAAGCAAGGTATAATTGCTGGAATTTGGTATTCATTCAATGAAATTCAAAAACAAATCATGCTTATAATTTTGTATGCATATCATAGTACCCTTATTACAGAAGCTTGGTCTAATAATTTTTTCCAGGGTTGTATATACAGTGCGTCCCAGAAAAAAGGCAACCCTAAAACAAAGCGTTGTTGTGACCACACTATGTGCTCTATGACAATAATTATGTATTTTACATAAACTAGAAGTATTAGTAATTAAATGATACCTTGATGGCATCCATCCTTACATGCTTTACCGAGCAGCAGCATTTTGATAATGAAATGTAAAAACTCAGTTGGGTAAAACGTTACGATCACATGCGAACATGACCCAAGTGTAACATGACTTTTAAAACCCTATGAGAAGACTGTTTTCATATCTGTTTTTTTTTCAACAATGAGGGCAAGGATAATGCCCTCATCATTAAAGGAGAATGAAACTCAACATACATTAGCTGATAATCATGTGGAAAATATCTTGAAAATACTCTGATTTGATTACTCAGTAAGGAGAACAGTCTCTCTAAAGTTTGCAGATTTCTTGCTAGATATTATCCCATGGGGGGCTGCCATTTTGAAAAAAACTGATGTCATTGCGGTACATGTCCATTTACATGTACGCAATGGATAAGATGTTGCATAATGAATAGCTATTGTAAAACTAAAGCCAACCATGCAAAATGGCAGCCATCTTGGTACCCCCATTGCCTCGCACAGGTGATATCTAAGAGCAGTTGTAGGTCTTTGTCACTTCTTTGAAGAATTGACAAACCTTTGTCAGACCTAGCAACTTACAAGTGCATGCCTAATCCTGCTTAACAAAAGAAACAGGTGAACCAAATATCTTGACACAAATAGGTTATTTGACAGGATAAAAGTATCTTCATTTGAATGTACATGACTACAAAAATGGTTTATTATGAGAAAATCCAATGTCATGCATTCCACAGCTGATGTCATGGGAGCTAGTGTATAACTCAGTGGGTATCTCACAAATAGAACTGCTCTGACTTTACTTTGTAAAGAAAATGGCAGCCCCCATGGAATAATGTCAAGCAAGGAAACTGCAACTTTTGGAGACACTGTTCTCCTTCTTAAATGATCAAATAGGAGTAATTTCAACATATTTGTAATAGGCTGACAATTATCTACATGATTATAGGTTAATGTTTGTTGCATTTTATTCCCCTTTAAATAAAAGGATTGTTAATGTATTGTCGATTTTGTGGGTAAAGAAGGGCATGCTTTGTATTACAATGGTACCTGCATTCGAAATGAAAAGGAATTTCTTTTGCATTTTTCTGAAGTGAGGTTTCTTTTAAGAAGAAAGCGGGCAGAAAGGTAATATTTTTCATAAAAGTAAAATAAGTGGCACTTTTCATTGTCATCAAATGGAAATACAAAGTAGAAAGGGCACATGATGCAGAAAAATATCAAGATTATGGTCATTTCCCACCTCAGGAGGGACACATTTTCCATCACACGAAGGGCACTTTTTCATCTTTTGAAGGATACTCATTGAGTTTGGAATTTTGTGGGACTTTTGCCCCTGCCACCACTGGAAGTTGGTATTGACCCGTGTTTTATGAATTTCTGATTGAATGCATGCCATCACAAGAGGGAATTTCACATCCCATATCTCTTAAAGCTGGTATTTCCCTCTAGTCATTTCGCATGTGATACTATC
This sequence comes from Heliocidaris erythrogramma, assembly GCA_025617745.1. Lineage (NCBI taxonomy): Eukaryota > Metazoa > Echinodermata > Echinoidea > Camarodonta > Echinometridae > Heliocidaris > Heliocidaris erythrogramma. The sequence continues at coordinate 575,078 of CM046868.1, forward strand.
ATCTTCACGGTTTTACCCAATCAGACACAATTTAGTTTTTACATGTCATTTCAAAATGCTGCTGCTGCTGCTCAGTAAAGCATGTACGGATGGATGCCATTAGGGTATCATTTAAACCCATAATACATCTAGTTTATGGAAAATAGATAATTATTGTCATAGAGCACATAGTGTGGTCACAATAACCCTTTATATTTAGGGTTTCGTTTATTCTGGGACGCACTGTATATATATATATATATATATATATATATATATATATATACACACACACACACACACACCCACACACCTTATCATGACAATAAACAGTCAAGTGGACACAAGAGGAAATAAAACCTTTCTTTATTTTTTTGTACATTTCGTCCCTGTTTTCACGAAGTGACTGTAATGACGAAAATCGCATATTTTTTCAATTTTGATTTTTTTTTGCATTATTGGACTTTATTCACTTAACATCTCGAACCTAACAAAGTTTCAGACGATAATAATGTCTAATTATGTAACTATGGTGATAACGTCAACAAGAAAATACCTAGTAAAAGGATTTTCTGTTTTCACGAAGTGACGGCTAACAGCCGTCCCGTATGTTTTACGTGCGCGGCTGAGATCCGTCACTTCGTGAAAACAAAAAAGAGCGCGTCCTTGAACTGACGTTGTGTGTTCACGAAATAACGGTTAAATGCACGGTTATGAAGTCCCATATGTTTTACACGCGCGCGGCTGAGATCCGTCATTTCGTGAAAACAATCAAAGCGCGTCCTTGAATTTTGTGTTTTCATGACGGGTATGTTTACAGCTCATTTCCCCCCAAAATATAAAAATTATGCAAATAACTAAACATAGAACTAAACATTGAAATATGATCTATCCCAGGATATAAAATTTATTCAACTTTAATGCATTAAAGAGGTTGAGATTATGCTTTAAAACTTTGAAAGCGATTTATTCAAAACTAAATTTCTTTTAGTTGCGCGCTCATCCGTCACTTCGTGAAAACAGTAACGATTTGTGTAGTAAGTCTCCGTCGGGGAAGCTCTTGGTTCTATTTTTAAGGTTGACGAAGGTGCTTTATAAGTATCATCAATTACCATCAGTCACTTGAATTTACTATACGTCTTAAGTACCAATTAAACGAAATGTGAATTCTCGTGCTAAAATTTTTGCATTTCAAGTCAACAAATAGAATTTTCGCTTTGCACAGTCGCACATTAATTTAGTACCTGTGTTCACTTTATTCGCAATGAATTTCAATTTCACATTCAGAGATAACGATACAATCAAAAGTTAATAATATGTGCCTATAAAATAACTGTTTGTAATATATACACTTATACATGCATAATATAGGTAAGTCAACTAATAAAGATTCAAAATTGTAATAATGTAGTAATGTGCTCACATTCTTGAATTACATTATTTCTATATCATATTTAAGGGGTATTATGGACTAACCCTCTAGTTTGTCCTTGGGTATTAACCTTATATTACTTAAGTCTTAAATTTCTGCGTCAAATTTAATTCAACCACATTTTGCCTTCTTTTATAATCCCAGTGCCGCGTAGAGAAAGCCGATACTAAGTGATCAATTTTTCATGCTTAGGTACTGGCACATCAGGTTGACAAGTGCCAGAGTGGACGGCAACGGCAGCAAAGGATTCTCTTGAAGACCTCTTGAAAGTTGGGATGCTTGAGTCCATAGATGATCGGATTAACAACGCTGTTCGCCAGTAATATCATGATGGTGTAGAGGGTGAAAACACTGGTACCGGGGATGAGGAAATTCACGCTGTTAGCAAGAAAGCAGGTAATGAAGACACAGACGACCATGAAGAGATTCTTAGTGATCTCGACTTCCTTCTTGTTGATGGCTTTGATCATAGGTGCAGGACGAGAATCTTGAGGAACGGAAGAACAAGCATTGCTTTGATGAGCATCCTTTGAGCTTGAACTTGTATCTATATCAGTTGCGAATTTGTCTCGGAACTGCCTATTGTGTCGCAAAACATGGCGCAGAATCAGACTGTAGAATGTCAAGGTGAGCACCAAGGCAATGCCAATCGAAGTTCCTTGCAATAGGACGTAATAAGATTCCAGCGGGTTTGTGTCTGTCAAAGAACATGTGCTGTAGTATACGGAATAACCTAGAGTCCCGATACCCAGAACAGGAGGTACGATCATGAATGCGGCTGACCCTATCCATATAATCACCACCAATATGGCGATATTCTTCGGAGTGTGGATCCCCTGGTGTCCACGAATGGATCTCGTAATGACGTACCAGCGAACCCAAGCGATAGCAACGAGGGTCCATACGCTACTAAACACAGAGGTGGTTACCACTCCGGATATTATGGCACAGACGATCTCGGGAAGAGGGTAGCTTCTCGTTTCACTTAATAGACCTACGACCTGTAACGGTAAGCAGGAACATGTCAACAAATCAGCGAAAGCGAGATTGACTACCAATATGTTCGTGATCGTACGAAGCTTTCTAGCGACGACGACGGAAATAATAACAAGGGTATTGCCAAATAGACCGATTACTGCCGCTCCAATCAGGATCGATGCAACGATAATCCGATGATAGAAAACTATGATTGACTGTTGCGTGGGAGTTTCCGGACTTGTTTCCATTGCTGACTTGTCAATATCAATGATATGTTCAGATTATATTTCTAAAAGCACTAATCACTAAGCTGACGTATGAAACGGGGTTGTTTACGGTGTAGTCGTTCGTAAACAGTTGGGTTAGTTCGTTGTCTACCTGGGCAAAACATAAGATTTTGTCTTCCGAATAAAATAATGTTTTACTTTGCAAGCAAATTTTATTTCTCAAAGCGTGTTGAATTGGCAAACAATGCTGATATTACGTTTAATAAAGATACAGCAACGGAAGGAACAGATGTCCAGGCGGAATTAGATGAAGATTAAAGTGTTTTTCGTTCAGGAGGAATGTATATATTACACGTTTAAAATGTTTAACCAACCGAAATTTGTCTCAGGAGGGGAAATACGAAGAGCAAAACATTCGTTAGATTCTATTTTGTGAACGCATCATGAGCGTTCCTTTTGCTAAATGTACTGAGTACAAGTTAGGAGGCAAGATCAGCAAAAGCAGTTAACAAAAGCAAAATCCAAGCTGAAAAACAAATTTTACCTAAAGTGGGAGACATTATATAGCTCTGACAAAAGTTACACTCCAACGTCACGATCGAGAACAGGGAGAAATAAACATGAAACGATAGTGCCCCATTGTACGTTTACCTGTCTCGCCTTCATTTGACCTAGAAGTTATGAACCAATGCTTGGTTTAGCAATTTCCGACAACTATCGAACATGATTGACATTTTACTTCCGAGTAATCACACGTCTGCTTGCTGCTAATGAATATTGTCGCATAAGCAATTTGTTTCAAACAGTCATTGGTAACAGCTATAAAAGCCATCACACACCGATTAATGTATTACCGGAGAGAATGTAAGAAGATCAAATGGGTATCTTAAGCCTAACTAGTCGTAAAATTTGGAGAGGCAAACTTCGAGTTATCTATCAGTTGGCTGTTCACCTTGTTATTTCTTCTATTTTTTAATGTACTTTGATAGTTATTCCCCTTCTCCCTAGCTCATATTCTCTCCTCCTCCCTTTCTTTCTCTCTCTCCTTCCCTCCATTTTCCCTTCTTCTTGTGCAGCTCTTTTTCTTTCCCCAAAACAAGTCAACCACTTGGGAGTAACTTATTGTCATGTTATAGCTATTTTATTCACTGTAATTGATTACGTTTATTTATATTTACTATGTGATCTTGATTTGTACATGTATACAATTTTAATTTATACACAAGACAAATCTCGGCCTTCGGACCGTTTGTCCTCGTTTTTGATCCGATATATAGTATAAAAGACAAGACAAAATATAACAAAACTAAACATGACATAACATAACATAACATAACATAACAGGGACTATATTCAAAATGTGATACGTAGTTCACTCCAAAATCCACTGAGATACCCAACCGTGTTTGCAAACCCCCCGAGTTGGTGAACTGAATCTATAGACTTAGAAGTCACTTGTGAAGTCTCGGCTGTTGCAGAGTTGCAATCTTTTTTAAGATCCCCTTTTCAAGAGTGGGGAAGGTCTGTATTCTGCAAAATAAACTATATTTTCTTCAGATAAATTTGGGGGAAAAAATCACACGGAAATAGTAATGTTGATACCATGTTCTGGGCCGTGTAACATAAAGCTTAATATTGATCATACGATTGATTTTTACAATCAATCCCATTGAATACAATGTACAATCAATCGTAAAAATCAATCGTAAAATCAATCGTAAGATCAATTTCAAGCTTTATGTTACAGGGCCCTGGTGTGATTATTGAAAAATGTCCTGGTGAACATATGAACGCTGTGGACAAACTACAAACCTGCGTAGCAGATGTCCGGATGTTGGCAAGGTATATAATATTTCGCTAAAGGAATAATCAAGTGCCTTGCATCATCACACCATCGTAGGAAAAATACTATGAAGAAAATATAAATCTTGATGTTCTTTTTTTCTCTCTCTGTCTCTCTCCATGTAATTTCGTTTCACCTCTTATGCCCCATAAATCTATAGTTCCATATTTCACTTTGCTAATGCCGTCTGTTGCAACATGACATTGAAACAAATACCACGATGAAAAAGGCAATGAAAACTGGAGTCTTTTTCTCACCTAGTTCTTTCATATCACAATCTATATAGAAACATAATTGCTAATACACAAATAAGGTGTAAATAATACAAAATTAGTTAATAGTGCCAGGAATTTGAAGTTTTTGACATAACTGTGCTTTCCTTTCCATTTTATTCATTTTGAATAAAAGATATTAAAACGAACTGTTTCATGAAGAAAAAGAAAAATCACTCGTCCATCACCAACCGTCAGCTACTGCACACCACCAGGCCTACCAGCAATAACTCATCTGTCGATGGCAATGGGTCAACTTTCTCGCCTCTTCACAGCAGCAGACAATTAATCGTCATCCCTCAAACAATCGAAAACCTTGCTTTGAAGATCACTCACTAGTAATCCCTTTCAGATCATCGGCCAATTAATTAACTCAAATACTTACTCTTAAAATGTTTATGTTGCTTCAATGTGTAGCATATTTAGTTATCTTTTATCAGGGGATTGTAACAGTTAATTGCCTGATGAAGACCTCCATGAGATCCATCGGGCCATGATGGGGGGGGGGGGGGGGGGATATAATGTGATGGCTCGTCCGAAGCACACAACACTATGAACATGTTGAACAAAGAAGCGGAAAAAATATACAGCTCCTCATTGTACCTTCCGGCTTCCACAATTGCTCTGGTAGTCAAAAGAACATCACTGCACTGCTATTATGTAAAATATGTAGAACAGGGGAGCGTTTCATCAAGCGTTTTGTCTGATTTTTACTGACATATTTGCTCATAGGCCAATCAGATGCAATGATTTCAGTAGCTTATAACAGTTGTCGGTAAAAATCACTGACAAAACGCTTGATCAAACGCTCCCCGGGTGTCATATGCATATTCACCTGTTCTACTTATTTTACATAATAGCAATGAAGGGATGTCTATCAGAGCAAATGTGGAGGGTACAATGAGGAGCTGTATATTTTGTCCGCTCTCTTTGTCATAATGTTCATAGTTCAATACAGCCATCATGGCAAGTACTGCATATAACAAATCATTGACGTAACAGATAGTAAACTAACACTTTCACTAAAACAAAATAATCCCTACTGAATTATCAAATGTAACCACTGATTCTCAGCAAGACAACTTTATCAAGAAATAATCTATCAAAATAAGTCATGAAATCTCTATTATCATAGATGGTTCTCACGGCAGCCATGCTGGAGGACAGAACAATAAAAACCTGTGCATCAGACTATAAAAAGCCATTGTTGCCATGGTCTAGTGCACAGGTTTTTATTGTTATGTCCTCCAGCATAGCTGCTTGTGGGAACATACTCCCGGGCGGCACTTGGAGGGGGCGCAAAAACGCAAAAGAGAGAAAGAAAGAAAAAAGGGAAAATGAGGAAAAATCATAATCCTCATTATGCGCCCCCAATCCGCAAGGTAAATGGGTTGGAAATGCGAAAATTTCTAAAGCTCGGTCGCTTTGCTCCCTCGCATACTTATTTTCTTTCAGGATCTTGTAGTTTTGTGCCCCCATTATATGGTTCTTGAATAGCTTAAAGGGTTCACAACTTGAAAAAATAAAGATGTAATTGTTGTTGCTTTGCTCGCTATCATGTAAGTTTCATCTGACTCTTGCTAAATGTTTCACCCTGATATAGGATAAGTCTATGAAACGGCGTTTGCAAAGGTTCAACATTTGAAAAAAAATCTTAACGTTCCGTCGCCTTGCTGAATTTCTCAACTATTTCTCAAGGTTTTCGTAAATTTTGCTCCCAATTTTAAAAGTGAGTGAATAGTAAACCGTTTATCTACGTACAAAATTCGAACTTCTCTACCGCTGAATTGCAGTCGTCAATGGGTAAGATGCACAAGAAATGGTGTTTTTGTAGAATTAAAAATGGAAAAATTTGCCACTCGGTTGCTTTGCTCCCTCGCGTGTACAATAACGAGATAAGTTTGGGCACTCGGAAAGGGAGGGGGGGGACTTCATTGTTTGCCCCGGGCGCCATAATACCTAGATACGACACTGGATGTGCTGTCACTTATACCTATCCCTCACTGCAGCAAAGTTGTGAAATATTTAGCACTGGTTCGTTACAGTATTAACCACCCGTATCTGTATTATGAGAGCAGAACTAGGAGCCATACTATGGCACCAAAGTGGATAAACATATTTATGGAAGCCTCATCGGTGGTAATATTTAGTGCCTCTTTGTCAGCTTTACAAATGATCGATTCATACTTTATTAGATGTGCTATTGTGCATGAAATTTTATACATTATTAATATTTTGAGGTTGAAGGATGTTTGTGTTGCCTTTTAATGGATTCCGTCACACTGCGATATTAACGGAAACGAGATCGTAGATCGGGCCGCCAAAAAAGGAGCCATGGAAAAGTCTATAGACATAAATATACCAAACACCCCACTGTTCATCCGTTGAAATAGAAAAAGAAATTATCCACGGAACTTAGGGGTCAAGACCATAACCCTACCCCTACATAATTCGTGTTTCTGAATATGAGTGTGCACTTGTGTTCACCGGCAACCGTGGGACACTAATATGAAAACACACCTTCGAACCGTGGACACACACGAGACCGAGGACCGTCCTCGTTTTGATTTACAGTTTGTTGCTTTATGTTAAGCTTTTAACTACGCTGTTGGCCTTACGAGCATAAATGAGCAGAGTCCACGTTTGGGCGGTAGTGAAATTCTTCTTGTGTAAATTTTTTTTTGTTTTTTGTTTTTTGTTTGGCTTACGCACTCTATCCAACAGACGGTCACGCCCGAAATTGAACGGGATTTATTTTTAGTCTTCCAGTATTATTCTCTTCAAAAACAATTGAAAAATAACTGCGGATAGTTAATTATGAATAAGTCCACGGTTGGGTAATGTTGACACACAGTCCTCGTTTTCCGGTGGAAACATGGGTGCGTGTGTGTGTGTGTGTGTGTGTGCGCGCGTTTGTGCGTCAGGGGGTGTGTGCACGTGTGTGTAAATATGTGACTGTATCATTTTGTGTTTCACCCCCCGCCCGTTTGTGCCCCCCGACACCTTTAACTTCAATAGTCTTCCACACCATTCAGATCCATTAACGTTGTCCCTCAAAGGAATCTCCTTGGTCCTTTACGGCTCATTATATACATAACTGGGGTTTACAATTCGTCACCTACGCTACACTATCTGTTTCCATTTTTGCAGATAGTTTTAACCTATCTGTCAGAGTTATGGACTATAAATAAAACACCGGGAGACACGAAGTGAAATAAGGAATTCATATACACTAAAGGAAAAAAGAAACTTATAAAAGTTCAAGAGATCACCAAATTAAATTCTCTGCATGGAAATGTACCAAATTTGGATATAATGTTGATTCAATGCATGGCTTTAAATGACAGTCAATAACAAAAAGTTTTCTTCAATGCCACAAAAGAAATGTGCACTGAAGCAAAGGACTCTCTAATCCCCAAGTCACAAAGACAAACTGCAGCCTTGTACACCATATGCATGTCAATGAATGAAACAAAAGAATTTCAAAAGGGATTTGCAAGTTCATATCCAAACAGATTAATAGCCAGTATGTCCACCTCTAGCTTGCTGGCAAGCTGTACACCGTCTTCGCATGCTTCCGATCAGATTCGCGATGGTAGCCTGGGGAACATTGTTCCATTCCTCTTGCAGTGCTGCAATGAGCGTCTCCCTATTGATGGGTTTATTGTCACGCCTTGACACACGTCGACCAAGCTCTTCCCAGAGATGTTCAATTGGGGAAAGGTCTGGTGAACGGGCGCACCATGGCAGAACATCAATATCCTCTTGCTCGAGGGGTGCAAATCCCTTTTGAAATTCTTTTGTTTCATTCATTGACATGCATATGGTGTACAAGGCTGCAGTTTGTCTTTGTGACTTGGGGATTAGAGAGTCCTTTGCTTCAGTGCACATTTCTTTTGTGGCATTGAAGAAAACTTTTTGTTATTGACTGTCATTTAAAGCCATGCATTGAATCAACATTATATCCAAATTTGGTACATTTCCATGCAGAGAATTTAATTTGGTGATCTCTTGAACTTTTATAAGTTTCTTTTTTCCTTTAGTGTATATATTAAACGTGATTCATCAAAATTGTAAAACAAAACAGATATCAATATTACTGCAATCGGCACTCTCGAATATTTCCCATACAAGTTACAAGGATGAACTTTGATCAGAATTCAAGAATTTGTCCCACGACCGAAAATATAAAACAATGACTTAAATGACTCACAAGGACTCTTAATCTCGCTCCACATGTCCATTATAGCACTTCAATAGATCACCAAGATCCCTTAACGTTTTGTCACTAAGACCAAATATGGAAATCAACTAAATTGATCACTAAGATCAATAATTTGTCACCAAGACCCAAACTCATTTCACATGCCAATTATGGAAGTTCAACAGATCACTAAGATACTTCCTAGGTTTGTCACTAAGATTGAATATGAAAGTGAGTTAATTTGATCACTAAGATCAAATAGTTTCTCACAAAGACCCTTAAATCTTCTCACATATTGATTACAGAAATTTCAACGGATCACTGAATCCTGCCCAAAACAAAAGATTGTCACCTGGACCTCTATAAAATGAAAATTAAGAGGATCACTCAGATCAATAGTTCAGTCATGCTTCCTTAGCCTCTGTCCACAAGACTTTCCTAATGGTGACGACCGACGTCAACATGTTCCAATGTTCTGTCCATGAGACTTTCTTGATGATAGCGATTGACGTGAACATGCTCCATTGCTCTGTCCATTAGACTTTCTCGATAGTAGTGACTGACGTCAACATGCTCCAATGCTGCCCTCAACCGGTAGGGTGCCTCTTTCGGGCAAGGCCCAATGAGTTACCTGGAAAATATGATAAAATCAACTATCCCTTCCTAATGTTCCGTACATTTAAAACGTTGCGACTTAAGAATTGAGTTTTCATTTTAAAGCACAAACTATCTAACTGAGCAGTTTCGATTGTCATCTAGTTCAAAAGTCATTTAAAGGAATGAAGTACCCCGGTATGATATATCATTAGGTATATTTACATATTTACAATTATAATACAGGTAATGTACATTGGAATGTTCAAGATCGTGACCGTGATATATGCTACGTCTAAACATATAAAATGGAAACATACAAAATCACTAGCATAGTTCAACAGTCTAGGAATCAGTTAGACATTAAATGGAAATACAGTTGCTTGGAAAATATACAAGAAAAAATAATGTAACTTACACTATCCCACTCAGAGCCGGAAGTCCTTCTAACAACAATAAAGAAATTCGAACCCATCTCAGAATGAATAAAATCAAACAGATGATCCATAAGCATCCTGTAAAAAAAATTATATTCACAAATATCTCGCAAAACTTGAGGTGCTGTTTTCATATAAAAAAATTGTCTCTAGATTCCTCGAGCTATAGCATTTGGCGATAATCCACACAAACATAACATATGCATGTTTAAATACGCAGAATTGGAATCACACAGAATTAACATTTTTTTTTATAATAACTTGAATTTTTTTTTATGGAACAAACAATTATAAGAATAAATAGAAATGATGTCGCAGTACTTAAAATATCCAGCAAAAAAAAAAAAAAAATATATATATATATAATGTTTTTCTCCAGGGTCTATTTCTAGACTCCTTCAACTTCCTCTCTTGTGTATATTGATTTTTGGAAAGGGTTGCTTTTATGTTTTCGCTACTTAACTATATACATATGTATGTTTTCAGATAATGTTAAAGTTTTCTTGGAGGGTGATTTGTATGACGTTAACGATTTGCCTTGATAAATCGCACGTTCCATCCGGAAATTTTTGGGTGCGTGATGACTTTGCCCGGTCACTATTCATATCTGTCAGCGTAGCAGGTGAACTTAAACCAAAGTGTTTAATACGCGACAACGGTTATTGACAAATCGGTGGATGTAATTATTCGAATAAAAGGCGTCACTCTTCGTTTATGGATATCAATATAATTATTAAACGAGGGCAAATTTGGCCACGGGTTGTTTTAGCACACGGATTCAACGAAGATTTAAAGAGGATTTGAGACAGGCCACTGTTCAGTATCACATCAGTTCTTCGATTCGTGCTAATATCATCCACAACTATTCGTGGATAGTTCAACGTGGCTTTCATGTTTCCCTCGATTATTTTGTTTATCTTGAGGAAGCCTAATGAATATTTGTATTGATCAGGACAACGTGCCTTTGTAAATTGCAAATAGGTATACCGAAGTTGGAACTTCATCAAGATGGTTCTTGCATACTTAAGATAATATTGAAGATCGCATTTATCTTTATTTACCTTATTTGGCACTTCCAAACACGCATTTTTAATATAAAATTCAGTTAGTTCAAGGTTTCGGAAGTGTAGGGTTTCTTGTTTCCTTTCTGCATCATGTTGAAGCGATCATTGGCAGCACTACGGTAGTATATTGCTTTTGAAATAAATTATGGAAAACACATCTGATCTAAATTCCTTTTATATATCAATGGATGTTACACAGATTGACTGGACAGTTCTTGAAACGATTTTAAGTACTACACCAGAAACACCTGTTATAGCTTTCCATCATAGAGCTATTGTTGCATCAATTTGGATTGTCTTCTCAATAACTGGTCTATTTGGTAATGGCCTTGTTATCATTTCCGTCGTCGTCGCTAAAAAGCTTCGGACGATCACCAATGTCTTGGTTGTCAATCTCGCATTCGCTGATTTTCTAGCTTGTGCCTTCCTGCCGTTCCAAAGCGTTGGTCTCCTAAGTCTAACGGGGAGGTATCCTCTTCCCGAGGTCGTCTGTGCAATCGTAGCCGGAGTGGAATACACTAGCGTGTGCTGCAGTGTGTCGACACTAGTCGCTATCTCTTTCGTTCGCTGGTACGTCATTACCAGGTCTATTCGTGGGCACCAAGGTATCCATACTCCGAAGAAAATTGCTGCAGCTGTGTTGATCATCTGGATAGAGTCAGTCGCGTTCATGATCGTACCTCCTCTTCTGGGCATCGGGACACTGGGTTATTCCGAATTTTACAGCAACTGTTCTTTGACAGATACAAACCCACTCACCTTCTATTATGTCGTATTTCAAGGAACTATCGTTGCCATTGCCTTATTGTTAACCCTGATCTTTTACCTTCTCATTTTGAGCCATGTCTTGCAACATAATAAGCAGTTAAGAGACAAGTTTGGAGTTGATACTGACACCACATCCAGCTCAACACAGGCACGTCAGAGCCAGGATTCCTCCGCTGCTCAATCAGATTCTCGTCCTGCACCCATGATCAAGGCCATCAACAAAAAAGAGATGGAAATCACAAAGAATCTCTTCATGGTCGTTTGTGTCTTTATGCTCTGTTTCATATTGAGCAGCGTAAATTTCATCATACCCGGTAGCAGCGTACTCACCCTCTACACCACTATGATTTTACTGGCGAACAGCGTGGTCAATCCGATCATCTATGGACTCAAGCATCCCAACTTTCAAGAGGTTTTCAAGAGAATCCTTTGCAGCTGTTGTCGCGTTGGCTAGGTGTAGGTAATACAAGACCGTATGCAGTTCAACAAAGTTGGTAAGTTCGTGGCGAACTATTCTAAAGCTGACCTCGCCTAAGTTCGTTTGAATGAAAAAACGAAAAAACGAAATAACGATACTATGAAAGACATGCACCTTGTCGTCTGTAACGAATCTGGTAGCGTTATAGAGGAAAGTTATTGTCATTCCAAAACCCCTGATGATCAAAGTCTTATGATTCCAAGAGGTGGAAGTGGGAGTTGATGATGTTGTACTATTATTATACCGTGCTTCAGACACACGGACTATACTTATATCCTTTTTGATGCGGAGTGGCCCAGGGTTCAGTGTTTAGTCCCCCTTTTTAAAAGATTTATATTAATGATATTTGCAATTCATCGAAATTATTACAATTCGTTTTATTTTATTTGCTGACGAAACCAGTGTGTTCATGTGCCATTATAACATCGTTTCTTTGAAAAATATAATCATGAACTAGAACATTTGAACAATTGGTTGATCAATAACCGACTAGATTAAATACAAATAAGACACAATTTATGATATTTACACAGAAAAAGATTGTTAAAAATGATTTATAGTAATAAATTTCAATATTATTCAGTGTTTCAACGACTGGTCATATATTTGTTCTGAAGACGATTATTGATATACATGTATGTGCCCAAAAGAATAAACGCCTATATTGCGCATTTATTGATTTCAGAAAAGCATTTGATCTGATTGACAGAAGATCCTTATGGCTGAAAATATTGAGGCTGGGCGTGAATGGCAAGATCTTTGGTAACATTAACAACATGACGCATAGACTGATATGGTAGGTTGAGAGAGTTGTTCTGGAGCTTTGTTGTGGATACTCTTGAAGACAACAGTCGGGATCTTGAATACAATGCGTTGCTTGACTGGAAGCCAATGCAATTCTCTTAGCAAAGGGGTGACATGATCATGCTTACGGGCCTTAGCTTTGCCGCACGATTCTGAACCCTCTGAAGATGTTGCATTTGTGACGAGTTGATTCCATACAGAAGTGAAGTAGCATAGTCAAGTCGGGTCAGTACGATAGCTCGGACAGCATGCTCACATACTTTAGCACGTAAGATCTTTGGTAACATTAACAACAGGACGCATAAACTGATATGGTAGACTTTATCACGTATGTATGGTCTAATACGAGCTATATTTGAAAGGTGGTAATGAAGTCCACAACAGAGTGATGACACATGTCGACCCATTTTAAGTGCTGAATCAAACTCCATTCCAAGACTCTTAGCCGCGAAAGACATCCGACACATACTGACGTGCTTGTGGAGTAGATACTACAAGAAACGCAGTTTTGTCACAATTGAGCTTTAACATGTTGGAGGCCATCCATTCCTGGAGGTGCTCAATAGCGTTTGATAGTGACAAAATGGCATGATTCATTGATTCAGTACTTCTAGGATCAGCAAATGTATACAAGGAAACATCATCTGCATACAAGTGATAGTGTACGCCTTCATACTGTCCAATAATTATGTCCGACAATGGTTGTGTGTACATGCTGAAGAGTCGCGGTCCGATTACCGATCCTTGCGAAACACCATAAGCGAGAGACTTTGGTGAAGATAGTTCACAGGTAACTTTACATCTGCTGGTACGACCCGACAGGTAAGAAGTGACCCAAGACTGAGCAGTGCCTATGATGTTGAACACTTCAGACAGTCAATTGAGAAGGATTGTATGATCTACAGAGTCAAAAGCAGCTGAAAGATCCAGTAGAATAACAAAAGCCACACGTTTAATGTCCATAGCCTGTTGGATATCATTCTTGATCTTCAAAAGTGCCGTCTCTGTGCTATGATGTCGTTGATAGGCTGACTGGCAATCATTGTCGAGTTCATTCAATTCCAGGTGCTCTGAAACCTAAGAACCGCCTTTTCGATAATCTTGGGATTCTTAATGAGAGGCGTGACGATGGCATCCTTCAGGGATGACGGGAATTAACCAGAGTTCAAGGATGTCTCAACTACTGAAACAATGAATGGAAGAAATAGGTCAATATTCTCCTTCAACAACCACATTGGAATAGGGTCAAGTGATCAAGACTTATTCGGTGATGACATGATAATCCTGCGGACTTCATCTATTGTAACAGGGTCAAAGTCAGATAACTCTACTACTTTACTCGAGGCGAGGTCTTCACCAAGAAGATAATGATGATCTCCAGTTCTAGCTGCAGCAGCGTCAGATGAGGAAGAAGCTGTTTATATGCAGATGATGCTATAATTTTGTCGTCGGAAAGTCAGGAAGAATAGACCTGTTCACTAATATATTCAAATTTTACGCATACTTTTAAAACAAAGGTTGTTCTTGACAACCTGAAAGCTTGTCAGAGGCTTGTCAGACATAGCAACAATGTATGCAAACTGGATTCCAAGTATTGTAGTTTATTAAATAACAGGTTAATGGAATACCTCGTTACTAGTTCCCGGAAAAGAAACATCTATAAATTTGAAGAACTTTGTGAACAGGTCTATTGCAATTAGCATTGAATACCGGGGAAGATTATCGCAATACATGGCAGTTAACTGTAAAACACATGTAAGACTAAAATTGTTATTTTCTCCTAAGGGAAATCAGGGTAACTTAAAAAAAGCAATCTCTGAGCAATTAGCACAGGCTAATAAGGCCTTGTATAGCGTGTAGGAGAAAGCAAAAAGATAACTATCAGTGGATACAAAATGCTACTTATTTTGGATCATTTGATATTACCTATATTATTGTATGGTAGTGAAGTCTGTGGTTTCGAATGTATAAATCAATTTGAATTTTCCACAGAAGGTTTTTAAGGAGAACTCTGCAAGTATGTACGCCTTTCACATTAAATTGGTTCAATTTATTGAAGATAATTTTCAGTACGCATGCCTAGGGAACGTCTGGCTATCTCAGGGTAG
The DNA here is from genome assembly GCA_025617745.1 of Heliocidaris erythrogramma. Classification (NCBI taxonomy): domain Eukaryota; kingdom Metazoa; phylum Echinodermata; class Echinoidea; order Camarodonta; family Echinometridae; genus Heliocidaris; species Heliocidaris erythrogramma. Next base: position 590,266 of record CM046868.1, read on the forward strand.
TGGTTATAGTTCTCAATGGATACTTAAGGCTTTAAAACTGAGACTCTCTGACATGTTCCAACAGGAATGAAAATCCTCAATGTGGTCTAACCGTATCTGTACAAATTATAAAATGTTTAAGAAGTGACCTTAACATTGAAGATACTTTTTTGTCCTAGGCCAAAGAGATGTTATTACTCTCAGCAAATTTCGTTTTAGGTCACATGCAATACCTGTAAATAAGGGTAGATTTGATGCAAGTTAGATGATATGAAATGTTCACTCCGCGTATCTTCAATTTTAGGAGGTGAGTTTCACTACGTCTTCGAATGTCCCTTCTTTCAGAAGGGAAAGGCGCATGTATCAACAAAAATAGTAAGTAGACCAAGTGGGTTACAAAAATCTCAGTTATTCAATGCTGCTAATATTTGCCAGAACTGTTATGATGGAATTTAATCAGACACCAAGAGAGAAGAGTAAAGAATGCCATTGTACAGGAAGTAACAGAGATAGAACTGTATTTACTCGTAATGGTAGAAGAGTCACACAGCCAGAACGGCTGTCCTCCAAAAATGATTTCCTACAATGTTTATATACTGTATTTACACGTATAATGTATATAACTGTAAATTGTTCTGGCAAATGTTTCCTTGTACTATCATACCCCGAAAGTAGGTTGATATATAAATAAATCTTATCTCTTAATTTATGACATCGATATATTGCGAAAACATCTACATGTAATTTTCTGGGTTTTTTTTCAACTGCACCACTCTGCCCACCCCACGCCCCTCCCCGCTTCCGGAGCCTATGACCTTCACTACGTTCTATCTGTTATTATTATGTTACTAACTCAAGAGTTGAAACTCATGTCAAATTTACACGTTGCAAAGTTGAAGGATGTCAAATTTATTTGGAATGATTTTTATGATCTCCTTTCAAATATTATTCTGACGATAGTAGTCCGGCGGCATGGCAACAAATTCCAGGCCATTTGTGCATTTCATGATTAAAAAATACTACCAAATTTGGCACATAGGTATATGAATATGTTCTAAGGAAACATGGATATTGAGCCACCTGGAATTTGGGCCCTGGGGCTCGTTGTGCCCGTTTTTCAAAATGGCTGCCACAGGTTATTTTTTTCTGTGTATTTTGTCAAAATTTAGTAAATTTTTACAAAATGTAAGTTTAATGAATGGTATTAGAATCGTATTTAAATTTTCTGTTCTCAAAAATTCTGGAAAAAGCTTTAGGAGCCCATTTTTTCTCGAAATTTTATACAGAAAATGTTTGATAAATTTATTGCATTGCAGAATATGTTTGAAATTATCCTAATTGTAATCAGGAAAACTTTACATTATTTAGAATCGACACAATAGGTGACTCATGTGCCCATTGTGCCCCAGTGTGAGAAAGGACCAAAATATATGTTTAAAATAAAATGTTTTCTTAATCTGAATCTTACTTGTCTGGCACCATGATACAATTGGTAATTGCTTTAATACATGTATGTCTATGATGCAGGGTATCCCTCTCTCTCTCTTCATTTCAATTTTTTCTAATCATCTTATCAGCTGTGCTCACCCCATGGCTATGCTAATGTATAGTTACTAGCTTGTAATTCCAAGATAGGCAAATAATAGAGGTCATAGACGGGACCTAATAGACCAAAGAAACGCCTGGTTAAAAATATGTCCGTGTAAATTATTTTCCCGGTGTATAATCCATATGTTCACCTGGAATTTTGATTAAATCAGGAGGACGCGAAGATTATGGGTAAGGGCCACCCTCAATAGATACTGGGCGGGCATTTTTGACCGTTACCTGGGTACTCAACTGGTGCGCAGAATGTTTGCAACGCTTTGCCGGCGCTCCAAAATTAAGACCGACCCCCTGCGGCACAAGCGGCACATTGATTATTTTGTAACTTATTTGTGACCATGGGGCACTCAGTCAAGGCCCCAGGTATAAGGTAACTACAAGTGTATTGGAAAGAAATGTATCACAGCGATGCTTTCTTTTTGTGAAAACTGCTGAATATATCCTACCCATATGGAACATATTATAAAGTAACCTTCACATTCTATCCAGTGCTGTATGATCATCGCCTTTTCATGTTTAATAAATGACGAGACAAATTCATTAGCATTTAGAAATTTTAAATTGTAGCTTGGCACTATGATGAACATACTATCTCATCGCCATTTATTAAACATGAAAAGGCGATGATTACACAGCACTGGATAGAATGTCAAGGTTAGCTGATCTATATGGTAGGATACATATATTCAGTAGGCCCTTTGTTCAAGGAACGGGGACCTAAACCATTTCCCCTTAGGTTTATATGGGCCCTCATAAGCTTTTTTAATCTGTCACATCACATCTGAATATCACTGAAATTGGTATTTATTATAAGAAATTAAACATAGTACAGTACGCCTAAATTAGATTTGCTATGTCTTATAATACGTTGACTCGGACTAATTACAGGAAAAATAAATTATGCAGATATTTCGAAAGACGATCGCCATGGGCCCCCTGTGCAGAATTTTAGATGGCTCAATATAAAATTTTGCGATAACGTAATCATCTATCTTTGGAATTTGGTGCTTTTATCACACACACAAAATAATTAAGATCTTACTTAACTTTACAAATAAGTATGTTTTGGGCCCTTTTGCGATATTGGGCGCCTGTGCAAAGTATTTTGTCAATTTTAAATCAGGCAATCTTTCCCTGATCACAGCTAGAAGCATTCTACACGTATTTTACATTTCAACACTTTTATCTCACGTTAATATATAAAATACACCTTTATTCTTTTCACAACTTTGAGGTCTAAATATATAAAGTATAATTCAGTATATTTCGTATAACATAAATTTAGTGAAATATCACAATTTTAGATTAAGAATGCACGAAAAAGTACTCTGTGGTAGATATTTTTAAAAATGGGCACAACAGGCCCCATGGCCCGAAATCCAGGCGGCTCAATATCCAGTTTTAATAATAACATATTTATCTACCTGTGTGTCTAATTTGGTGCTTTTATCACAAACTGCAAAGTTAAATTGCTATGCCGCCCCACTATAGTGCATGCATTATTGTTCAACGTTTGACAAATCAAACTAAATCTTTTCTTGTGTGTAGCACTAATTAGTTCAGAACGCAACAATTGTCACTGTGTATAGCAGCTGAAAATCCAGAACCACTCGAGTAACCCAGAGCAATTAATAAGTCATGACTCTGGGTACAAAAGAGGTGTCTTAAAAAAAATCTTAGCTGCAACGCACAATGGCAATTATTGTGTTCTGAATTAATTACTGGTAATCACACCCCTTTTACCTTGATTTGTCAAAAGGTGAAACTATGATTCATGCATTATTGTGAGAATGATATTTGAAAGAAGGTGACCGTCATAAACATACTCCAAATAAATGTGACATCCTTCAACTTTGGAAAGTGAAAATTTCAGTCTGTTACGAGTTTCAGCTTGTAATTTATTAACAAGCAATTGGGCCTCATGTTTTTGTCAAAAAACCTGGTATGTAGACCATGGAGACCCATATACATATACATGCATATATATATATATAACTATATATTGGACTATGCACTACATAGAGTTTTACAGTTCTGTTTCGTAAGAGCCCAGTGTAGTAGGCCCTCACTCTTTGGAAACTAAATGTAGAATATATATATATAATGATAAAATAAATATGGAATGATTAACCGGTTAGTTACATGCGTTTATATATCGTACAAGTAGAAGTTACAAACATTTTACAAGTCTTTCAAATCTCCATTGTTAAAGTTAGGAGATCTATTCAATGGACGGATAGTTGCTGGCAGATGAAAGATTGAAGAATGAGTTGTGATAGCATGGAGGATGTTGAATAATTGGTCTGGTGAGCGGGGGAAGAAGGATTATGGCATTTGGAATCAATGGAACAGTGGATTATTGTTTGGCACAGTACACAATAGAGTAGAGTGATTACAATAGCTTAAAGCGGGTATAGACTTGTTTGGTTATTCTGAGATAAAAGAGTATGTAGACTTCGAAATTAAATAGTCTGACGCATTTCTTAAGTTAATATGATACATAAAGATCCTCGGTGTAAAATGCAGTCAATGAACATGGTAAGGATTCTACAACGATTGACTGTTAAATGTATATACACACAATAGTACATGCAACATTATATAATATAATATACACTGTATACTATGTGGTAGTTAGAGTAAGGAACAGCAATTCATATAGCGTTCAGTGAAGGTTTAAATTTATTAATGAAATGTTCTTCTTTTAGGCAACGTTTAGTTTTGTCATCATCATTCATTTTATAAAAAGGTGTAATTAAGAAATTGGGTTCTACGGAACGAGCACACCTTTCTATATGTTCACTCAATTTTAGTTGTCTATATTCTTTCTGTCTTATTTGTTGACGATAAACCCTTACTCTGTTACGAAGAACATCTCCTGTTTCACCAATATATTGTTCTTTACATCCTTAATTGGCACGTTATACAATAAATCAAGTTTTTTGTTTGACATGTAAATGGAAATTTAATTAAAAACTCCGTGTTGTTTATTCCAATGTTGATTCTATTTGTCACTTCCAAATGGGGGCAGGTTTTGCATCTTTTGTCGCTGCATATTTTCACCCCACCTTTTGTATTGTTGTTTCGGGAAAATCTGGCTCTGGTTAATATTTGTTTCAGATTAGGGCTTTGTCGTTTGCTTGATATAACTTTTACATTTTCAAATACTGCTTTCAGAGTTTCATCGGTCTTGATGAGAGGCAACGAATCATGAATAATTTGAAACATATTTGGGTTATTTGGGTTGAATGTGTGGACAAATGGAACTATCTCCTGTTCATTTCTTTCTTTTTTAGACATCAACTCTTGCTTACTGAGTGCATTTGCCTTAGAAATACCGGTTGTAATAATTTCCTTAGGGTAATGTCTAATCAAAAGCATATGCTTTAGTTCTTCCAACCGTTTCTTTTTAGTTTCTTCATCGGATACAACTGTACATATTCTCCTATAGCTAAATTATACGGGACATTATTTTTACACTGCCTAGGGTGACAAGATTTAAAATGCAAATATTGGTGGGTGTCTGTGACTTTATAGAAAATTTATTGAGCTACAATTAACATTCCATTTAAAACCAATTGCTGGGTGTAATTCACTTAGTATCTTATGTAAATCATTAATATCTCCAAATTCAGTTTTCCAAACAATAAAACAAGTATCTAAACCAATTTTTTTCAAAATACCTTTTAACACATAATGTGCTTCGACGCGCTCATAGAGTTTCTCCTCTAAGTATCCCATGAAGAGAGTAGCATAAGTCAGGGCCATTTTTGTTCCCATTGCAGTTCCACGTTTCTGTACATAATTATTTCCATCAAAATGGAAGGTGTTATTATTCAATATAAAATTGACCGCGTCTAATATGAATTGTGAAGAAAAACGAGAATCAATTTCTTCCGGATATTTATTAATCCAATATTGTTTACCTTTTAGACCTTCACTATGGGGTATGTTAGTGTACAAACTATTAACATCATATGTAACAAAGGTTGGTTCAAATGGCAATTCCTCGGGTAAGTGTGTTAAAAAATCAAAATCATCCCTAACAAATCTTTTTACTTTATTGACTAGCGGTTTAAGCAAAATATCCATAAAATTACTTAAACGGTGTGTTGGACATACCGGTCCAGCTATGATTGGGCGCATTTTTAATTTGTCAGGAGCGGGACATTGGATGTATTCCGATTTACTTTTTAGTTACTTCATGTTCAATTTCCGAACTTTGATGTATTTTCGGAAGGCCATACAAATTGCTTGTTTTATGCTCAAATTTTGTTAAAAAGTCATACTCTTTGTCAGTTAGACATTCTTTATGTTTATTTATCCTTTGAGTCATTTTCTTTTTTATTTTATCGTCAGTATTGTTTTTTAATTTCTCATACGTTTCTTCATCTTTTAAATGATCTTGTATTTTTGAAGCATAAAAGTCTACATCCATTATTACAAATGCCCCTCCTTTGTCTGCTTGTTTCATAATAATATCATTATTACTTTTAAATTGTGCAGGCTTCGCCTTTCTTTTGCATTAATATTACATTTAGATTGAGTTTTCTGAGATCCCACATTTTCTACAGTTTTCTTTAAAAAATCTACATAAGTATCAAGGGTGGTATTTCTATTTGTTTGAGGATTAAATTTGCTTTTGTTTTGTAACATACTACTATCCTCCTCAATATCCAGTTCAGAAAAATATTCCCGTAATTTAATTTTACGACAAAAAGAATGTACGTCCTCTTTAAGATTGTCATTATTCTGTTTAGGAGTCGGAGTGAATTTGGGACCTTCCTTTAATAAGTTGATTTCTGTTTAATTTAAGTTTACCTTAGAGAGACTTTAGGCTGTATTGCATTATTATCTTCACTCGATATTCGTACCACATTTGTGTTCGATTGATTTAGTTCAGTTTCTTCAGATAGACATTGAAATGAGTTACTTAACTCTAGCGTTGATGATAGTGTTCTGGTGCCCACTGAAAATTTATTCCCTGCTGTGGGTTGTACCTGTTGTAGTTGTCTTCTCGATAGTTCTTTGTGGCATCTGCGTAGCTCTGGTTGCCTCTGTTGCGATGGTGACCGTTTTGCATATAATCCCTCGTGGCATCCTCATCGGTCCCTCGGTTGAATGTGTATCTGTTGTTGCCTCTGTTGTTGTGCCGAAAGAAGGTGTTAGTCTGGTGATGATCATCGTAGTCGTGTCCATGTCGTGTGTCTTGCTTGTCGAATCCTCTGTTGTTGTTTCCATTTTGGTTGCAGTTGTGATGTTTTTGTCTCTGCTTCCTGAAGTCGTGGTGGTAGTTCATCCCTGATGTTTCAGTGAAGTGGCGTGGGTGTTGATTTGGGTTGCGGAACGTGTGTTGTCGTTGGTTGGGACCCTCATGTTGATGGTTCCATTTTTTCTGCCATCTTTTCCTTCACTCTCTGTGACGGATCTCACACTATTGTTCCACCACTCTTTTTTCTTCTGCCATTGAGAAAGTGTTTTTTCCTCTGCATTTTTCACACTGTCCTTCCACATCTCAGTTAGCATTTCACGGATGTTTTTGCTGTGCACTTTTTTCAGGGCATCTGCGATTTTCTGGTCAATTTCATTGATCTCTTGTGTGTTTTTGCTTGATCGCAGTATAAGTACTTCCGCCTCGGCCATCATGTTTTTCACTGCCTGGTGTTGGTAAACAGTGTTTCCTTGAGTTGTGCCATTATACATATACGGCTTTTTGAATTTTCGCGGAATTTTGGGGATTGGGGATTCACTCCATTGTGTGTATAGTCTTGCAAGTCCTTCGTTCCGTGTCATGGACCAAATTTTTTTATTTCTCTGCGTAATGAGTTGGGTCCATTCCGGAATGTAGCTTGGCGGGAACGGTTGAAATGATTGACTTGCGTGTGACCTTTTGGGTGTAGTGTTGGTTTTGACGGAGTTGTTTTCACGGTCCTTTAGTTTTTTGCCAAGATTGTCGCATTCCTTCTCAATGTTATTGAGACACTCTGTCGAATCTTCCGAGTTTGCTAGTTTCTCGCGTATGTTCCTTAGTTCGGATCTAATGTTGGCAATGACGGTGTCGATTGCTTGTAGAATCCTTACCATGTTCATTGACTGCATTTTACACCAAGGATCTTTATGTATCATATTAACTTAAGAAATGCGTCAGACTATTTAATTTCGAAGTCTACATACTCTTTTATCTCAGAATAACCAAACAAGTCTATACCCGATCTAAGATATTGTAATCACTCTACTCTATTGTGTACTGTGCCAAACAATAATCCACTGTTCCATTGACTCCAAATGCCATAATCCTTCTTCCCCCGCTCATCACACCAGACCAATTATTCAACATCCTCCATGCTATCACAACTCATTCTTCTATCTTTCATCTACCAGCAACTATCCGTCCATTGAATAGATCTCCTAACTTTAACAACGGAGATTTGAAAGACTTGTAAAATGTTTGTAACTTCTACTTGTACGATATATAAACGCATAACTAACAGGTTAATCATTCTACCTGAAGAATTAAACGAAAGCGCTTGTGGAAGCAAACCTACGGATATCTTAGTATTTATTCTCGGAGTGAACTTTATCCTACTTTAAATTATTTTTTCTATAGGCCTACGTTCTCCCATCTACATTTCTTTACAACTATATATATATATCTTTATATATCACTAGATCTTCGTTTGGTGACACTTGTTTGTCTCACTCTTTGTCCACGGTGTCTCCCTAATACAACAGTCCCTATTATGACGGAATAAACCGCAATGTCGTGTGTTTCCCAAATACCGGATCCAGTGGAATATACATATATATATATATATATATATATGTATATATAATGGATCTTAAAAACCTGAGCCAATCATCAATTTTAGATATAATTCTTTTTTCATTTTCAGTGACCCCAAATTAGTCCAGTTTTACTGTTTTTGTTTGAGAGGCATGTTGCATGGCTGTAGATCAGTGTAATCAAAGAAAAAAAAAACTTTTCTCTCTCTCTCTCTCTCAATCTATTTCCTTATACCACTTTTGCCCAATAATATATAGTTCCATATATTACTTTGATAATGCAGTCACTTTAACATGACATTAAAACACATACCACGATGAAAAGGGCAATGAAAACTGTAGCCGTTTTTCTGACCTAGATCTTTCATATCATAATCAATATAGAAACGTGTTTGCTAATACACAAAGGAAGTGTAAATAACGCAAAAAGAATTAACAGTGACAGGAATTTGAAAGTTTTGGCATAGATATGCTTTCCTAGCTATGAATGAGAAGTTTTTCCATTTTTTCATTATGAATAAAGAAATTAAAGCCATCTGCTTCATGAGAAGAAAAAGAATCTTTCCTATTTACCTTTGTGTATGCCTAACTATTAACCTAATTCCCATAAATATCAATATCCGTCATGGCTTCACCAGTCTTCAAAACAAACATGCTCTTTCCGAATGAAACGGGAAAGAATAATGGTGTCCATTTCCCTCCAGCAAGATGTCAAGCTTCTCTTTAAAACGATTAGCAAAGTATAGCCGTTCCGATCCTGACCTATTTCTTTAATATTCACGCCGACACGTTTTTGTTAAAAACAACAAAGAGGGTAAATGCTACGGAAGTAGCTTTGCTCTTAATGAAACGTCAAACAGGCTTATCAGTCTTCGATAGAAATTTTGTTTTTGATAAATAAACACCTGCCATGACATCAACACAAAGCTGATCACCCCTCAAAAATGTTTTTGATAAAGGGATTACAATTTAAAGCCTATTACACAGGTCGAATAGATCTGTAACTCACACTTGTCGTCTTATTACTAAGAACACCCTCACGACTTGCTCCAAGCACTATTACCGCAATGTATAATCGCTTTAATATTAATACAAAAATCAACACTTTCTTTGAATTAACATCAAATTGTGTAGTGGTTTGTTACAGGTGTATAGCTTTGCTCTTAATGATCCGTCTTGAACAGTCTTCAATTAAATTATGTTTTTGATAAATTAAAACCTGTCATGTCAAAGCTGACCACCCCTCAACAAGGCTTTTGTTGAAGGGATTTAACTTTAAAGCCCATCAAAGTAGGCCGAAAGGATTTGTCACTCAATGTCACTTTATTACAAAGAACACCCGTATGACATGCTCCAAGCAGTATTACA